>VWZS01001397.1:639-261240 GCA_013397075.1 Rhabdornis inornatus
TTTCCTGCCTTCGTCTGATCAGTGCTGCCTATCTCAAGGACCAGACTTCCAGATTTTGCGGGTGGTTATCTACAAAGACCAGATGATTATCTGTGAGACTATCGCCCGGAGAATTTGTGAATTTGTTTAAGGATGTTTATTCGAGCACCACTGCTTATCTGGCAAAATTATGACAACAAAAAACCAAAAATTATTGATTACAATGGGAAACCATTGTATAAGAAGAGGCTGCAAACCAAGGTTCGATGGAGCATGGAGTGTGTGGTGACCCCTCACGTTCCCCAGCGCGCTGCTTTTCTCCGTCTATATCAAATAAAGCAATCTAAATTTTGGTGAATATCGAGACTTTTGTTTCTCATTTATAACAATGGGATGCTACCTGAGGCTTCATCCATGTTTAGAAGTGGTGACACCCACCTGCCCTCTCCAGCTGACACTAATGAGAGCCCTCATGGTCTTAAGGAACAGAAAATGTCGATGACTTTGAAGGAGCCCATTGTTCTACAGCCTAAGCTATATGGTTTTGGCCAGTTAGATCTGAAATCAGACAACCATTTAGCCGCAGCAATTCTTCTTTCAAGATTTCTCAGGGTTTACTTGCATTCCCAGTATTTGTTTTGCTGGATTGGGATTCTTCATGTCTTCAGTTTTCAATTCCTGATGCTACCATTTGGATGTTCAGTTCAGTTCAGTCATTCTCCCAGTATTTGGATAGGAACAGACTCCCTCTAATATACCAGTAACTGTGTATTTTATAGCAGAGAATGTGCATCAGCCATTATATGTCTGAGCTCTATCCTTGAATGTGCATCAGCCATTATATGTCTGAGCTCTATCCTCTGTGATTTAAATCTGGAGTGGGTAGAATCTACCCGTATCGCTTACACAAGGTCCAAATTGACACAGCCATAACGTAGCTCTCTCTGAAATTCTGCCAACTGATGGGGAGGTGTTATCAGGTCTATTTGTATATGTCTCTCTCTTTCAAGATCTTTTTAAACACTTTGCAGTATAATTTCCAGAAGGATAAAAGTTACTTAAATGAAAACAGCATGTACCAACCTGTTTGGTGCTGCAAGGAAGATAGAATATTCGTAGTATTCTGCCTTTTTTCAGGTAGTGCTCTATAGCTATTTTACAGAGTCCCATCTGACTTAAAATAGGTTAAAGCTTCCTTAAAGATGATGATTCCACTTTACTGAAGGTAGATAGAGAAGGGATTATTATCAAACTGGTTTTCTTTTCAAGCATTACTGTACTTGTTTATCTTCTGATAGTTTATTCTTCCTGTTCTAAAGGAGGAACATAGGTGACTCAGTTTTGTTTTCACTTGCCTTTCAGGCTCTCAATGCTGACATGTTTGTGGGAGCCTTTTTTATATGGTGTAGAACTGGATTCACTATGATCACTTTGGCTACATTCAGCAGCCTCTGATTTCCTTGTTTGTGTACTGGTTTGCTTTGAAAAGGGGTGTCAGAAATTTTTGCCTCTCCCCTTCATGCCCATGCTTCCCACACAGGTCTTCATTGCATGATCTAGTTTATAGGAGACATTAATTTTCACAGAGTTACTTTTGGGGCAGTTTGCCTGAACTATATATTGTTATATAAAAACACACAGCTGCACATCCGTTACCACTGGATACAGATGGGATTGGGAGTTTGACTCTGGCCCTGTCCCCTCACGCTGTAAAGCTGTGCCTGAAATAGGTATGCCTATTCAGCTCAGTTAATTTGTATGCTGGGAAGTGCTGTGTTTTTCTTGGTGTTTGAGCGTGAACCACAGATGCACATAACTTGAGCAGCTGAAACTTACCTGCATTTAATACTTGCCATCTTCCTGTTTATTGAGAGAAAGTAAGGAGTAGTAAAATCTAAGGAAAGACCTTAAAAACTTGAAAGAAGTATTTGAGTGACTTATGTGGCAGTGGTACCTTAGATGAGGATTTGTGTTACCTCTACATGCAGATATTTTCAGGAATCATCAAAGATACAGCAATGTTAATTTTGCTGCCACTGGCACTCATACCCACATAGTAGGAAAGAGGCTTTTGGTGGTGCATTTTAGCATACTGATTGAATAGCATTCTGCTTGCAGGGAAAGTGAAGAGAAGGAGGAGAACATGAATGTATGTATTGAGTTTGTGACTGTTGGTGCTGGTTAGTTGTTGCCTTCTCCTCCTTTTGAGGGGGACTTAAATCTGAATGTCAGTCTTCCATCTTTTGAAATCATACATAAATTCAAGTCTGTGTTTTCAAATGAGTTGTCACAGCATCAAGAGAGGCACCATGCAGCAAGACTGCCCTTGGTCCTGCAGCAGCTTATCCTGCCTGGTTTGCAATCAGCTTCCAGCCTTCCTGCAGGCTCTCCAAACTCATTATTGCCTCAATAGGAAACCCCTGGCTGGAGCTGACTCTGGAAAGTTGTTGAGCTTTTCTCTTCTCTACACATACTTTTGTATGCCTTTGTGGGAAAATAGAGAATAAAAGGTTCTCTTATAGGTTGGTTTGCATGATTTAGTCCATATGTGGTGAGAGTTCTCAGGTGTGAGATGGCTGTGGGCATATTTTCCAAAAGACAGGAGAAGATGGGCTGTGGGGAGAAGTGTCAGCAGTAGATATGGCTGGAACTTCTGCCATTTTGATTTTTCTTCCAAAAGAGTGACTTCAATTAGTTGAGAGGATAAAGAAAATGTAACTAACACCTCTTGAAAGGAAAAGCTAGAGGGACTTACCTTGCAGCCAAGTGACTCTTTACTGTGCTTATTGTGAAAGGGAAGAGGAACATACCAAGTTTCCAGGTGCTTCTTCTACAGAGGTCGAAAGTCTAAGCTCTGAGTTGTAACATTCATGAGAATAAACTGGAGCCTTTTAATGATGCCATTTTGCTCCTGCTCCTCATGTGAGCAGCCACAGCATAGCACCACCTCTGTCTAAAGCACTGGGGCTGTCAGGTCTGTGGGACCAGTTACTTGTCCAGGACAGGTACAGCAACTGGAGAGGGTCAGGATATCACTGACAGCAGCAAGGGACAAACTTATCATGGATCTCTGAAAAGAATGTTTTATATGGCTGCAACAAACTGGCCTGATGTAAGCCAGATCCCTGCAGCACATGAGTTTCTGTCCAGGATTACATGTGGGATTAGCTACCAGGTTGCTGTTCCCAAATCTTTTCCAAAATGAGATGTAATCTGCAGGAGAAAGGGGTCATTTGTCTTTGAAAGAAGCTGCCCCAGTCAAAAAAGGAGGCTGAAAAATGGCAAAAAAGCATGTCAGAATAACTGTAAAGAAAGATTTCTCCCTATGGCAAAGTCTTTCCCTCACTGGGACTTATAAAAATATAGACATTTTCTCCAAAGAAAAGAAAAGCGCAAAGTCTCCCATCAAAGCAGAATTTCAAGCTATTTCATTCAGACAGCACTCTTTCTGCAATGGGCACTGCGTGGTAAGGAATACTGCATTTACAAGTTCATATCACATACCTTCCACATTTGAGGAACTATGTGCAAAATAAACCACACTGATTTCTTGACTGAAAAAAGTGCCCAAAGTGGCCAAAAAAAGTCTGAGAATTGCCACCTATATTTAATTAGCTGACTCGGTGCCTAGTCCTATGTGCTTGGGTGTTAAAAGTTCTTAATTCACATAAAAAGAGACATAAAAAGAACAGTGTTAATGTGTGGTGGCAAATTCAGTCCTCTGCAATATTGCAGCATGGGGGAGAGCAGTTCCAAGCCCTGTGGGAAGCAATAGGGCTGGGCTTCCACTTTCTGCTGCATGCCTGGCCTCTGTGTCAGGACTCCAAGAGTTCAGTGGTCACTGAGAGACAAAAAAGTCACATGATCCAAGAAATAAAAGGTCATCTAAAGATCAAAGATCACAAATCCGAAGGTCACCTGGGGGTCAAAGGTCAAAACAGGGAAATGTAATGTAGAGGTCGCAGGTCAAAGTCATGCAGAGATCAAAGGTTACAAAAGTTCTGGTGCTAAATGTCATTACAGAGGTCAAAGATCACAAGAAAGGAGAAGTATCACCATTATCAAGGGGTCAAAGGTAACAAAAAGCCAAAGGTCATTGAAAAAGTTAAAGATCATCCAGAACTAAAAATCTCAAAGGACATTTGGGCCCAAAGGTTTAGCACACAGTTGCCAAATGAGAGACAAGAGGTTTGTTTTCTTAGATCCAGTTCCTAAAAACCCCTTGAACTTCTGGGCACAATTCACCAGGAGCCTGGCTCAGGCCCTCAGGCACCATGATAACCTGAGCATCACACCTCATCCGAGACAGCCAGGGACTAGGAAGCATGTTCCTGCCTCTCAGCTCTGTGCCTCCAAATCCTGGAGAGGAAAGCCCCACCACCTTTGAGGCTGTTCTCCTCCAAGGGGCACTCAGGAAACCCAAGGAAGCAAGTGCTTTTCCCTCAAGTCACCCTCCTGCCTAGTCCTGCTCATGTTGGAGGGTGGTGGCCCTTGGTGGTATGTGCTACACCAGGATGCCCAATACAGCAGCAGCTGGGCAGATGCTGAGATTACCCCAAAGCTATTCCACTTTTTGTCAGAATTTACTAGAAATTGTCTCATGGATGAGGATTCTGTAGCTTTAAGATCAAAATACGTTGCAGATGGCAATCTATTATTAAAGCTAAGATATTTTTGGGGGCAGCACTTTCTAACATGACTGATAGTAAAGCCCAAGTAATGGAAGAGAAGAATCCACAGCTCATCCCATTTCAGTTTTAGTTTATTTGAAAACATTGCGTGTTCCCATAATCATTCCCATAATGTTATCACATAGTCTGAAATGGATTTGGGATCAACAGGAAGTGACAGCACAAGCAAAGAAGTTTCTACACAACATCTGGCCATAAAAACAAATCAATTAAATTGCACAAGGCCCACAGTTCTTCTATCAGTGGTCTTTCTGGAAATTAAAATATCAATATGAATGATAATAGATTTTTGCAAAATGATGTGTCCACTGAACTTTCAATTGCCACTGAAGAACAATTGCCAAGTGCTGGCTGGAATGAAGCATCGGAAAGACAGAACCTCAGAAGGTGTTTCTGGTCCTTTCAACTCAAATTAAATTTAATTTCAAACTTCAATTCAATTTCAAATGTCCTTTAGGCATTTTCTGTATTCAGATAGGAATTTTTAAATCATGAAGAAAATACCACTAAATTTCCTATGTAGTATCCATACTAATATGAATTAGAATTATTTGATTTAATTTTCTTACGTAAAATCTCAAATTCACGTCCATTCATATAGCCAGGGACTTCAATGCCACTGAGAATTTGCCATGTTGCTTCTGGTTCCTACTGGCATAGGCTGCTTCGTCTTTGCTGTCATGTGCCAACAATCTTAACATATGATTTTAAGGACCCCTGCATTTGGGGCACTTTTCTACATATAATAATGCAGTAACTCAGAAGGAACACAAAGGAAAAGTATGCTGAAAAATACCCAGACCATGAAGCATACAGTACACAGTAGTTCTTTCAAAAGGATGAAAACCAAAACAAAACAAGAGGAAGGGAATAAAATGTCAGTTTGGGCAATAAAAGGTACTTTATTCTCTGGTTACTATTTTACAATGGTAATAAATTCAAACCAACAGGAAAACCTTAGCTTGGATTCAGAAGAATACTGACAAAACTTAGTGGAATGCTGCAAACTTTTCTGTAGCTTGAGTGTAGTCATTTTTATTCCCCGAGAAAACTTGGCTCTGCAGTTTTTCACATTGATGTCATATACTAAATGATTCCATATACCAAATTCCCATCTGCAAACGGTACCTGCATCCCAAGTGTCACATAGGGACACAGAATACAGTTCAGACTTGTGTCTTTAATGTCATCTGAAAGTATATTGATTTTATTGGGTGCTTAGGGAAAATTCTATTCCTTTGCACTGTTTCCTTTTTTGTCTCATATTCATGTGAGCAGGTCACTTCCACAATTGCATTACATGTAAAGGTTTGGGGATTCAGTTATTGCTGTCCTGGGAGAATGACTGAGTAGGTTGGAGGCTTCTGCTGGGTAGGACTCTGAATAGGGGGATGAACTTTAAAAGTTCCTGGAGAGGGGCTCACTTAAGCCAACAGACTTCCTATATGATAGAGAGAAGACATGATCTACAAGAAAGGGACAAACTTAGAAGAAAAGTACAGAGCACTCGTTAGTTCCTACATGGTAGTGAGATGAGCCTGGTTTTCTCCAGTGTTTTAGCTTTGTTGGTAACATGCAGTTTTCAGAGTGCAGCCAAGCAATGCTCTAACTGGGCAGGAAAAATGATATGGCTGCACAGCTGCTCTGGAGTCCTTTGCCTCTGCTGCAGCAGGTTGCATGTGGCAAGGACAGAAATCTGTTAGATGGGGTGAAATTCACCTGAGCATGAAGGCAAGCCATTGTTTGTCTCTTGTTGCAGCCCTGCTCTTATCTAAATGGTACTCAGTATGTAACTGTTAGGCAGTGTGTTGCTGCAGAAATGGGCCTATATTTACATCTGGTACTTTGTGCCAAATGGCCTATGTTAAAGTCTTGTGTAGTGCAAACTGAGGTGAGTTTGTTATCCTTCGAGGGACAATTTTATTTCTGTTGTTTTAATGAATGCTACCCTTTGTGATTGCTAAATCTGCAGTGTTCAGAGCAATGTGGTGGACCATCTTTAATATCACTCTGAAGGCCCTGCCTGTGAGCGTGCGAGAAGGTTCTGTCAAATGGTTTTATGCACAAAGGAGATTCTTCTCAAAAGAAGGCTCTGAAGTCAATGACATGTTCTTATTCACAGGAGCTAAATAGTGCAATGAACTAAAGATATGTAGGCAGGTAGCAAACAGATAAACAAACTGTGCTCTAGATAGTTTAACAGATACATATCCTTGGAAAAATGGAATAAATAAAAGGCACAGTCCGTGGGAAATACTGTGTTCCTGCCACTGCCACACATGCAATGAAACATAGATATATTTACAATTTGAAAGATAGGTAAGAGTCAATATGTAAAAGCATTCCTGAAAACAGATGTTTTCACATACATACCTATCTCTCAGGCAGTAGGTGTTGAAAGCTGTGTGACCAGACACTTCTAGCTCCATCTGAGGCTGGGAACTGAAAGATGTGTTCATCAAAGGAAAAAAATGTATTGTGCCATGGTATTTTCTATCTTTTCCTCAAATTTCTTGCCCCCAGATGGCTGCTAACTTTATATAACTTGCAGACAAGTATCCTCCCACAAGGAGCAGGAACAGAGCTCAAACTGATCTCATCCAAGTGAGGCTTGGTTCCCTCTCCAAACTGATTCATGCCTATGTTAAACTCAGGTGAGCCTTTCCAGCATGCAGAATTCCCCATGCAGTTTCTCTCAAAGGCTTACATGAGAGCTGCAATGCTACCCAGGATTAGAGTCTGCTGCCCATTCTCTTTCGAAACATTTTATCCCAAACTCAGGCTATTTGGTTAGATCAGTAAATTTAGTTTAGAAATGCCCAGAAGGGAAACCATTACTAGCAACAGAATGATTCATTCCTCACAAAAATCTGATCCCTCAGAGGCATAGCCTGGAGAAGCTTGTTTGCTATGGATGACTTTCTTGCCAGCTACTGAGATGACTGCCAGTAAAGTACACTTGGTGGCACATAAACCATTATGGTGCCAAATATGTATGAAACTTATTACCTCCAAAATTGTCAAAGAAGTTCTCCACCAACCTAGCAATGTCATGTCATAAGATAATTTGAAAGGAATGCCTAAAAAATTGTGTGACTAGGGTGGTAATGAAAAAAACCTGTTCAGATTAGTAATTGTATGCTGCCTGCATGAAAGCTGCCAATGAAATTCTGGGTGCTTCAGTGTCTGGTGGTGCCAAGTGGCTGTTTAAATCCATTCAGCAAGAGAGTGTATTTGTCTGTGTAGCAGGCAGATGTAGCAACATGTGTGTGTGAAAGAACCTGTCCCTCACAAAAGCATGAGAGAGATGTACTTTTGGAGAGAGACTTTAAGCAACATAAAGGGCAGATGAGGAGCAACAGCCCACTTATATCTTTCAAAGCTCCCTCCTGGGCTGGTGTTTAAAGATGGAAGTTGATACACTTCTGAAGGCAGCTGTATGACAGAGCAGGGGTATTTTTAAAAAATTTAAGACTGTGTTGTGAGTGTCCACACTATGAAATAAATTAAGAAAAAATGGTCTTCATGTTAGGTAGTGGCTTGCTTTTGCTGGTGTTTTCTCTCACAAAATATAATGCCTTATCTATGTAAGCAGGGTGACTTAGTGTTGTAAAGATTGTTGGTGGACAGGGAAGACATTCCTGAACAGGGAAGGAATAAAAGAAAGAGAGATTTTAACTTGTTGGTTAAAGCAGTCTTAATGCACAAACACTGTTAGCAAAAAATATTTGGGGATTATCTTGAACAGGTATCCCTCTGTATCAAACTTGGATAACTTCCCCTCTGTGTCTGCACTAGCTTTTTAAAGAACCTGTTATGAAAAATGTACTTGCTGTTGGTTTTTCTTTAAACATCCTGATTGCTTTTTGATGACACTGTACAAACACACGCTTAGAATCAAGTGCTAGAAATAGCTTTCTAGAACTCAAATTGATTTTTAGATAAGAAAATAAACACGTGCATGTGTGCAAGTCATGCATGCATCCAGGCAGAACTAGTTATTTTTATTCTTCTAGATGAAATTATCTGTAAAAACATGAGGTGCTATTTATTGTTACCATTATTTTAATTTAAAATGCTAACAGTGACATGAAGTGTTGTCTCAGCTCATTTAACAGGCTGTGAAATGGTTAGAAGGATATAGAAATGTCTGACAAACCAAACTCAGGTAAAATGTAATCACTCATATTTGCTACTCAACCCCCAATTTTTCACAGTGATGAGTAAAAATGCGTCATCTTGTTAGGCAAAAAATATTATCATTAGCAAGAAATGTTTGCATCTCACATTGAGGAAAACATATGCACAGCCCAGTTTCATCCCCTCCCCATGGGTTGACTTTGAGGGGAACTGGAGTAAGGGGAAAAAAAACCAGCTGGACTGGTTTCCTTTAGTGCAGCTGTGGTAAGCTTGAAGAGAAAGCGTGCTGCCCATCACCTCAGCGATGGGGTGTCCAGAGGGTCCTTTGCAGCAAACTTCTGCCCTTGGATCCTTCTACCCTATGAAAATGGTATCTTAGTTCCTCCTAGATGTGAATGGACAATTTTTATCTGACACTGCAGTGATTCCACAAAAAAGCATCAACTGTACAAAAGATGTAGTCTGACTGTGGGCTTATTCCCCAGGAACAGCCTTACATCCCTGTTGGGGTCCCAGTATTGGCTGTGATGTGACAAAAACTTTTGTTGCATTATGGCTCTTTTGAGGTTTCAAGGAGGCAAGTTATTTCACAGTGGAATTGCACTCTGAGGGGTAGAGGAAGAGACTGGATTTAGGGAGAAGTTTGGTGGAGGCATAGCAACTAGGGATGCTGAGAATTGAAAAAATTATCTGGCAGTTCTAAAATTTAAATCCTTTTTTCCCTAGGGATGTATTTCTTTAATCTAAGCACTTGAGTGGACAACCTGTTCAAAATCTTTTCAGCATCTATTTCTGTAAGGAACAGGACATAATTTGCAAGCCAGATTTTCCTTAAGAACCTTTAAAACCTCTGGTTTTAAAAACCTCTGGATAAAAATTTCCAACCAGAAATGGTTATTATGTTGCACATATCATTAAATATATTGATAGTAATGAGACTTTTTTTTTAAACTGTGCTATTTTCATGAAATAACATTTACCGTAATCCTTCTTGCTTTGGCTTGCTCTTTCTTGGCCTGATCTGTATGACAAGTGCCCATTTATGCAGCTGGAACCCAACTCAGGACTTAGAAAAATAGAGAAAAACTACAGCTTTGTGGCAAGGCAGGAAAAACTAAGGAGCTGCAGACAGTCATAGCCCAAGTGTGACTGGGAAAACTATCGAGACAAACCAATTATGTACTAATGAGAAACATTTCTTAGGGCAAAGTGAGAGTTTGCAGTGAAGTATAGACCCCTATCCACACTCCTTTGAATATCCTCCCTGAGACTGGATCAAAATGATCCAAATAGTGTGTGAAATGAAAATAAATTAATTTACGCTGGGCTATTGGGCCTCAGTTATTGGGACAGCTGTCACCTCAAGATGTGCAGTGGTAAGGGTGAGTTGCTATTTACTTCCTTAGCAATACTGGAATGGAGGGGGAACTTGAGTGCAAGTGGCTGCACAGAGGGCAGCTAATGTTGCTTGGTCTCCAGAACACACTGTTTTGCCATTTTTCTCTCCCTAGATACCTATATTCCAGTATTTAGAAAAAATCAGACCAAACTACAAACTCGCTTCAGATGGAGATTGTTTGCAAGTATTGTGTTCTGCAGAGATATTCTACATTGTTTGGAAAAAACAAGGAGGCCATCTGCAAATACTCAGCCTGGATCTGCCTTCAGGAAAAAAATAATTATGCCAATACCAACAGCTAACTGGAGAATTGCTTCTTTTACCTGGGTGACTGCCATCAGAAGTGGGCTTATATCTGCTCTCACAGCATTAGGTGGAAGTCTTCTGTCTACCAAAAGGAAGATGATTTT
Source organism: Rhabdornis inornatus (assembly GCA_013397075.1). Taxonomy (NCBI): domain Eukaryota; kingdom Metazoa; phylum Chordata; class Aves; order Passeriformes; family Rhabdornithidae; genus Rhabdornis; species Rhabdornis inornatus. The sequence goes on from VWZS01001397.1 coordinate 11,259, forward strand.
CTGACATTTTTTCATATAGGAGCTTATCTTTAGATTTGTGATATTCTCAGTGCACTTATTCTCCATTTCAGATTCAAACTGTCAATCCATTAAATGATCCAGTGACTTCTCACTTTCCTATGCAAGGTCAAATGGGATAAAATTCTAACAGGCCTAACCCTGAAAGCAGAACACAGAGTGCCCAGTTAGATTCCCCCATGATACAAACTGGTCACTTCACCAGCACAGTGCCTAGCAAATATTTGGATGCAGCTGTCTCAGACAGATATTTTATATACCAAATGCCACCTGCAGTAAATGTCCTAGAAAACAAACCAGGACTCTGTAACCAACAGAGGAATCCTGGAGAAAGGCAGGATAAGGAAGTGACAGTGTAGAATCTCTTGGAAACACTCCTTGTATGGAATGTCCCCGTAATATGGAGCTGAAAGGACCTCTCTGGGTTGAAACAGCAGTGTTATTTTTGTGTGACCATTTCTCTGTGTGTATAAATGTCCCACTATTAGAAATGGATCCAAGCAGCCAATTTCAACCATCTTTGATTTTGAAAGGAATTAAGATAACCTCATTCATTTAATGGCTGTAAAGATAGAAAGTAGAATAGAAAAGACAGACCACATAAATTTCTAAACTTAGGGAAAGGCTGCAAAACTTATGCTTCCTTAGACACTGTGTGTCCACATTGTCTTCTCAGCTGGAGAAAGGCTTCTAGTGAAGCTGTCAGTCACCTGTGAGGATCCTTGTCCAACAGGATACTTCTGATGGGGTTGATTCTGTACCTGTGTGGGAGCCACATGTGAATTGACTTCAAAACCAATGCCCCTGGTCTCCCAAGCAGAAACAGAAGAATACATGTGACTGATATACCTCAACTAGTCACTCATCCACTGTCTTGGGCATGGGCAACTTTAAGATATAGAGGATGATCAAACTGCAATTCAGTCATGTAATGTTTAATTTAATTGTTAAGGTTGTCAGGTTTGATCTCAGGAACTGTTTCCCAAATTCATATGCGGATGGATTTTATGTAACTTACAATTTCTGTTATAAAATGTATTTTGAATTCATTTATCTCATATGGTGATTCGAAAAGGCTACACTAATCTGAAGGCATTTCAATATAGGATTGACATCAGGAATACTGGGAGGAGTCAGTTTCTAGCCTCTTATCTGGAAAAAAGGAAATATAATTCCTTGTACTTTCTCAACCTTCTACAGTTTCTTTCAAAAATTCTACAGGGACATGCAATGATCAATGAAATAGTTCATTGAAACACCTTGATATCAGTGTTTAGTTGGTGGCATCATACAGAGATGTGATGCTGGTGCCACCGGGAGCACTATAGCAGTTGAAGGAGAACTGCAGAACATAAAAAAAACTTGATCAGAAGATGAACAAGCTCTCAGGGTAAAATTAATCTGAGAACACCTGAAATAGTACGAGTTTATTCTAAGGTGTTCTGGCCTCTCTGTCTAATTATCGCAGAAAGATAAGGGTGATGCATTCCTAGCTGACTTAGGCATCTGCATGTTATAGGGTGACATCTTCAACAGCTGGGTCCACGAGCACCTTAGAGAAGATAATTCACACTGCTCAGTTACCTAAGATGGAGCCTATAAAGTTTTCTTTTGCCATAACTTTCACCATGATAGGGTTAGGCTTTAGCTCACTGTCAGACAGATTATTAATTTTCACGTTATCCAATCAAAACTAAACCTGAAGGACATTACAATAAGGTAGTTCCCCATGTTTAATTTGTTTTGTAGGACTACATGCTGCCCTTCTGCCCAGCTAAGAGAATAGAAAGACTTTCAACTGACCTCAGCAGGCTGAAATGAAGAAATGAGTTACTGAGGCTCCAATAAGTGCTCAGGTAAACACCCTAAATTCCAGTCTCTGCCCATTTCACCAATCTATAGTGGTCACATATCATGGCAATCAAAGCCAGTGGCAATCAATAGAAACAGTTTGGTCTTCAGTTTAAAATTATATAAGTAGTCAGTTATGAAAAGCCTTTGCAAATTCTTTGTGCATGTGTCCAGTACAAATCTTCATAGATTTCCATTTAGGAAAAATATGAAGAGGAATTGAATGCATTTCTACTGGCACACTCTGATGATATTCAAGAAGTAGGTGTTGCAAGCTGTGGGAACTAAGAAATTAAGAAAAATACTGCAGTGCTGTCAAGAGTAGGTGTAGACATTTTGTACCTGCTAAACCAAAATGATGAGCCCAACATTTAAAATAATATGCTGATCTAACACTTGACCAGAACAGTGATTTAGATAGACAATGATCTTTTCTCTGCTATCCAGTTTCCCTAATACTAGAAGGAAGCCAAATGCTTTGCAATGCAAATCAAATGCAAATAAAAGGATGGTGTGATTCATCTGAAAAAATGTTTCACTTAAGAAACCCCAGAATGCATCCCTGTTTAATTCACCCTACCCCCTTCTGACTTTTCTGTACTAGCAGCAGTGATTGTGCAGAATTTTCCTTGTTTTGTATTCAGTGGAGGTATGTCCGGAGAAAAAAACATTGGTACAATGCTTCTTTTTTTTGTTGCTGCGTTTATTCTTCAGTTAAGGGAGCAAGCAGAATAGTTAGTTACTAGTTGAATCCCAAATCTCTGGATAATGTAGATGGCATAAAGCCTTCTTCATTTCAAGTTGGCTTGCATGCTGTAACAGCAGCAGAAGAGCTTTGTTGGAGCTAGACACGAAGTGTGGAAAGAATATCTCACCTCGTTCTAAATCTGTAGAAATGCCTTTTAAAGCCTCAGTCTTGGTTCCCTTAAAAGCTAATACTAGAAGTTTGGTGACATTTTTATTTTTAAATTAAGCATATGACAGATCCACTGAGTTATGAAGCCTGATTTTATAATGGAAAAACCTAACATCTCTAGAAATTGAATGCAACGGAGGACCAAAGCAGAAGCAGGAACAAGGATGTGAGAAGACAGACTTCACAGAAACATGTTCCTAATGCACTGGAAAATAGGAAATTGAACCAGCTGAAGAGCATGTATGCACTGAGCTTGAGAAAATACTATTCATGTTGCTAGGGCTGAGTTCTACACGTTTAACTGCTGCTGATTTCTTAAGGGCTCCAAGTCAATGTCAGTAGAAGCGTGTAAGGGCTGCAGGCACAGGCTCTTTATGCTACTAGCAGTCATATTTTGGGACTTTATTAAGACTCAGATTTGCTGAACAGACTGTACTGCAAAACCATGCTGATTAGCATCTAAAATTCCTGGACAACTGCCACAGATTCCTGCGAGCTGTCTACACTGCCAGGAAAAATGGTTTTAGAGATGCTGACTGCCTGAAATAATTTAGGGCATAACTTGTCCTTTTACAGTAATTTTTATTATATCCATGTAGTCATCCTGTGTTTTGACAAAACCCCATTGGTGCATACCTGAGAGCTGTTTTCAGGAGTCCTGGAGGCAGTGCTTCTGCAAAGACTGAACCACTGGGTTTGTTCTAGAGTCTAACATGAACTGCTTGGGATGAAGCTGGATAGGAAGTGTTTCAGTGTGTCTTTTTCACAGGTTGTATTAATTTTCCATGGTAGAGCACTATTTGATGAGTTGGTGAAGGGATTTTGGCAAGGCAGAGTTACAGTAGTTAATTCCTTATTTGTTTCTCTCTGCAGTAAGGTTATTATTTCCAGCTGCTTCCACAGTTTGCATCAGAGTTTTAGCCATTCAGTCAAGGCTGTAGCCTCACTCATCTTCAGTCAAGCATCAATTCAATCATAATACAGTTCAGTTAACCTGAGACTTTCAGCTGTTTGGTTCAATTCTACTCCACAACATGTTACTGTTTCTAGTTTTCTTCTGTAGCCTAGAAAATTATCTGTAGATTTTTGAGGCTCAAATCCCATCTCTGACTGATTCAGGAGAGGCTGGACCCCACTTTAAGAGATATGCCATACTGTAAAGCAAAAAGACACTCTGATTTGTCATCTCATGTTCTCCCCTCATTTGGCGGATTGCTTTTGCTGTATCCAAAATCCTGAACTCTGCAGCAGAGACAGGAGCCCAAGACTTATCCAGGATGCATGAAGTACCAGGATTAGGTGGAGACTTTCCTTTAAACCTACCTCAAGCCCACTCCTAGATATATTGGCTGTCCATGTACAGCTCTAAGTATCATACCTTGATTAAGCAAAAGCCTTTTGGCTCCCTGATGGGATTTCTCCACTGAACGAACTGGACAAAGATTTCTTTTAGGAAAGTCACAGTAACTAAAGAACAGGAGGGAGTACCTAAACAACAGGAAAAAATATAGCATCCATAAATATATAACCTAGGTGTTATCAATGAGAAACAAAAGTCTCGATATTCAGCAAAATTTAGATTGCTTTGTTTGACATCAATCTAAAACAGCAGCACTGGGGAACGTGAACAGTCACCACACACTCCATGCTCCATCGAACCTTGGTTTGCAGCCTCTTCTTATACGATGGTTTCTCATTGTAATCAATAATTTTTGGTTTTTTGCTGTCATAATTTTGCCAGGTAAGCAGTGGTGCTCGAATAAACATCCTTAAACAAATTCACAAATTCTCCGGGCGATAGTCTCACAGATAATCATCTGGTCTTTGTAGATAACCACCCGCAAAATCTGGAAGTCTGGTCCTTGAGATAGGCAGCACTGATCAGACGAAGGCAGGAAAGACTATCAGGAAGTCTGATTTTGCAAGCTGGTAGTAGATACAACTTATTTGGAAAACATAACATATAACATAACATAACATAACATAACATAACATAACATAACATAACATAACATAACATGGTGATTTAAAACATAATGATTTAATCATATATTTTCCTTTATCTAGTGTCCATGCTTCACTTCAGAGCTTAGTATTCTGATTTATACAAACTCCAATACTTTTGTGATTAACATGAATCTTTTATCAATTATCACATAGGGTAAGTTACGAAGCAGAGCGACACAGACTCCCCAGGTAGGTGCAAGAGAGAGCCCTTTATTGCAAAAAATAGGTCTTTTAAAGCAGTTAGGCCTTTATCAGTTACATTCCAATCAAGCACAAAAAATATCATTCAACCAACCACCATAAACCACAATATGACCATGTAAAGGTTATATAATTTGTCTTTCTACCTTTAATTCAGCTAAGTCACTTTCCCATAGTCCTCTTCTACTTAGCTGAAGTAGCAGGCCTGAGCCATGATTTTACAAGGGCCTTATTTTGTAAGGTTTTACCTATACGCAACAGGATAGGGCTTCCCAGTTGTGGCATGAGCTTGCCAGTGGTATGCAGAGGACTTCAGGATGGCATGGAGGTATTTAATGAATATCTGAATGCCTCTCCTTGCCATAAGAAACATGGCCCAAGATGGAGACAGGAACTCCTGAACAGCTGCCTCTGCTATCTCTGCCTCCAGGTGAGACAAGCACTCTGGAGGGAAGCAGAGCACCCTGTCCTCTGCCTTGCACCTTCGGTCCGGAAGTTCCTTCACGGCTAGCCCGCTATGTTTGTGTCCCAATTGTAAATGTCAGGGGTCCAATTGAACTGCCGAGCACCTGTGAAATCCTGATGAAGCAATAAGGCTTTAAAAATTTTCCCTTCTAACTGCATTTTCTTGTATTTTAAATAAGCATATGCTAGCCTGGAGACTTGTCTTCCGTAGAAAGCTGTTAGCAACACTGTATATCTCACTCATTCCAGCACATTTTACTTCCCACAAATGTTGACAATCCCGTGCAAAGCAATGAGGATCTGTGCTTCTGACCATCACCTGTCAAGGAGGAATTCAGAGAGTAAAGCCAAAAAATCAGTGATGAGGAATGGATAGGAGACACTATTTGGCTCATTTGTTTCATCTGCCGAAGACAGAGCTGAAAAACTGGCAGCAGAAGAGAGATATGACTCCCGTTCCTCTCCAGTCAATCTAGTGAATAATTAATGCACTTTTTCTCAGTACATAACAGTATACTTTTAACAGCACGCGCTACTAGTGCAGCTATTGAAGGACCATCATATTAAAGATGCATAATTAGATGAACTGCAGGAACCCAAGAACATGGTTAAAAATCCATGGCATGCTTTGGAGCAGCAGCGTACTGTGCGCCCGCCGGGAAGCTGCCATGAACCACTCCCTCTCGCTCTCCGTAAGAGCAATCATCAGAAAGAGGTGGCACCGGCCTGTTTCAAGAAAGTAAATTAACGAGGAAGAAAGAAGCCAAGAAAGGTACTGTCCTGGCCTTTATTGCTGGCAGTCACTTTTGTGGCTAAACGTTAGGGGGTTACCGTTGCCGTCAGTAACAGGGCGCAGACACCTAGCTTTCCCTGCCGGAGCCTCGCCGGCCGCGGTCCTGCGCTGGCGGAGCCGGAGCCGGAGCCGGGGGCGGGGCGGCCGCGGCCGTTGTTGAGGCGGGAGGTTTGAACAGCGGCGCCGCCGAGGAGAATGAGAATGATGAGGAGGCAGCGGCCGGGCGCCGAGGGGTCGGTGAGTGCTCGGGCCGGCAGGGCAGGGCAGGGAAAACCCGATCCTGCCTGGCCTGGCCCGGCCCGGCCGGCACCCTCCGGTGCCGCGGGGGTGGTGTGGCGGGAGGTGCCCAGTTGCGGGGGGCCCGAGGGCGGGAGCTGCGCTGTCTCCGAGCTCGGCGGGTCTGTGGTGGTCGCGGGCTGCCCTCGCACCGTGGCCGGGTGGCGGCGGTGCAGCCGCGCTCCTGAGGGACCTGGCCGAGGGACGCGGCGGCCGCCCCGGCAGAGTTGCTGCTCTGGGCTGGGCGGAGCTGCGCCCCGCTCACCCTCCGCAGGCTTTCGGAGCTGCTCTCTTACACCTCTTTAATCTTGCAGTCAGTCACTGGTTTTCCGATTCATGAGGGTTTTTTTACACCTCGAGTTCGTTAAAAACCCAAATAAGTCGGACTCGGGAGTGCCTGTGGAACTGTGGCTGTCAATTGCAGCAAACGCTCATTTCTATCTCTAGCTACAGAATGCCCAAGCTGTTGTCTAGACTACGTAGCCCTGTTTTAGAAGAGTACCCACTGCCTGGCTACTTGCTTACTTTAAATAGATACATTATACTTACGGAGTTTAGATGTAAACGTCTGTGGCAGTAAATTAGAAGTGTGTCTTGGAAAAAGATTCTGAAAACCTGTGATGAAGTTACCAATTAAATCAAGTAAAATTTCTGCCTGTCCTACCTTCAGCAGTATCTGTATAATTTTTCTCAGCTGTTTTTGTTATTTTTGTTTGCTTTGTGACTGCATTACATGTGTAATACTAGAAATACTTGAAATTTCTTATACTAAGTATACTTAGGTGGGGAATACAAAGACACTTTTTGGAAGTGTTGCTTAGGTAGTTCCCGAGTTTGGAGTTGAAATCCCAACAGCTCTTAATGATCTCATCTCGACTGTGCTGCCACTGGTGGGGGAAGGATGGACCCCACAAGAGAAACTGTGCATTAGTAGGCAGCATATGGCAAAACAGTGCTGTGTCATTCCTCCGAGTCCAGATGGTGTGCCTATATTTTTAGACAGAATGGCGGGGGGGGGGGAAAGAAAGTTGACCGATCTCTTTTGGTAGGCACAAAGAACTTCATACATTCCCAAATGAAGCTCCTAAGTCCTTCCTTCAGATGAGATTTATATGGTGTGGTTATTTAAGCTATGGCTCAATAGTCATCTAGTTCTACTCCAGAATATTTTATGTGAGCCTGGCTGAGATGTAGTGTGGACTGAATGCTTTGTGTAGTTTTTGAAAGCCCCAATATGGATACACGCAGATGCCCCATATAGGAGTGTTTATTTCCTCACTGTAGTTCTGTAGCAGGTGATAGACGCGGAGAGGAGCTGGGGCATTGCAGAGGTCTGCTGTCTTGGGAATTATTAGGGGGAAGTAGGACGTTATTCTTTGGAGCTCTGTAGCAGCTGATTTATTAGTTTTGGCTCAGAGAATAAGTAATTATTTCTTAGGGACAGGTGTGGGCCTTGCTTAGGTTTTCATAGCCATGTAAAATCTGACTCAGAAGGAAAGAAGAAAAGAAGATAGATGAAAGCTATTTATTCCTCTCCACTCTTTTTTTTTGTTTGTTTGTTTTTTTGTTTGTTTGTTTTGGTTTTTTTCTGGGATGAGTCCTAAGAAAAAGTGTGCATAAAGATGCAGTTGCTGAGCATGCAGAGATGTTGTTGCCCTGCTTTATCCCCTTCTTGCTGTGATTGAAACTTTGAAAAGCAAACCTGTGAGGCTTAAAAATTGAATAGTCTGTATTGCTATACAGGGTCCCAGGCTTTCATATATCAGCTGTAGAGAATACCAACAGAACTTCTATGGAAAATATCTCTGATGTGAGCTTTGGGAGCTATTTGCTACCAAACATCTATGAACTTGTTAATTCCAGAGGCAGCTGGGGCACTCTTGCTTAGTAGTGAGAAAGCATCACTGTTCACTGACCTGCAAAGTATTTGTAATGCAACCCTGCAATACCATGACAACATTCTGTTATTCACTCTGTTCTCCACATGTCAGAAATACTTGGTTTGGCCAGGGATGGCCACATAACAAGGTAATGTGTATCAACCGTCAGTGGCATCTAGTGGGCCTTTGGGGGACAGCAGTCTGTGATCCTTCACCTTAATTATTATCTGGCCTGGTGTGGATTGACCTCCTTGAAGTCACAAGCGAGGAATAATGCACATTTATAAATGTTTTCTGTGAAAGTAGGCAGGAAAAATTTGACTTCCCAGCAGTTTTTAAACCTTAAAAAAACCCACTCCTTCAAAATAGTGCAATGGTGAATTCTAGTGATTTGCTAGTCATGTTTAGTTTACTTCGCTGTTTGAATGAAAAGTGTGCCTGACATGATGGCTGTATAGTCTTGCAGCCACTACAGCTGTTTGACTTCTTGGTTCATGGCCTGGTGCAGTTGAGTATTGGGGTAAGTCTCCTTTTTTTTTTTTTCTTGCTTCTGCTGTTACCTGAATTTCTTATCAACCAGAAGTGAAAAAAACCCAGGTTTTCTTCACTTTATAAAAGACAGTCAAAGAGATGCTGATTTAAAATATTTCAGACATTTTCTTCAGTTTATTTTAGTAAGGGTCACTGTTAAAAGTGGGTTGTTAATTGATAAGCTTTATTCAGTTAGCCCTCTCTAGGATCATGTGTTATTATTCTATGCATGACACATAAATTTTTAGTAATTTTCAGATGGTACAGTGGGTTAATCTTGGTTTGGAATTTGAATATATAATGGATATGGTAAATCTGTTTTGTCACATGTTTTACTCATTTGTTCCTGAAGAGAACTACCATTCTGTATTCAATAACCATTGCAATAGCTGTGCATGATTAAAACCTAGGATTCTCCATTCCAACTGCAGAGGATGCAAAAAATTGAGAATATTGTTAGTTAGTTTTTCGTTTAATCCTTTGGTATTGTTTGCATATTTAGGAATGTGAAATCCAAGAGAAGATCAACTTTGAGGTCTGCATGCGAGAAGGCATCTGCAAACTACTCACAGTGAGCACGCAGAAGGAGCAGCTTTTGTGCGCAGTGAAGAACCTCATGGTTTGCAATGCTCGTATCCGGGCCTACAGGGCTGAGCTGCAGGGCTGAAAGGAGCCCAGCCCAGGCAGTACTGAAGAGCAGTGAGTAACAGCTCGAATTCAGAGGGAGCAGGATGAAGCAGGCATTTACTTACATGGATTTTTAGCAGTCTATCTAGGAATGTGGATTTAAATCCTTCCTTATCTCTTAAACATAAATTACTGCTGTTTTAAAGCATTACTTTATAAAATAATTCCATTTATCTTCTTTTGCTTTAGAAAATTAAATACAAGTAGTATTTTCCTGGGTAGATTTTATTTTTGATATTAAACTCTAATTTAGTATCAAGTAAAATAGTGGACGTATTTTCTTGATTACCCTTAGCATACAAAAAGGTACCTAGCCAAGTCTGATGGGACAAAGCAAATCTATCCAAGTCAGAATACAGCTATTTGTATTTTTCATTCTTTCTATCGTTATCAAGGGTCCTTTAATAGTGGCCCCATCGTGGTTAATTGGTACCCTCTGCTGGCCGCTTGTGTTAACTACAGCAAAGTGATAAATGCAACACTCAATGGAGAAAAGTAGCTGAAAATATTCTCGCATTATAACTCTTGAAGTAGCTAAAGTATATGTGCTTTATTTGAATAATGTTACAAATTTTGGTCTAAATGGAATTTATTTGGGGTAAAATGTTGAGAATCGTGGTGCAGGGATACGGTTTCTCTCGGGTTAGTAATTTAATGAAATATTACGTTGCAGTTTAGCATAGAAACTCTTTGAGTATATGCTTGGCTCCAGTTAATTGTATCTGTAGGAGCAGTTCCACTGCTTTTTGGTTTCAGAGAAGTTGCCTTATAAGAGAAATATGTTGGAAGAAAGAGCAGCATTTTCCACTATTCTGAAGCTGATTTTGAAAATTAGCATAAAATACATGTGGTATTCTGTACTTATTGCATTTGTGTTGCTTTTTCCTAATAAAATAAGGAATTTTGTAGTGATTCATCTTTTATTTATGTTTTTAGTGATGGAATAATATCACATGTGTATATGTGCTGATTTACTCAACTCCTTTTCTTTGATGTCGGTGAGCACACAATGGTGATCGGACGTGTTCAGAACAGGGCAGGGATATTTGGACAAGTATCTGAACAGTTGTATCATGTACTTGATTTGTGACTGCCATGCATTGCTTGGATTTCTGTCTTCAGGGGTCCTTGAGATATCTGTGGAGGTCATTAGAAGAGGTGCATGCTACAGAGTTATTTCTCTATCATGTAAATTGTGTCTTTGGTAGTTGATAGTCTATTTGGACTTCTTTTGATATTTGCTTCAGACTGGAATTTGTTTAATGCTTAATCGTGGCAGAAAGAGAAAATTCTAGGGTTTTCTAGGGTCTGTCATCTGTGAGTTCTGAAGATATTCTAGCTGCCTCTGGAAGTCATAATACTGGTAGCAGCTAGAAATTTTCATTTCATTTATAGAGGAGGAGGCAATTCTTTAAACAATAATGAAACTAATAAATTAAGTTGCATCTTCATTGCCATGTACAAAAGGGAAAAATTGATAATGTATTTGATCCTGTTGCAGGTGGAAAAGACAAGGAAGGTGAATTTACTTGTCTTTTAATACTCAGGTTGCATATGCTTTGGAGTAAAGTGTTCTGGGGAATTTCAAAAAATGGTGGTGTACCTTCCTTCCAGATTATGCTTAAGAAATGACTCGTATCTTAAACCAGAGATACCAAAATTAACTTTAAAGAAAAGAGTTTGAAATAAGCTATAATATGAAAATCCTGACACTTCTTAGTGTTTAAAGGGTTGAGTTTTATATATCTAAATGCAGAGATCTCAAATATCTTTTTTTTCCTCCTCTTTGGAGGTCTTCAGAAAATGGGACAAAAGACTGGATGGCATGCAGAGCAAAGCTTGCTGTATCAGGTAAGAGGCAGGTAGCCATTTAATTATCAAAGCTAATTAGCTGGACAGTGTCTTGTAATACAAACTATACAAAAAATTGTGGTTTTAAAGTGTGTATGTGGTTCAGAGGCATCAATCCTCTAATGCTGCAAGGGGACTTGGGCTGAAGTTACACATGGGCTTTAGAAGATCCTACCTTCTATTTCCATTTTACTCACAGGGCGTTCCACAGAGGGAAATACTTCTATTCTGTTTACCACTAAACACTGAACGCATTTCCAAGCTAAATAAGTGTGAGTGTGCTGACAACTTTTTTCTCCATACAACGGCAGACTTTGAAGTGATAGTACAGGGCATGTCTAACAAATTGAGAGCAGAATTATAACTAGTATGCAAATGTTATTTAGGCAATGCATATTACATTAGTGCAGCAAAGGTATACGGTATGGCTTCAATGCAGGCTAGTAACAAGGACATTTAACAACCACTCCTAGTGGGCTGTTTTCTAGCATGTTCTCAAACTTCAGCACTGTGGATTTATTGTTTTGTTTGCCTTTGACAATAGTGGATGTTACTACATTCAGCAGTCCTGTGGCTGTTCTGCCAGCTTTGCTAACAGATCTGTTTGTGCTCCCTGACTTGCTTCCTTAAGAATAAAACAGTGTAGAACAGCTCACTACTGAAACTGTTTCAGTTAATTCTGCATATTTTGATATATCTTTAAGCAAGGTAATTTCAAGTAGTAGCAGAGTGATGAGCACATGGTTCAATAATGTGTTCTGCCAGCACAGCTGTTTGCAGAATGTGTATGTCTTTCCTCCTTATGGTAGTTGGATGAAAGCATCTGTTTGCTTGTCTGTGCTGCGGTTACACCTTTCTTCAAATTTGAAGAGCTCTCTGCAGTGAAGAGTTTAGGGTCGTATAATAGATTTCTGCTATCTTTAGAAAATCAGAATTTTTTAAGAACTCTGTTTTTAGTATGAAAAACTTGCTCAGGATATGAAAGATTTAGCTTGTTTCGTTTGGATGGAATAAACCACGGAAGAGTGAAATACACCACTTTGTATTTGGTGCGGTCTGTTAATGATTCTGCCCTGTTACCAAAACAGTGGCTCTCAAAACTGGAGGTTATGTCCTCAGAAGTGTGACACAGATGGAGGTGAAGAGGAGGGAGAACCAACTGCCTCACTATGCAGTCCAGCCTGGGAATGCTGGGTGCTGCCATGCCTTGTCCCTCTTCAGATACTCATGTCAGGGAGCCTGGCCAGGTCCAGTTTACAGCAGAAAAGCTGAAATGTTGTTCTTGGCCTCTGCTGATTTATTCTTTCTATAGGTCACCTGTTATTACTTCCTGATTTTCTACCCTCAGTAATCCATCCACTTTTAAATTTATTAGCGTGTCAGGTAGTTAGTACATGCCAGATGACAATTACCAAATAAATAACAATTGTGATCGACTGCAAAAGTTTGGGAAGAGCTATGCAGGACTGCTGAGGAATATGCTCCTACAGAAAGCAGCTATGTCAGATATGGTGTGGGAAGTGCATTCCTTAATCCACAGTTTTTCACACTTCTATAATTTTTACTTATTCCCCATATTTTTGAATAAATTATGTAATTTATGTTATTGTACCAATCAATTTTTTTGTCAGAAGACAATACCTCAAATGTTGATTAAAAAGCATAATCATAATTTAAAGTAATTTTATAAAGGAATCATGGGGTTTAAATTTGATCAATTGTAGTATTTGAATGTATCCAGTTTGCATCCACACAGATATACAGCCTATGGTAACTGAAATTAAGGTGTGCGAAAATTGATCTTTTTTTTTGATAAATGACAGCTCTTTCAGTCCAAGAATGAATTGAAAGCTGATTTACAAGTAACATGTTAAACTTGTTCCACGATTGATTGTCTATACCCTGATGATTTTCTGACCTAGATGTAAATCTTTCAGCTAGCAAGATATTGAAAGTGACATACAGAAGGAATCTTTAATCTAGTACTTTAATTGCTAACGAGGTCTACTGAGTGCATTAAAATTGTCATTCAGAGTTTGCTATGATAAATGATAGGAAAAGCTTTTATCTGTAACTGTTTTCACATATGAATGTAGATTTGAGACCTTTGTATTTTAGGGAAAAAAATGGTTCTGTGCTTTGTCTCTGACAAAGATGAAGATATATATTTTTGAAAAGTTTGAGGGAGACTTCTGTAATGATTTTAATGAAACTATTTCTCCTTTTTTAAAACCCCCTATTTTCAGAAATGCTTGCTATGAAAATGCATGTTTAGAAGTGAAGGGCAGTTTCAGAACATGGTGATGTATTGATTTTTAGGAAGTTAGAAGTCTAAAGCTGCATGCTGGCAGTTCACTTGAAAGTTCTTTTGTTTTCATGGACACTTAAAAATAGATGAATTTGAAAGTTTCAATATTGAAATAGATTTTATGATGTCTTATAATAAAAATAACTGAAATTTGAATTTTTCATTTAACTTTTGAGACAGAGTGACTGTATGTGATTTCACTTAAATCAACAAGTTTTGTGGGTAAACCCCTGTAGGAATACATGACAATCTGATGCCAAAATACTGGCACTATTTTGCATCTTAGCATAACGAATGTGGATTTTTCCATCAGCCTCACATGAAAACAACACTGGAGTCACCAATGCTTCTTTATAAAAATATTGAAGATTTTTGTTGCAAGACAAATGAGCTCATGCTGTTCACTGTTGCCATCATGTATCACTTAATATGTTGCATATACTTTTAAACAGCACCCTTGTACTTCAGGAACCAGGTTTGGATTTATAAAACCCTCACAGCATTTGTCTTTTAACAGGGGACTAATAAAAAAAGTTGTCTTAACCTGAGTCCTCGAAACTGGAGGAAAATGTCACTTAGTACTATGTTGAGTTTAGTAGATAAATTGGAAAATTTAGTGAAGAAAATACTTTCCTAATATTAAAATGACAGGCATGATTACAATAATGGTTTTGTAATTGCCTCTCTACTACATTTCTGAAGTAGAAGGATATTTTTGAGTTTAAAAAAAAAGGTTTCTGAACTCTTTATGCTGACTAAGACAATTCTCACTGGGAATGTGATTACAAGTGGTATTTTCTCTGTGGTTAGCAAAACAAGACTGAAGAGTTTGCAGTATAAGTATCCCAGTCTTTTCATTAAAACAAGAAGGTTTTCCTCTTGCAGTGGGATGAGTGGTTTTCAGCCAAAGGCAAGGAGGATTCTGGTTTACACCTATGCATAATAATGGGCTCGGAGAATAACCCTCAGAACTATGTTACACAACTTCTCTGAAATGTTATTTCAGGTGCTTTCAAATGAGATTTTAAATATTTTTTATTCTAGCATAATTTTTAAACAGAAATGACACTTCAAGGTGAACTATTGCATTTGCTTTTGATGTGGGTAATAAACTTGGAATAGTTATGCTGCTCTTTGGGTGGAAGGCCCTGTTGCCACCAGAACATCAGAAAAAGAAACAACATACTTTTTGTAATTTGTTTCGATCACAGATCTACAATATTGACTATAACATAATCTCCCTTTCTTTTTTCCCTCTTTAGATATTCGAATACCATTAATGTGGAAAGGCTCTGACCACTTCAGCAAAAAAGAAAGTAAGTTGTAATGAATTACTCTCATAAGCAATTGTTTATGCCTGTAAATTTAAATGGAATGAGGAAGTTCATATTCATTTCAACCCCTTTTTCAACCTTTCATTAAGTCCATATTTTACTCTTTATTGTGTAAATACTAGTAATTTGAAGTTGCTGGTTGTAGCAACTTGAGTTAGTTCCAAGTCCTGTTCTATATTTAAACCCTACTCTCTAAAGTGTCCATCTGAGGAAAAATTCTGGAGGAAGCAATAGAAAAATGATGCATTAAATGGGTAACTGAGAAACTTCTGATTAAACACATTGTTCTATATCATGTCTGCACTTGAGAGAGTATATTGAAGGCTGTTTCCAATGAGAAATTTAATTGAAAGTTAACTGTTGGTGTTGAGGGTATTATTGGATAGCCTTCAAGCACATGCATTTTGCTGTGTCATGGAGATTAATCCTAAATCTGTTCCAGCTGTCACCTGGCATTGATTTCACTTTGATTTTCAATAGGCTCAGAGATGCAAAGAATGGAAAAATAGTCTAATCCTATGTAGCACATTCATAAAATGATACAGACTTTGGATCAAATGGGGGTTTTTTGTGCAAAGTCAATTTTAGTGAACAAAATTACATTTTTACTAACATTTTTGAAGTTGCTAGCAGACACTATACCTGATTACTCAACTTTTTTTTTTTTTTTTTTTTTTTTTCCTAGTAGAGGGAGGGATTTTTTCCATTTGTGTATGTTGTTCTACCTACACAGCAGCTTTGATAGGTCAATTATCATAAAATCCTATGAAGAAAATTTCTGGTGGGAAGAATTTGAGGGCAATTCCTTAGAGGTCTGAATTACCATTTTGCATAGTTTTGTTTACTGGCAGTGTTTAGTATTGTGATGTGCAATGTGGCTGATGAAAGCTTTCTCTGACTCTCTCCAGAATCACAGCACTATGCAGTGTTTTGTTTGCTCAGAATTGGAGTTGAGGTTTTTGATACTGAGGTGACTATTGTGGATGAAGCAATAACAGATAACTGTTTTGAAAATGTAATCATATTGTGAGTATAATTCTGTCGAACGAAGTACAAAATTGCTGTTTTCTTTTGCAGGTGGATGTGATTATGAATAAGATTGGCTGAGGTCCACTAGGTTTTGCCGTGGGCAAAGGAATCAGTAGAGGCTCTGTTCGTTTTAGTGGGTGGAGGATCTCCATATCTGGATGTTTTTTGTGTACAAAAAGGCTGGTTTTTGTGTACATAAAGGCTGGGTTTTGTGTACAAAATTAGGTTGGTTATAGATGTGCCAGTTGATCTCTACTTTTCATTTTTGCCCTACTGAAGCATTTTTCTCTATATAAAGAGATAAACAAACTTACATTTCAAGGACAGCATTAAATTAATTCTAAAACCTGAGAGCATTATGACAATATAGGTGTAAATGTTGCACCCAGTGTTTCATTGTTATACTGTCTAGCAGGTTACAGTCTCTTTCCTCATGTGGCACCTCATGTCTGTTACACCTACCTGAGCATGTGCTTGACTCCACTCCCTGCCTTTATCTTTTATATCAACAATTTAGAATCCGTCTCCTGAGGAAGACTGACTGGAAAAGTAGAACTCCCCAAAACTTTAAATCAAGATCCTGAAAACTGGGTTTATATCAAACCAGAGGATGCAGCAGTAGGTAGTTAAGTTGTAAATGACACATTTTACTAGATAGCATTTTTTTCCCAGTAATTTGAAGATAAGGGGGTGCAGCTAAGATATCTTTAAAACAGTTCAGTATGCTTTAGGACCATAGGCAGGGATAGGTTTTCAATCATGTGATTTTTCTAACAGTAACAGTAGAGGGCAGATTTAACTGCGTTTGAATGTCTTGCCTGTGTATTTCCATAACGTGTGTGGTTTTTTTCTTTTTTTAACTTAAATGTTGAATTTCGTGCTTGTAATTTTTTATGCTGCAATTATCCATCTCATGACCGAAATGCTAAGTTAACGCTGTGTAGTCTACTCCTTAGGTCCATATTAATGTATATCTGTGCCTGAATTTTATGGTAATGCTTCCCTTGATTAGAAATATATTATTTAATCTATAAAGTAGCAACAGCATTCCTTGGCTCTGTACACAGTTTGTTGACAAATGCTCTGAAATTTTCTCCTCCCCCACTTCAGTGATGAAGCAAGTCCAGATTTCCAGGTGAAGGTTGAATTGTATAGCTGCTGTACAGAGGAGTCTTTATATATAACAAACACTCCTAAGAAACTGGCAAAAAAACTTCAAACGTCCCTCAGCAAAGCTACAGTGAAGAAACTCAAAGTCGCGCCAGAGGAAGACAGCACTGAACCCCTTTTGCCTGCTGACCCAGTCATCCAGTAAGCCACATATATTGATGTTCTGGTTTTATAGCTTTTAAAATAGAAATAGGCCAAATATAATTGCAAGTTTTTGGCAAAATGCCAAGAAACTGGTTTTTTTCTCTACTTGCCCAAGTGGAAAAAAGCTTACATTTTAAATAGGAAATGAGAAAGTAGGTGTGAATTCCAACCATCTTGCTGAGCCTTGGGACCTGGTTCTGATCTTGAAACGCACAAGCAGCTTTTATTTTTGTACTCCACAGCCAGCATGCTGGTAAATCCACTGTTCTTTGCAAACTCCGTAACATTTTTCGTTTGATCTCTAGAAGAAGTTGAGCTTGTATGGTCTCTGTCCATCTACCTCTCCTCCTTTCACTTCCCCATTTACTTCCTCCCCCATACTATTTTTGCACCTAGCCAGTGTTGCTCATACTTGACAGGTAGATATGTGTAAAAGTTACAAGTTGTGTGAAATAGGAAAAGGTGTGTATGTAGGCAGGAGAAACCACTCCTGTACCCTCTTCCCTAGTTCCACTTGCCAGCTTTTCAGTAAAACTTTGCACTGCCGAAGGCATTTTATGGTTACAGGCTACTAACAGGAGATTTCTGAATTGACTTTAGCACAGAACATTTTAAAATAACTTACTGGTTTTCAGTGTTCATAGGCATAAGTGCTTTTCCAAATAACTAACCTGTTACCTTTTAAAAATTAACTGCCTACTATTACTTTCCAGCTACCTTAATTTCATTGGGATTTAAGCAGGCCAAATACCTAATTTGCAAATATTAATAGCATTGATTTATTTTATTTATTTATATTTTTTAGAAAGCAATTTTTTCAAGGAATTCCTTTTTTTGGCAGCTGACAGAAAAGAATCAATGCTTAATTCTTGCTAGCTGTTGAGTCTAGTCTTAGTCTACCTTCATATACCTGTTTGCTGGGATTTTAAAGGGAAACATTCAAGCATATTCTATCTTTATTGAACTGATATAACTGTAAACTGATTTTACTGTTTAACTCAAAAATAGACATCCAAGAGATCTTATCCACAGAGCAAAACAAATTTGATCACTAACTTTCCAGTGGATTCCAACTAATGACAATGTATTTTTCAGTCTGCATCATGTCAGGTGGCTGTGCTTTCCACCAGCTTCAGCTGGGCCATGAGATACTATCATTAGACACAGTTTGAATCAGATATAACCACTGGCTTCTTTGCTTCAATATAGATTGCCTGTCTTTAAATTGTCTACTCGTGCTTCTTCCTTAAAACAGCTGCCTCCTCTCCTGGGTTTTGATTTTGGTTTCTCAATTGAATTTTCCTTCCTTCCATTTTGGAAGTTTGTTGTTTCCACTGTAGATAATCATCTCACAGTGACTACTATGTTCCTAACACAATTAAATGAACAATGAAGTGTTAAATGGTAGCATTGCTGGGTGATTAAAATAGTTGTTTGGAAATAAATGGATTATTATAGGCAGAAAATAAGTTGTCAGGTTTTTTTATATGTTCTCCCTAGGATTTATATTAGTTAGACCTTAGTATGTAGCACTTATAAGAGGGAAGAGACTGCAAGATTACAGGGGATCTTTCAAGTATTCTCACAGAGTTTTACCAGTCCAACAGGGGAAATTAAACTGCAACAAAAAAGTGAACTTTCTGTATTATGCCAACACCTTTTCTCTGTAGATTTCATTTGTACCAGCCTTTTTCTTTTCAGTGCACAGAAGTGAAATTCTCCATTTCCCAAAAACTCTGTGATCCCTCTGTTTCAAAGTTCTTGGCTTAGAAATCTCTCTGGTTAGTGAGGAAATTGCCAGACTTGGAACTTCTTGAAAAAGCTTATTAACAAAGAGCTTGATTGGTTGCTTAAGTTGGTTAATTTGAAATATACTGGTATTCTCTCTTAATTATCTCTTATTTAGTTTCTAGACAGTCTTTTGCCCATTTAGTTTTTCGATTTTAGCTTAAATATTTTTTTCCTTTTTACATTTTTCACAGAAGAAAAAATTCAGTGCAGTTTTACTATTAAATTCCAGTGTAACTGTGTTGGTCTTTGAATAAATCACTGGAGAGTCTCCCTGAAGTACCTGTTTATTCATTTGCAGAACTGGCCTACACGTGTGCTGGTTGTTGTTTGCTGTATAGTCTTCCACTGGGCTGAAGGTGAAGCAGCTTCAGTGTCCTATGTTTGATTTGGCAAATCCCTAGTGATATTTTGCTGGAAGTTCACAGTCTAATCTGATGGCCTCACTTTTATGGTTGGGCACTTGTTAGCACCTGAAGGTTATATTTAGTTTTATGATCTATTATTTAAGATCTGATTGAAAGGTGAGCATATGGATTTTTTTTTTTTTTTTTTTTTTTAACCTCACAAGTCTTCCACTCACTCCTTCATTCACATCGAATGAATGAACTAAGATTGGGATTTCTAACATCGGGTTTAATATTCAGAAACAGATTCTGGAACTGAAAATGTCTTAATCAGCATACATTGTTAGAGTGTTATAGTTACGCCTGGGTCTGTGTGGAAACTTCAGAGCCTCTGTTTCTTGATCAGTAAACAGATCTAACTACGAGCCTTTGCCACAGGCATCTTGTGGAGATGAGCTGTTGGTTTGGTGTTTTTTTAAATGAAGTTGTTATATGGAAAAATGCTACAGATATGAAAAGTACTGAATGAGATGCAGCAGGCAGACTATTCTTTGTTATATAAAGAAACTGCCATTTGAGGCAGTTAGCTAATTCTCTAAAATGCAAAGGAAAAACACAGTCAACAGTCCTGATTAGCCAGTTAAATCTTAAAAATATCTGTAGATAAAATTTTTCTAAATTATATTGCAGCTGCCTTAAGGAATGACTTGTTTTTTAGAATGAAAATGTTATTGTGAAGCATATTTTAAAAGTGAAGTAGCTATTTTTTTGGCAAGGATGTTGTGGTAATTAGTCATGCTTTAGAAAAAAAAAAGTAACTTTAGAATCAGCACAGCAGTTTTATCTGTGAGAAGAATCTGAACTTTTAGTACAGTTTAAACAGAATGGTAATGCATTGCTGAACTGCATGGTCAAACATAAGTGAAGAATATTTTGTTACAACTGTTTTGGAACAGTTTAGCAGGAAATATACACAAATGCTGATGAGTTTTTGTTCAATTGCCCTCTTGAAATGCTTCATAGCAGTGGTTTTTCACACAGGATGCTATATTGTATTTAATTTTGTCTTTGTTCTCTGGAGACAGATATGCCACAGACCTCCCTTCTAACAGACTTCCTACTTTTCCTCCTCTTTCATTAGGGTTAGGGGGAGGTAGACACTCTCCTTGTTTATTTGCAGAGCCAAAGGTCTGAAAACTGTGTGTTCCCACTGTGCTAGTAAGAAAAACAAAATTTTAAAAATACTAAGATGGAAAACTATTCTTGGTGGTCTTACTTCCATAGTGTCTTCTCAGCTTTTACACCACTAAGCTTTCTCATGTTCTACTGAAGATATTTTAAGGATCTTGTGCTAGATTCTGTTGGGGAGAGTAGTCAGTGATTTGGAGGGGTTTGTTTACTTGTGAATTTTGTTCTAACTGCCATTAGCCAGGTGGAATTCTTACTGCATTGCTGGACTGTAAATCTGTTACTTGATGAGTATTTTAGAGAAAACATTAAATGTACTAAATTTATACCAGTTTATTCCAAGAACAGCATTCCACAATTGCACTGTGTTGAATTGCAAGAGTGATACTTTTTTTCTCTAGGCAAAATATAAAACTAAGATAAAAGATTCTGAAACCTCTTAGTCCATTAAGTGAAAAAAAAAAATCCTTTGTGCTACAAAACTGGCCATAGGATTTCTGTACAGATTTCTGCCTGTGAATAATCAATTTATTAGATCCTATTAAAAATGCATATATAAACAACTGGTTTATAAAGTGTAGTCTGCATGGGCAAAGCAAAGAGCAGAGCACCATGGAGAAGCAGTATAATGCCTTTTAATTTTTAGCCTGTATTTTCTGATAAAGTTTGTCATCAGTTGTTCTATCAACTTTAGGAATTTTTGAACCTATTACCAAATCTAATTGCTTTAGGCCTAGGAATAAGAGCTGTAAAATTGTTGACTTGGTGTCTGACTAGAGGAGAGAGGTGCTTTGAGCATCCAGAGGGAGCAGAGGGTTTGGATAGCACAGCCTTTATGTCTGTGTTTGGCTGCTGCTGGCTCTTCAGGAAGTGCAAACCCAGCTTATAGGCAGTGACCACATGAGAAGTCTCCTGGCCAGCAGGTCCCAGAGAGGAGGCAACAGAAAGAGTTGTAATGAATGATGACATTGGCCTGGAAGTTGTGGGGTGGGAGGTACTGGAGGTACACACATGGAGGCAGGAGATAAGGATCTAGGAAGGAGAAGAACAGACTATGGAACAGTGTTTGTTTACAAGGAGAACCAGAGACACAGGAGTTGTGTGCAAAGAGGTTGGAGGTGGCCATCTGTGGTCACTGTTAGGTAATGCTGTGCACCTTGTTGTTTCCTTGTACTCAAATGTGGTCTCTCAGGCATTGTCTAGGCTCCCTTTAATTACTGCGCGAGCGGCATGAAGCAGAAGTGTCCTAAATGTGCCTTTTCTTTCACATTTAGTGGAGCAAGGTACAGTTTGCTAGCATACACCACTTTGGGGCTGGAAAGTGCTGAGGACAATTTCAAGACCCACAACCTTACCATTACAGGAAATGGTAAGTACATATGGTATCAGTTTAACGAAATAAAAAAACAATAACATTTTGCATTAAACTCTTGTAAACCAAAGAGCTTAAAGAGATTATTTTTCTTGATACTCAATATAGAACGACTTTAATAAAATATTTAACGGCTCTAAACCAGGCATCTGTACACAGCTGAATAAACTATAACTTGAGTAAAATTTTAAGTCCAGATGAAAATTTGGGAGTTTCTTCTGTCATTTGCATCTCCATCTTATGTGAGTTGTAGTTATATACAAATTATTTCCCCTTCCTCACAACCAGGGAAGGGTATCAGAATGAAGAACAGCTTGTTCATCTGTAGTCAGAAGGAAAGAAGAAAAATTGCTTCCATTTGGCGAGGTTGTTTGAGGCCCAGATCTAATACAGGACTAAAGTGTGTGTGCTTGCAGTCTGTGCTGGCTGCTGTCCTTCGGCTCTGGGGCACCACAAGTTGGGAGCAGTCAGCCTGGATACTGACACTGTGGGACTGATTATGCTGCAACTGATCGTGGTATTTTCACTTTTTGGTACTTTGTCCATCATTTTCTGCAGTGATAGCTCCTCCCGTAAGCTATCCTCCAACTGTTAACTTAAAGCATGGGACTTTCACTGTTGCTTCTGGGAACTTAAATCATTCACTGGGGTAAACTTGACCTCAAAGGGAATTTCCTTCTTCATGTTTCAGTAATTTTGAATAAGCACAGATTTGAAGATTTATGGGGCATTTATTTCCTTACGCATTGGATGAATAATTCTGAGTACCTTCAATTCGTAAAGCCTTTCTTTATTAGTACTTTACATCCTTTCTTCTTGAAGTTCATTTTTCTGACATTTACATAATCTAGTCTGGTGAGAAAGGACATGCCTGGGTACTTTGGTTCATTACAAGCACTTCTAAACCTTGACTAAAGACAGAGTCACATTAATGGAACATTGCATTGCCTACTTCTAATTACGAAAGAGAGAGCCTATTGCATAGCGGAGCTGAGTGATTCCAATTCATTAGAAACTCCTTAGAACCCTAAATGCTCTTCCAGTGCTGAAGGCAAAAGTAGATACAATAAAACAATCTGAAGTAAAGTACTCATGTGTAAATGTAGCTGTGTGCCACAATGGGATGGGCTCAGGGATCAAACTAGATCAGAGGGCTGGTGTACTTACTGTTCAAAGAGTCTAGCTGTGAAATGAGCTACATTTTATATAAGAAAAACTTGTTTTTGCAGAACAATATTGCCATTTTTACTTGAAATTATTTTGTAATTTTTTTCAATTAAAAAACATTTCCCGAAGACTAAAAATCAGTTTTAATCTAATCTTATAGGATTAAATATATTTTCTTAAAATACAAAAATATGCTTGTTTACATTCATGATCTTAATGTAAAAACAGATGTAGAATGTTAAAATACATGTTCAGTGCAATTGTTCAGAACTGAATGTTTGTCTGTCTTTTGCCTTTTTCTTTCCCCCAGAGGAATCCTCTTTTTAGCTACCCCATATGGAAACATGTGTTGCCGTTTAGTTGTCCAGCCCTCCTGCATGGCCAGGGATATGATGGCAGGATTTCTAAATCAGAAGGTAAGAAGACCTTGCGTGTGTTTGCATGCTGGGCTGTTAATAGCTGTCACTAAGAGTCAATTGTTAAAACATTTGCTTTTACCTGAAGTGGTGTATTGAGAACTCTTGGTTTTTACCTGTTCTACCTAGAGCAAGGGGAAAACTCTCCATGGCTGCATTCACAAAAGGTGCCTTCAGTGGTAGAGCATGGAGGAATCAATGTTTCCTTGGCATGAATGATGTAGGCTGTTAGTAAAGATCAAGTCCAACTCTCGTTTCATATTTGGTTTGCAGTGATACTTGACGGCATCAGTCCTAATAGTC
Source organism: Rhabdornis inornatus (assembly GCA_013397075.1). NCBI lineage: Eukaryota > Metazoa > Chordata > Aves > Passeriformes > Rhabdornithidae > Rhabdornis > Rhabdornis inornatus. Next base: position 35,301 of record VWZS01001397.1, read on the forward strand.
CTGTGGCTCTCATCCTTGTGCATACCCCTTGTTGTGCTGACACAAGAGTTCCTATCACAGCATGGTGAATCAAGCCATATTTAAAATCATCCCTTCAGAAATTATTCATGTGAATTCACTTTACTTCTCTATTTTGGTTCGTTGCACAACTAGGCATATGAGAAGGTGGCATTTGAGGGCCAGAGGGTCTGGATCATTTGTCAGGAGTGCTGAGTTACAGGCATTAAACTAGTTGTGAAACTGTTATGGTTTTATGAAAACTGTTCAGAAAATTCATTTGAGAAAGTGGAAATTCTAGACAAATATCTTTGCTTGACATTTGTTAAATGTAGTGTGTATTTCCAAAGTGAAATACTCTTTTTATTTCTATTATTGTACCATTGCTGTAGCTAATAAAGGTGCTTTCTCTTTTTACATTAGACACCAGATCTAGATTTCATTCTGTGTGAACCAGAAGATTCTGTACTGTTAGTGTCACATGGCAAGTCTGCAAAAATTGTAAAACACAGGAGACATTTAAAGTACTGCTAACATTTCAGAAATCAGTGATTGAAATGTTCTGTAACCAAAAGCCTTTGTTGTAGGAATGCATTTTTTGTGGCTAGGTTTTGATCGTTCAGGGCTGATATGTGTACACCTTGCAATATGCTTTTGTTTTAGGTTTATGTTTGGCAATTTCTGTCTACTTCTCCCCCTTAGCAAATGGTAGGAGGTCTAACAAGCTGGAGGAGGCTGTATTGTATACTGAGATGTGGCAAACTCCTTTGTTATTACTCACCAGAAGAAATTGAGGCTAAAGTGGAGCCAGCATTGACAGTTTCCATCAACAAGGTAAAATTGGTTGTATGGGGATTTTTTTTCAGTTGTTGGGGTTTAAAATTTTATTTTATTATTTTGGGGTTCTTTTCGGTTTAAGAAATACGTGCAGTAATTTGGGCTCTAAGCTGCTAGTATGCAGAGTGCTTTATAGGTAGAATGAGGGTGGGATGTACTTCAGTGAAATTTGCAGTCCCGCAGCAGGAACATAACATTCCTTAGCTATGGATGTAAATTCCTTCTATTGCATTAGACTGGTTAGCATAGAGGCAAAAAGGAGGGAGTTTTTCTATAGGAAAAGTAATAACCTTTTATATGACAGTTCTGTAATACAGCGCTTGGAAATGTATTGCTTTGAGTCCCTTAGCAATGCTCTGGTAGACTTTTGTCCTCAGCAAGGTGGAATTCCAACAAAAGCTTTTTTTGTTGTTATGTGTTATTTGGCCACAGTCTTAATTAGGAGAAATGGAAAAATTTTCAAAATATTTTAGTGGCTTAAAATAAGCTGCTTTTCTTAATGCTGGTTTTGTCCAGAGCACAGTAACTTTGGAAGCTCTGTTCTCTAGGATGACATTATTGCTGTTGTTCATGCCCTGATTGAAAAACCCGAGTTTAAAATGTAAATTTAAAATGTTACTTACTATTTGGCCAAAGAAACAGTAATTAATCTGAAGTAATATTTAAATTAGTAATGTTATTGAAAGGAATAATTGAAGAATGCCTTCTAGAATGGCAAGCATTAGAGAGAACAGATGCTTTCAAAAACTGGTTTTGGTGCAGGCATCAAGGGTGGTTAATATCCCATAAGGATGGGCAGAAGAATTAAATGTTATTTGCAATTGCCATAGCTGGGTTCATCTTACATAAGTAAATAGACACATTTGGGAGCTGTATTAAGCACAGGCCGCTCTGGATTCTGCTGCTCTGCTGCTGTGAGCGCTCGATGCCAACAACAATTCTGAGAGAAGCATTTCGGGGCCCAGCCACTTGTTCAGCTGCTGCGCTGCATTGTTCCAGGCAGGCACAGGGCAGCTGATGGAGCAGTTGCACAGGCAACTTATGGGGGTTAAAGCTAGTTCGTCTGGCAGGAGGAGGCTTGGCTTCAACTATGTTTCCCTTTAATCAATTCCCTTACCCAGCTCATTACATGGCTGCACAAATGCTTGTGTGGTAGGAGCATGGGGCTCATCCATGACTGGGAACATGTGGGGGCATGGGGTGACAAAGGATGCTTCTTACAGCAGCAGAGTCAGGTTTTGGTGCCTTGAGTGTTCCTGGGAGAGATGACTGCATTCTCGTTCAGAGTGAGACTGCTACAGAACCCAAACATTTAAACGGGTCATAACAATGTGACCTGTTTGTGTTAGGATGGTTTTTTTTAATTGCTAAGATTTAAATTGATTCATTAAATAAAATTGCCTCTTTTCTAGTGCTATTTTTTCTTCCAACTGTTCATACATTTATATTAAATAAATATTTATACTGTGATATATATTTAAGTAGGTTTACTTCTTCAGTCAGTTTTTATTTCACTAGACAGCCTCTGCCATAATTCTGTTTTCCAGCTGTTCACCATATCAGTTAAGAAATGGTAAACTTTAGTAAATTATAGAATGACTAAATAATTCCAGAACATGACAGGAATATTTTTTTAAAATTATTTATCAGGCTGCCTCATATCTTTCCTTGGAGTTCTCTATTTTTGTCTAAATCTTAATTTTGCTTTTCATTTTAAAATAACCATATTGTACTAAGATATTTTATTCCTTCGAGTAACCAATGCACTTAGAAACTAAAAGCCAGCTTGATAAGCCTTTGTTGAGAGACTGTCCTTATGTTTGCAGAGTATCCTTACAGTTAACATGTTAAAGGGACATGATTTATGTATGTTACACCATTTTACAAAAATGTCAGGCTGATGGAGAATGACTGTGAATTCTTCTTCAATTGAAATTAAAACAAGAAAAAAGGAAAATGCAATTGAAAACATATTTGGATCCTTTACTGCTTAAATAGTTTCTCTTGAAAATAATTTAATGCCTGCAGATATTTTTTGATTCCTTTGTTATGAAATTACTCTTACAAATTAAATGAAAGCAGACTAATCATATGGGCTTGTCTGCTACATGTTGTTGTAGAAACAGCAATTTCAAAGTGAAAGTTGATATTGAACATCAACTCTAGACATTCTAACTAAAATCTCTTCAGGTTGCATGTGTGGCATTTTCATTTGTAATGTGAAACTGATCCTTTACATGTAATTTGAATATACTTTCTGGGAAGTAATGAAATCATCTGATTTTATGAGAAATTCTCTGGAAAATCTTCACACCAATAGCTGTATATCCCATTCCCTTTGAATTGTGACTTGAAGAAGCCATTAAGGCCAGCAAAGTCATTACTTCAACTTTAGATGACTTCACTGCTACTGCTCTTGAGCAAGAATGGTTCTGTAGTTCCTATTATTCAAGTGCTACTGTTATTGTTCCAGCTAAATGTGATTATAACATATTATATTGCACAACTAAGTAGGAAAAGAGAAATGTTATTTTCTGTAGCAAAGAAAGTTTACTGGAATCCAATTTGAAGAAATATCCTTTATAGACTAGTTCCTGAATTTTTTTCAAGTTTTTTTTCAGTTTGAAATGAAAAATAAAGGCCTTTCCTATACGTGATAGCTTAGCAAATTGGTGCATGTGCAAGCAATTCATTTTAGTTGCTCAGTGTTTGGAATACGTAATCTACTGTGTTTGGTTCATAGATTATAAAACTTCTTTTGTGCCATGGGTTCATGAAGCTTGAGGGATTCTAGGATCTTGCTTCAAATTACTCTAGTGCCATGATTTCCTTCCTGGCATATTTTTGCATGCAGTCGTTGTCCTGGGGCCCTGGAGTCAGCAGGCCCAGGGCTCTCTCTGTGCTTATGCTGATTGCTATGGAGAGCAGGGTGAGGATCCAGTGTTCGAAGCCACAGGCTCAGGGTTCATGGGAACACTACCTAACCGTGCAGCAGGAGCAGAGGACCAAAATCAATCTGGAGTTACCTTGAATGGCAGTCCTTGGTGGTACAGCTGTTCTGGCTAGGTCAGGTACAGGACTTCGTTGGAAAATGTGGCGATGGTTGCAGCAGCATAACTTCAGGGGAGCCATGCATATTTCTAGGGAACCAGGGAGCTCATCCTCAGGCTGGAGCAGAGGAATATGGATATCAGTTCTGGACCATGTGAGCTTTTAGGGAGCCAGCAACATGAACAATATTCACCGTATGTGTTGGGGAACTCCAGCATGGGGAAATGAGATAAGCCCTGAAAATATCTGTATTCTCTGTGGTAAGGACTTTGACATACTGGTTGCCTTGGAAAAGCCTTCATAGCTGTGAAAATACATTGGAAAAGCAGACTAGTTAAGTGCTTCCAAATGTCTGGTATCTCATATCCCATTGCTCAGTTTAGTCTTGCAGTTGCTTGAAGGAGGTCGTGGATGCAGGCAGCAGAAGCAGGTAGAACAGCCAGATCCTTGTAGCATACATGCTCAAATCGAGCAGTTTGAAATATGCTTTATTGGCTCTCTGATGCATCACAAAGTGCTTGCTGGTCATATATTGCAATCTCCTTTTCTATGTTTTCAGGTGCTGCATTGCTCCCAAGATCAGTGGCACAGATATCCTAATATTGCTTATCCATGTCATACTCGCACATTGTACTGACCAGCCAGTGGCCATGTGGATGTTACATTAGTACAAGCTCACAAAGCAAGGAAGGGACAAAATATTAGCTGATAGACTGAATTTGGTCTTCTGCATTAATGTGTTTGGAGGCCATAATTTGAAATGTAACCATTTTCCCCTGCTTGTCTAAAACAAACTTCATTGAAGTTATTAATATTACAACAGAAAGCAATGCATGTACAGGTTATACTTGTTTCCAGTGTTGTATTGATTTCCAGTTTGGTTTACTTTTTGTACTTAAAACATAAAGGGAGTTTGTTACATGTGATAATATTTGTTTAATCGTAAAATAGATACACAGAACTGGGTCTCTAGGTTATTCAATACTTTTAAGAACTGTAATTTGTTTTGATGGCCTAAAATGGCCCTTATAATCAGTACTTCTTAGTGTGTCAGGACTGCCTCATCAGGAAAATGTTGTACCTCAGCAATAAAAAAATTCTGTCTATCTCTGTGTCTTCTCAGCTTAAAGTATGAGCTTTTGTAGTGGTTTTGGTTCACCAATTTGAGATTTCCTGGCCAATGCACCAATTTATGTGGTGGATCTAGTGCTGGCCAAATCACCAGTGCACCCACTAGAATTATTTACTCATTTCCCGCTGTGAGATAGGATTAGAAGGAAGGTGAAGCAGGCTCAAACTTTAAAGGGTATAAAGAAGAACTTTATTAACAGGACTTAAGAAAACCAAAGAAGAATCAAACCTTCAGAGCACTTCTCCTCCCTACACCTTCTTTTCTTTCACACTGACAACATATAGAAACAATCTCTAAAATAGTCTGTCTCCAGTTCACTTAGGGAGAGGAGTCTCTCTTGTCATGCTATGGAGACTTGCCACAAGAAAAAAGAAATTTTCAGGAATAGTAGCCGCCCAGAAATCTGCTATCACGAAGTCCCTCCCATTTTTTCAGCATTCCCACATCTGCCTTTACGGGGTATTATTTTAAGGATGAGCTGTTCAAAACAAAGGTTCTCTTCATCTGTCTCTGAGATCATCTTCATCTCTAGGAACAGAGGTCTTATTTTTCCCTGGGGGCAAAGGGTCTTCATCACTCTTCTCTCTCTCTGTTCAAACTTCTCATGAAATAGATGTCTATTTCAGCATCTGCTTGCTTTAGCATAGATGCCTTTGCTCATATCTGCAATTTGAATGCTTCAACCACCCCATGCTTTTCGAGAGTTACAAGGAAAAAAAAGAATGATGTTATCAATCATATCTTAACCACAGCCTTACAAGACAATTTCAGTCCAAGCTAGGGCATCTTCTCATCCTCCCGTCTGTGATTTTACACTTCCCTTTTTACTGACCTCGATGTATCCATGCTGTTTCCCTGCATGTCTTTACTCTGTAATTTTCTTTCACTCAAGACAGAGAATTAATGTTTTCAGGTTTCTTCTGTTCACTGAAAGAGTTAATATCTTGCCCGGGCAGTGGCTGGAGCAGTCACAGTGGAGTACTTCAGGCCACGCTGGGCGGCTGGGCCAGGATAGCAGGGTCCCGGACCAAACAGCAGCGGCTGCTCTGAAGGAGGGGTGGCTAGGGTCTCGACAGCCCGGCTAGAACTCAGAGGCGGCACCCGCGGGCCGATGGCTTTCCCTCCCCCTTGCCCGGTGATTTCTGGTGAAACTCAGCAGCGGCAGCATTTCAGCCACACCACGGCCGACCGATCACACTGGGGAAGAAACCCAGCCCTGCCAGACCTGCTGAGAAGCCGGAAGCAAAAGAGAGATTCCCAGGGCTTTTTCGTCTTTACGTGCATGTTCACAAAGGCGCATCTAACTTTTTCATTGGTGTAACAATGTGTCGATATTAAAAATCAGCCACTGATTGTTCTTTTGTCAGGTCTAAAGGAAGCTGCCAAGGTCCTTACAGGGAATTATTTCCATAACTGGTTCCTTTCCTTCCTTAGCAAAAAATAAATTAATACAAAACTGGCACAGTTTTCCAGAGAGCTATTATCAGGCAAAGAAATCTTATTTATGGGGAGAAATATAGAATAAGGTTGGTATTTACAAATACCATATATTTTTCCTTTTAGTCTTTCCCCATCTTCAAGAAACAATCTTTTGCATAAAGAATATAAAACTGGCTTCAGCTTCCCCAGAAGAGTCACTTGAGTTCAAGATTCAATTGTTTTCCTATTGCCATCCACCGATTGTTCTGGTGTTTACAACTGCTAGAGCAGAGTTGGTTCAGTTTTTTTGTAAGACTAGGAAAGATATTATTACAAATAGTAAATTAAAACACTTTTTGTTGTTTTTTTCGGGGGTGTTTTTCTGCTTGTTTTGTTTTTGTTTTGTTTTTAATAGCTTTTTATTGGTTTGGGTTTTGTTTTTATTAAGTGGAACTCGGCGTGTCGTGTAATTCACCCAAGCTTGACCAATTCATCAGCCCCTTGCTGTAATGGCATCTCATATAACTGCTGAAATATTCAAGCATCAGATATATATTGTTGTTTGAGAATTTATCTCCTTTGAATAATATGACAGTTGTGGGATAAAACCTGCAGCAATCATCATTAAATAAACTCGTGTGTATGGTATGCTTGAAGTTCTTACCTGTCAAATGTTAATCTATTTGATTTCATTTTTTTGCTGGTATCTATGGTTACCTGAGTTAATGGTATCTAGACCTCTGATGGATGAATTACTTCATCTCCTATTTTTAGACAGAAGAATTTAAATTAGCATATCAGATATGCTAAAAGTAGTTGTTGGTATTTCAAATAGTTACTTCAGTAACTATTTGAAATCTGGGGAATGGTCTGTAGAATAACTTTTCTTTTTCTGAGTACTGAAATTAGACTTTGCCCATGAGATCCCATGTGTAAACTTAATTTCTGTAGGTGTATGTTTAACATCTTTAGAAGATGTTTGACATTTGTTTGAGTTGTGTAAAAGTGAACTGGTTGTTCTGTCCCCACTGTATTTTGAGGAACCACCTTTTTTGTCAGATTCACCGTCCATCCACACAGGAGATGTTTGAACACAGCCCTGGCTGTGATTGTTGGCTTCCTTCGAATCCTGGGCACTGCCCATGCCAGGATACCTGTGTGGCAGGGGGGCAGTGCATAGTTTCACTGTGTGTTAGATGTCCTCATGTCCTGCTGGGCTCTGGGGCGGGCCAGCTGCAGGGGCCCTGCTGGCACCCTGGCACCAAAACTCATTAGTCTGCTCTCCTGGGTATGTCAGAAATCCTCTGAGGAACAGTATTGTAATGGGCTGCTGCTTGTTCAGTCAGGTCAAGCTGCAGGTGCAAAGGGCTTCTGCTTTACTTCTGTGAATAAAGTGATGTTAATTGTTTTAATTTGCTCACCATGTTGTGATGAGTAGCAATGTTGACCAGTTGTGTTCTGGAATTCTTTCAGTTGTATTTTAGCTAGACTTAAAACTTTTAGCATTTTACACACACAAAAAAATCACTGAGCTAGGGATAAGTGTTTTCGGTTTTTTTTATTGTAGCCATGCCATAACAAAGAAAGTAAATACTCTGAAAATACCACTGGATCTAGCCTAGAGTAATTGAACTATGTTCCTGGACAGAAGGAGAAACCTCGGCTCTAACAGTGCTGCTGTGTAATCTGAGAGCTTTTCTAATTCTAGCTGAAGAGATTTTATAGACTTGTGTTATACTTCTTGGATATATATACACATTTAATTATTTCTATGTAGCTCTCCCTAATTAAGTTAAAACTAAAATGTCTATTTTCAAATGGGAAATAATTTTTTTACTATTAGAGCAAAATCTTGTTTTAGTAGAAGTGTATGGGTTACTGCTACAAATGCGCCTTTAAAGATGGTCTAGGTAAGTTTCTTTTAAGTTTTCCTGTCACTGTTGTATTACCGTGAATGTCCTAGGCACTAAAATGAACATTAAATAGTTACAAGTTTACAATGCAGTGGGTAAACAATGGCCCACAGAAGTGCAGTAGGATGTATAAATAGTAGCTGTAATAGTATGGTTGTCCATCTGAACCCTTTGGAGAAAAGGAACTGCTTGCTGTTATTGTAGATTATTCGCTAAACTGCTGTGGAGAAGAGTGAGAAGTGTGAGATGAGCTGGTGAATGTAGAGGGAAAGAAAACACAGAACTACAGTACATTCTGTAATTCAGAACTGAACTGCAATAATTGTGCTTTATTCTCTTTTTTTTCAAGCTTAATGCCATTTTAATAGTTTTTATAATCAGTTCCTGACATTAGTTCATCTCCTGTTTTTTATTGGATATTAATCTGAAGTAGACAAAAATCCAAATTCTACCTTCCTTACATGCCATTGGCCATAAGTTGATGCCAGTGTGAAGCAATAAGTCATTACCACAGTTTGTTGTTCCTAGGAAACCAGGATTCGAGCTGTGGATAAGGACTCTAACAGAAGCACTAATAACTTCTCTGTTATCAACCCCATGTCTGGAGAGGATCTGATGCAACATTTTGCTACTGACAGTAGGGATGAACTTCGTAAGTGGATGGAGGCTTTGTGGCAGCGCTTTTATGATCTGAGTAAGTAAGCAGGCAGTGCTGGCAGTGTGCCCTCCGAATAGGGTGTTATGTAACATCAAAGGGATCTTTGAGCAATTTGAATTGCCTCATAAGCCTTTGTTTGCAAGAAGGAAAAGAAATATGTAATCTGGCATAATATTGGGTGGTGGTCTAAGTCGTTGGAAGGCAAATATTTGACTAAACCAAGGCCCATGTGTTCCTGCAGGAGACCAGAGGCAGAATATGTCCATCAATCTCAAAAAGACTTGTTCGTTTAGCAGTGTTCCAGATAATGTTTTTAAGGACTGATAAATCCTCACCATCTCTTCCTCCTTCCCACGGTAGCGGGAAGAGTCCACCTCTGCCTGGGCATCCTTCCAGTAGTGTGTTGGTTTGGTGAGATCCTGCAAGTATGAAACCTTAGTGTGGACCCTTAGTGACAAGTGGTGAAGATACTGGAATCATGTGGGGCTTTGGCTAGGATGCGAATTCAGCCAGCTCTTGGAAATAGTCAAAAGAAAACTTGAGGTTTCCTTGCTCAGCAGTATTATGGATGAATTAAATTTCAGTTTCTTGTAACAGGGATTGCGTGATTCTGTTGTAGTTCAAAGGTTTTGGTAGCCCTCATCACATGGGAATATGCTCACCCCACCGCACTCCATCCAGTCAGGCAAATGCACACTGCTTACCTGGACCTGGTAAAAGCTGTACTTAAGCCTTTGTAACAGGTGATAGAGTTTACCTCGATCCTTTGGCAAACCTCTGGAACTACCCTGATCTTACATGGCAGAGGGAACTCATTTATTGGTGTGAAACATTGTTGAAGTAGTATATTGTGTTCCTTGTTTATCACCAAATCCTCATGATAAAAACTACACAGATTAATTTGCTTGTGTCTTTTTTCTCTGCTTTCTGCTTGACTCACAGATTTATTGAGAGTAGAGAATGTCATCTTTTATGCTGCCATTGACAAAGTAGAGTTGCTTCCTGATAGGCATTTTTATCAGGTCAGAAAACAAAACCAGGTCAATTAATGAAATATCAGTCTTTAGTCAGAGACAAAACCAATAAAATTATTGAATTGAGGTTGTAGAAACTCAGTATCGTAGTTGTATTTCCAGTCATTTCTAGCTCTGATTTACAATGAGAAAAAGCACTATCAATTAAAGAAATACACCTAAGCAAAAACTAGGGCATCCTCTTTAAATTATCTGTAGAGTAGGGTAAAAGATCTACTTCTTATTCATTATAGATGAAATACTACCCACAGATTTTTTTAGACATTTTCCTTGGATTCAGAAGAAAATGGGTCACTTGGCATTTAAATGCTTTTTTTCTTCCCTGGTTGTAAAATTCCCTTAAAATTAATGTGCTCGGAAAACTTGGAATGATTGGTATGAACAAAGTAATTTTACTGTGTCTTGTTTTCCTTAAGGTCAAAATCTATTAATAGAACAAGAGGTTTCCTTGTCTGCTAAGGAATAGAAGGCAAGTTATCCTCTGTTAAGAACAGAATGTTCCTTTGCCATAACATTGTAACACAGCTGTATAATATCCGGCTTGCAGGATATTGGAGGTTGTCCCTGATAAATTGATGAAGCTTCCCGAACTTAATATATTTTCTTTTTTTTTTTTTCCCCCTCAGATTTATACTGTTTGGGGATTTGAAGGCAAATTATGATCTTTAGCCATCATAGTGTAACAGTAATGCTGGGATGCTTAAGTTCCAGCTAGGATCTTATGACCTTTGTGCTAAGAGAATGAATACAGAGGTGAAAATACAAATGCATACTGAGCATTCCTGCTAAACAAAAGTAAATGCTCACTGTTTAGTATTACTTTGGAGATAGTTTCCTGACACAACCTAATAAATTCCATCCATTTTTTTTTCCAGGCTGAAGTGTTTAAGTTCCAGTCATTGTTCTCTTTTCTCTCTCAGGCCAGTGGAAGCATTGTTGTGAGGAACTTACGAAAATTGAGATTATGTCACCACGGAAACCACCTTTGTTCTTGACAAAGGAAGCGACCTCTGTCTACCATGATATGAGTAAGTGGGATTTGCCTTTTCAAGTTGCAAAGTAACAGAAACAACATTGTCTGAATTCAGATGGCTTCTGGTGTTGGTTTTGAAACACTGAATTTTTCAAGGACAATTCAGACAACGAAAGAGCAACATAATTGCATATCAAGGAGTTCATATTAAATCTGAATTTGTAATAGTGCAAATAATGAATACATTTTTATACCTTGAGCTAAAAAATCTGCAATCTTCCCTGAACGCATTCAAAAAAGCTGTCACTAGAAATAAATACTCATGGTAAGAGTAGTATACAGCTCAGGAAATGTAAAAGTAAAATAATCCAGTTTGCAAACCAATTGCATGAAATTAATCTGCAACCTCTTACAGCTATTTGAAAGCTTACTTAGCATAATTTACCTAATTTTTTGGTCTTTGGTAATAATGTTGAAAAATATGCTTGGAAAATCTAGCTAGAGTGTATCTAGGACTTGTATTTTTGCAGATAAAAATGGTACGCAGCAAGATTTTTTAAACAGTTTTGTTACAGAAATAATATTTACAGACTAGAAAATGTAAGTAATTTTGTTTTACTGGTCCAATGCAGTATTGACTGGGAAACACTGTACAACACTAAATGCCTGACTGCTTGCTGCTTGGGATGGAGACGTGATGATGCTCAAAATGCCGTGTAGGTCACTGAGTTACCATGCATCACAGCACTGAACAGTCAAGTTTTGTCTAAGCTGTGAATGCAGAGCAGAAATGTAGTTAATGAACCACACAGAAGCTTTACAAAGTTAACATGGTAGCGTAATTCCACTGATATACATGTATCTCAGTGAGGAGCAGAACACAAACACTGTTTCACTCTTAATACACTGTTTTTTTTCCTGGCTTATGTATAGTATTTGTAGTACCCTGCACTCAGCACTGGTGAGGCACCCCAAATCCTGTGTTTAGTTCTGGGCCCTTCGTGACAAGAAAGACATTGAGGGGCTGGAGTGTGTCGGAGAAGGACAATGAAGCTAGGAAACGGTCTGGAGCACACATGTGATGAGTGATTGAGGAAGCTGGGGGTGTTTAGCTTGAAGAAAAGGAGACTCAGGGGGGACCTTATGGCTCTCTACAGCTCCTTGAAAGAAGGGCGTGTCCCTTTTCTCAAATAACAAGGGATAGGACAAGAGGAAACACCTCCAGTTGCCCTGAGGGATGTTTGGATTGGATATTAGGAAGAACTTCTTCACAGAAAAGGTTTTCAAGCACTGGCACAAGCTGCCCAGGGCACTGGTGGGGGCACCATTTTGGAGGTATTTGAAAGACTTGCAGATGTGGTGCTTAGGGACATGGGTTGGTGGTGGGTAGATGGCAGTGCTGGGTAAATGGTTGGACTCGATGACCGTTAAAAGTATTTTCCAACCTAAACTGTTCTGTGATTCTATTGAAAATCAGATACTGCTGCTGTTTGAGGATTGAGTACTACTGCAGTATACATGGAAAACTCAATAAGAAGAATAAGAAATGGAGCAAGGCAGTCTTAAGGCCATAGAGAAAGATTATGCATGCAAAGACATCCTACTTTCTAAAGGTTGTCAGCACAAGAATATTTAGTCATAGACTTTCATGGGCCTCCTGTGAAACAAAATTTTCAATGCACTATACAAAAAATGTGTTTAATAACAAATATATACAGGTTTCCCAGTAGTACATTATTTTTTCTTTTACTTGGAAAGAAATATCAGGGCCCACCCTGCTGCCTCAATATCATGAAAATAATTCCTTCCTGTTGCCTCAGTTCTCTCTTGGATAGCATATGTAATATTTTCCATTTCATCATTAATTCTCTTCAGTAGTTCAGATCTGGTGAGACAGTTAATACAGCTTTGTATTTTGAGTAGTAATAACAAAATAGATAGAAGTAAAATAATTGGTGTTTTAATCTGGGTTAATCAATGTCCCTTAAAATTACAGGCATTGATTCTCCAGTGAAACATGAGGGCTTATCTGATATTATACAAAGGAAAATTGAAGAGAGTGATGGTGAATTCCTTCTTGGCCAGCAAAAAGAGCCTGCATCTGCCCTACGGGCATCACTCTTTGATGGCTCTCATGAGATGACTGTTCAGAAAAACATGCATCTGAACCCAAAAAGAAGAGCTCTGCCTCCACCCTCTGATAAGTCACCATATTGTGCAAAAGCACAGGTGAACACAGAGCGACTGGGCAAGGAAAACTGGAGGAAGCCTGACCACACATCTGCCAGTAGCTCTTCCTTTGAGTCAGTGTTAGTTACGAAAATGCAGCAGCTGCAAACCCCCACTGCTCCTCCTCGCAAAATTGGTCCTTGTGGAAGAAGTGGTTTTGCTGGCCTGGAGAATCCCATTTCTCTGATGAGCAAGACCAAGTCTGAAACCAAACCAGTACCAACCCCTAGAGAGAAAGGCATCACAGAAATACTAGACCCCAGGTCCTGGTTGCATCCATAGGCATGATATATCATAGACTTAGAGAAGTCTTTGGAATTTAAAGTTTCTCAGCCTTCTCCTAATAGTCTTCATTAAAAGTAGATTTTAGCATATAGCTCAAGTGTTTCATATAAGCCAGGGCATTGCTGCTAGCTTCAGTCTCAGCTGTATTCATTAGTGTTCGCATCTAAATAATTGCACTAGAATTGGGGGCAGGTTGTCTCTGTCTGGAGTTGAGGTGCTATTTCTGAAGACAGTACTTTCCTCTTGAAAAAACCACAGTGTTCAGGGTAACCTCAATTGTCCCCACAGCAGGGATGTTACCGGTGCCTTGTACCAGTCCCTCAGCTTAACCCATCCACAGCTCCTCAAACTACTTAAGTGGGAATTCACACATATTCAGCACAGATCTTGCAAAGCTGATTTTCTTGGGCTCCATGCTTGCTGCATCTTCTCTCTCCCTTGCTGTTTAGGAAATACTGATATGGTAATCATGTTTGAAAAGCTTTTGTGCTGTTCTGAACAGCTCTGTAACTTCAAATGGATTTCTGAGGCAGTTCTATCAGTTTAGCTTGAGATTTCCGAAGTTCCTGCTGGTTCATATGCTACTGAATGGACTAGGGTTAACTATCTTTGAGCAAGGATATGATCCATGCTGTTTATTTTGGGCTAAGACAAGCATTTAAAAGCAGTTGCTGGACATGTGCATGTGCTCATCTTACGGTTGGTTTTCCTGACAAATGTGGCTCTGTAACCCAGCTCCTCCTTGGTGGAGCGTCTCAGGCATTCCTGGTAGGGAGCTGGTTTGTAAACAGGCAGTGTTACTGGTAGGCAAAGAGGGTTTTTTCACCACTTGTTCTTTCTGCAATAGCAGAGAATAAGCACTTGAGGTGAAGATACTGAACTTTGATATTCTTTCATCAGATTGTTCACCAGTTCTGTAAGAAGTATGGGTTGTTAGGGTTTCTGTGGCACATGCAAAATATCTACTGCACAAGCAAAAGCTGTGTTCTTTTGGATCCACATCTTAATACCCAGCCATTTCCTCGGTTGATGCATTTGTCTCAGATGCTGGAACTTGTCAAAGGGCAAAGGTCTCCTTGCAGTTCTCCCTCTGGAGTCTTGGTGCTCAGATCTGTGTTGAGAGGGTCGTATCAGCAACTGTACACATACAGTTAATTGTTTTTTTTTTTCCCAAAGTGTGGGGGGCTCTGGGAGATTTACCATTTCTCCAGAAGATACTGTGAGCATGGTTGGTTGGTTGATATTATCTAATTTTTTGTCTTCAGCTAAGCTCTTGGCTGCATAGTTGTAAAGGTATCTGCTGAATTCCCTCAGTAGTTCATTTGGGATGCGGTTGAGAGGCAGGTTTCATTTACAAATCCTTTTGCAGGATTACAGCCCTTTGTTCTAGAATGTCCTTGTTCATTCTTTGTTTAATCACATTCCATTTTCCCTCCGAAACAACCATAATCATTCTTACAATAAATCATGCTGTTACTTAAGTGGATGGTTTGTGAATGGATTATAAATAGGAACAGAAAAACGGAAGAAAAACTACATGATTATGTAAATCAGACAGTCGACTAAGTGGACTGTACAATTCTGAACAAGAAATGGGAAAAATCTGGGGGGGGGGAGGGGGGAAGCATATTTTCCAAAATGCAGCTGCAGTTTATTTAACTTTAAATCTAGCCTTAAATGTTTCTATGCTCAGAAAGAAAAAAATACCTTTTCTTGGCAACCACCTTCCATTCTGTAGTTATATTTTTTAAAAAACTCATAAATATATAAAGTAAGAAGGCACCATAATGAGGATTTATTTTTAAATTCAACAGGCCATTGAATTTCAATAAGCAGTTTCTCTATTAAATTCAGTGGCTTTGTTTTGAACTGAACATACGTATTTCAGCAAGGCATTTAATATTAATTTGAAGTCTTCAAGTGATGAGAATTCACTCACACTTCCTGTTGCAACACTTAATTACCCCAGGTACATTTTTCACTTGATTTTCTATTTGCATTTCTAGCTCCACCTTAAGTTACTTTGGTCTTTTTATGCATTTGATTGCTTAGATCGATCTCTGTAGTATCAGCTTTTCTGATACTGTGAATTGCCTGTGTGTAGTTATGAATCATGATTATGTCCCTTTTAACCTTTTTTCTGATGAGATGTACTGAATTCCTTAACTTTCCTATGGCAGTGAATTAATCTTCACATTCTTCTCTGTATTTCTCATATATAGAAATTTTTGTAAGGGTGACATCTGAATTAGATGCCACATGTCCATAGTGATCCATCAGCACTGTACAGAGCCATAATGTGACCCTCTTACTCTGATGAATATCTCTCTCTCTCTCTTTCCTCAAAAATTTCATTATCTTTTTTGTTGTTGTTGTTTTTTGTGGAAGCATTGCCTTGGATGCTGACTTTTATGGGCCAAGTCCTCTTCAGAGTCTTTCTCAAGAATGTGGTACATCATCCTCTTGTTATCCTACCTTCTATTTTCTTGGAAATACAGATTGTATTTTACCAGCATTAAAATACTGCTCATGAAGTGATCCAGATTGGTCTGTGTAAGTGACCTGTCCTCATTCTTTACTACTCCAGCTGTCTGCACGTCCTTTGCAAATTTATTGCAAGTGATTTTTACAGTTTCTTCCAGATCATTGATTTTTAAAATTGAATGCAAGGCAAGGTTTGTAGAGAGAGGTGTTAAGTTTTTATTACATCAGTGACATGGGTAGGGGGTGGGGAAAAGCAAACAGACAGGCCATTGAATTTCTGTCCCATTTATCCCTGAGCCTTTAAAACTTTGAGTAAGATGGCAAACAGCTGTATTTCTTGCTGAATCACTATTAATACTGTATCTTGAAATTATTATGTTAATATTTTAAAGCAAATTACTTGTTCATCTTGTTTTAAGAAAGTTACTCAGGGTTCTTGTGGGTAACACCTCAGTGTAGGTGTCTACAAGCCGAGCTTTATATATCAAAGAGTAAAATGCAACCTGTTGTTCTAGGTCTATTCTCCATGAAGCTGTATTGCTATTTCATATCAATCCTTAAATTAGACTCATGTGGGCCAGTTCATGATATTGCAGTGACCACCACTAACCAAACAAGGCCATTAATTATTCTATTAGTCTGCTTCAAAACTATATAATCCCTATTATGAAGAAAGAGTTGACTTCAGGTTTTAGTATTTATTGTTACTTTGTCTTTCCTTTTTTTCTCCCCCCTCTGTATTGCCATTATTGGCTTTGCATCTTCTGTGAAGCAAGTTGGTTTAACGAATAAAACCTGCAGCCTACCAGGAACTACAGAGCTCAGCTATACAATAAAGTCAGTGGCCCTCAAGGAACTGCTGCTCCCAGGCAGTAGAGGAGGATGTAATGTTTCACCATCTTAGTGGCTGCATTCAGTCATGAGGATGCTTTAATTGCATGACTCAAAATATCTGTGATCAAAACCCAAAAGTCATTTGGGAGCCTCCTGCTGGGATGAAGCTTGGAGGACAGCAGAAGGCCTGTGGCTTCTCCCAGCCTTTGTCTCCCATTCTCCTGTGTTCACATTTGTGTAGGCAAGTCAGAAAGCTATCGCCTGGCAGGGAAGTCCAGAGAAACACTTCTGCCAGGATGAATGGCTCAAACAATCCAGTGTAGGACAGGGAGGATGTTGGTGGCACCTGCTGAACTATACATGGGACTAGAGACTTTTCTGTGGGATACACATATTGAGAAAGTAAGAAATTACAGCCTGAAAAATATTCCAGGCCGGAGCTTCTCAGCTCTGTTCCCTGCCTGATAAGCTGGTCCAGCTGAAGGCCAGGGAAAATCTCTTCCAGGATGATAACTTGGTCAAAATAGAGAGGAATTAATAACAAGATAGAACACTTGTTGTGTGCATGACCAGGCCCTGGGAATGAGGTGTCTTCTCTCTGAACCAATCATCTTTTTCTGCTCTTGGAGTTGCGAGTCATGTTGTAGAAACCAGTGTGTTTCTGAATAAACTTGTCTCTCTCTTTCCTGTCATGAGAGATGACCATGTAGCTGTGCATCTTATTTCCACCGCACCTAAGGGGTTAACACCCCATTCCACGGCTACACTTTTCCAAGAAACATGTCGGGCCTGCTTTGAAAACTGTACCTGCTTGTTCTCTGCTGGGATTAATTAATGCTGCTTAAAACCAGAATTAAGTGATCGGATGCAGTCTTGAAGAGGGGCAGAGACAGGAGTCAGCCTGAACTCTTCTTTTAGGAAGTACAACTTGAAAGTAATTGCAAGTTCTAACTTGAATATGAATTTCACAGAACACAAACTTCTGAAATACTGACTGAATAAAGACTGAATTTATTAACTTTTTATACTTTTTAACTTTTACCTAATGTCTTCAGCTGTTTACTTGGTCTTGGAATGGCATATGGTAGCTTCTGTGGTTTTAAAGGCATTATCTTCAAATACTTACATTTTCACTAGTATTGTGACATTTTTTCCCATGGTAATAATGCTAATAGTTATTTTATGGTGGCTTGTACATAATTGGAAATACTGCCATAGTATTCAGAGTTGATTTCTAATTAATGCAAACTGCCTTAATAGAAAAATGCAGTTTTGGACACTAATGTATCGTGAAGTGTTAGAACAGAAATCTTATTTTGCTGTTGGCTTATTGTATTTCTGTTAAAATATGCAAGTGAAATTTAAAATGTTTCTAGAACAAAAGGTTTTTGGTGTAATTTTCTTCAGCCTACATTAAGCTTTACTTCAGTGTATAAACCATGGGTGATGGCTGCTGTAAAATGAGAGAGCTCAGCGGTAGCTATTTTTCCCTTGGGTCTGCCATGAATGTACACCTGTAGGCTCATGCTGACAACAGCAAACGGTATTGGCCTCAGTTTTCTGACCTGGAGGAACGGAGGAAAAGCCATTTAACTGGCTTTCAGTTAAATCAGTGCTATCTGCCATCCAGTGAATCCAATGGACACCACCCTTTGTGAGTAGGTAAAGCTGGAAATGTTATCTGAGATGCACCTTTTTTCTACAAATGTGCCAAAATGAAACATCCTGTTTTAGGTTTCATCTTACTTCTCTCATAGTCATGCAGGAAAACATGCCATGAATCAGATTTACATCTTGCTCTCTGCTTTGTAAGGTGACTTCATAAATGAGACACTGACATCCATTAATTAATTAATTAATCCATCCATTAATTGTTTTCCTTTCATGTAGGCTGCTAGGAGGGTCCATGGAGATCCGATGATCCAGACCCGGGAAGCCACCAACCTTTCCAGAGAGAGGGTCCTGCAAGGGACAGCCTTCTAAGGGGGTCTTCTGGCACATCTCCTAGCCACCAGATACACCTCAGCAAGCTGTGGTCGTGGCCACAAGTGATCAGCTCTCAGTGATTTCAGCTCAGCTTGCGAGGCTATCCCAGGCCAGCTCATGGACAGAGAGAGACAGGAGCGTTGTATAGCAATTCCACAGAGATTCTTTGATTATCCAGCAGCTCTGTGAAGGGGGCCAGGGACGAGACCTCCCCTGGACAACTGGGGGAAAAACTGGGGTTTTTATGGGGGAGAGCAAGGGCGGTACCAAGGGGGAAAAACCAATGGGTTACAAAGGATTAACATGGGTACTAGGGCATGATGGGATCACTGAAGCCTTTGGGGGATAGCTCACCATGATAATAAAAGATGTGCCAACCTAAGGAGCATCCTTCCAGAAGGGTTGAGATAAGCTAATCATAGCCCATTCAAAGGACATTCCACCCAAGGCACATCCCTCCAGGACAAGGCCTGGAGCTGTGGCAGGCCCATTGGCCTCCACACTTTCACAGGCAGCTTTGTGCTGAATGGGGATTCTTACCCATCTTGCCAGCAAGAGCTCAGTGTGGCACTGCTAATTTAGAACTAATTGAGCTGCTCAAGTAAAGTGTTCTTTTGACCCAGTTATAAAATTACTATAATAAATGCAAAAGGAATTGCTAGACATTTTAATTTTGGAATAAGAGTCCATGAAACCAACAAAGTGGGATTGACAATTGCAAGACAAGACAGTGCAGCTGAGTGATTTAATAAAAACTGTGCTACAGCTAAAGCTGCAGTTTGCTTTAAGGGATCATGGGAATATAAGATATGATGATCTCTTCCTATAACCATTAGCAAGTGGTTAAACTGTAAGTGTTCCATATAGGTTTTATATACTCACAAAAAAACCCAGTTTGTTAGACATCAAAATAAATTGCTTTTTATGAGGAAAGAACAATCTTTCAAGATTTTTATATCAAGATAGCTTTCTAAATGTTTTTTATGTACCTCCCCAAAGGGAGAAAATTTATAATAACTAGTGAAGTGTCTTTTATTCTGTTATGGTATTTCTTCACATTTCTATAAACTTCTTGCAAAACAGTTACAAAAAGATATTTGTAAATATACATTGTTTCACCTGAAGGGGGTGACAAGGTGGCTCTTGTCCAGTGTTAGCTAGTGATACAGGAATACTTGCAGAAGAAAGTAGTTTCATACACAGCCTCTTCTCAGCCCTTAGCAATTACATTAGTATTTTTAATACACAGACGTGGGAAGCCTTTTAGTTTGTCAAAGTTTCACTTTATGCCTCTGTCTGGACGTGAATTCAGAGTGGCAGTTAAAAGTAAAAAATCGTGTTCTTTAATTTACTTAAATTTTGGCATCACTTCCGTCTTGTAGCACTTGCAGCTTGATGATATGCCACAAGAGTTTTCTTTCCAAGCTTTAAAATTTGTGTATTTTCTTTTGCTAAGAAGGAAAAGGTCAGAAAGTGTTCATAACATGCCTTTTTCTGTCACTGGCTATAAAAGTGGTTCCAAAATACAAATATCATTGATTAAGTTTTTTCACCCTAAAGGAAAATGGTTCCAGTCTTTTCCATCTTTGGATTATATTTTCCATTTTCTAATTAGTGTCTATTTCAAAATCCCACATGTATTTTGACGATATCTTTCTTGAGCTGCATGCCCAGAGCTGAACATGCACTACTCGCTCAGGGGCACTCTTGATTTACAAGAACAGAATATGTTCATTAATATTGCCTCCGTTTTAGCTACTCATTCTGCATTAGCAAAAACCAAATAAACATATTTCCATCACTCTGTGACCAAAATGGTGTGTTCCTAATTAAAGATGTAATTTAGGCAAGGGAAAATCTTAGCACTGTTATGGTGAGCTTAACATCTCACAAATTTCTCAATAGCAGGAAAAATATTTATAACTCTGTGGCTGGCATGAGCGAGCTGTTTTGTCCTCACAGCATTTGTTTTTCAGATGGCAGCAGCTGCTTTACTTTCTTTGGTTTTGAGTGGTCATTACTCTTCAGTCCAACATCTATACAAAAGGGTTGAGAGCTTTTGAAATAAACTGAGAGCCATTTAACCGACCTTCCCATGACATGGAGGGATCAGCTAGAGTGTCAGTTGCAGAGGCACTGAGTTGACAGATTCTTAGCCTGTATATTTGGCTTGTAGGAAAATAGAGGGCCTGTGACAACTTTGCCTTTCTTCTGAATCCAGACCTAGGGACTGGATGTAGAGGACAAGAATGTTCTTCTCATCGCTGTAGCTTTATCACATGACATGGGCTACCTGACATGAGGCAGACCAGCTCTTCAAGCATGGAAGAAACTTTGCTCAAAATTAGTAGACTCTCAAATTTTATTAATTAAATGGAAAGCTTTTTATTAAGGACAGATCCTAATAATAGTATTCAACACATGGCTTCAGGTCAAATTGGATTTAATGCACCATGCCTTTAATATATCAGGATTTTTCTATTATTTTAATAAGAGCTCATTTGTGTCTAATAATACATCATGTTTTAGTCATGACCTCATTAGAAAGATTCTTAAACATTTGCTTGATCATTATCCTAAAGAAGAATAAAGGTCTGCTGTCTTGGGAACATCTCAGGTTTAACCCAGCTCATGCAATAGCCACTCGAGCCTACAGTGTGATGTACACTTTACTTGCCAAGGAATTATGCAATTATTTTAAATGAATGAACAGAAAAGTTAGTAATTTTTTAAGCATTAATGTGTAACCTGGTATTTACATTTTTCATATGGATAAACCAGAGCACATGAGTCTTCAGCTACTCTACAGCTTACTAGAATGATTAATACAAACTTCAGCACAACTTGTTTACTTGCTTTTTCCTACATTTCCTTGGCAGGGCAAATTCTGCCAACCATACCTGCAAAAAAAATTAAAAAAAAAATTAAAAAAAGAAGGAAAATAAAAAGAGCCAATTATTTAGTTAGGCTCCATCTGTCTCGTGTTGAAACATTAAAGAGAGTCAAGAGCTTGCTGCAGAAACAATTATTTGAATCAGAGTATATACAAGTGCATAAATTCAATTTGGTCTCTCACTGATGTTAAACAAGAGTCAAGGGAGGGGCCACAGCTTCTCTGCCCTTCACTTAAATATGAACCATTGTGACAGAAGTTCCCATCACACTTTTTGAGGCATTAGCCCTTAGAGGTGCTAGGTTTGGCCAAACAGTGCCATGTTCATGACTGACTTTAATACTGCCATCCTCACAGATGCTCTGCACTTGGTGCATGCAGGAAAGGGAAAATAATTCTATTTCTCCCCATTTCAGGAGAGATGATGCTAGCAAACTGTTAGCAACCTTTAATGTAAGAACAGGGCAGTTTTGAAAAGCTGACTGTGTTACTAATGGGATGTGACCAAAAAGCCCAATCAGGATGTTTTCTGAGAAGCCACTTGACATTATCACTGCCCTTCAGCTTACTGGGCAATTTTTTCAGCTTTTTGCAGTGACATATTATTCAGAGAAGATATTGTTTGGTCCTTGTACTTCACTTTTGAAGCCTTTTACTACAGAGAATTTTGAATCTTTAAGCTCTCCTTCCCTTTCCAGTGTCACTGTAGGAATTAGTCTTATCTGGCAGAAACATATTTCATCTCAGCTGACTTGAAAAGTGCACAAGGTTACAGCAGTTGAAAGAAGAGAGCATGGCTTGGGATTGGCCAGTGTGTTGCAGGCTGTGACTTGTCCATGGGGCAGTTTGGTACTGTCTGACTGTCTCACGTGAGACACTATGGTCCTCCTCATGCTGATGAAGGAGCAGCAGTCACAAAGCAGCTGAAGAGAACAGAAACCCCTTTCCAGTTGATGTTTCAAGTGCCTTCATCAAGCTTTAGTAGCAATCCCACTGTTTTCTACAACGCTCTAGTCCCAAGAAAGTACTGATCTTGCACAGTCAAGATACAAAACTGTCCTGATGCCCTCCTGGACATTTGTCAAAGTCTTTCCCCAGCACCAAGGTGCACCAAGAAAATTTTGCCCAGCCAGGTCCAGAGTTGAGATCCCCATATGCCTTGTTCTGCTTTTCATCCCACTCCAGTGCAATCACAGCAGCTCCCATTGGGAGAAAGTTCTAAAGTGCTTTATGATCATTAAGCCTCACAGTACCCTTTACGTTAATTATTTCTGTGGCAGGAGAAGTCATCCACAGAGGTTGCACACATGAGATATCCATGTGTCGGCCTTTATAGACCTGATTGTGCTCAGGGTTTTTGGCCCATTTTAGCAGCATCCTGATCCTATAATGAAATTATATGTGTAAGTTCTGGTTTTGATAAACTAAACATAAAAGAACAAACAAGCAAATGAGCTTTTCCACAGCTGCCTCCTCCTCTGAATGCAGTGTTTCAAGGTCCTCATGGAGTGCTCTCTGGAGTAGGGCTGCAGCTTACCAAGCCTGAGTCCCTCCTGGCACTCTCATTCATGCATTCTGTCAAACAACATTTTCTTTGGTTTTTTATCAAGATCTTCTTCACTGAGATCTTCCAAGCAATTAATCCAGTGCTCCATGATTGCAGCTGCTGAATAATTGTTTGTTAGAGCATTTTCTTTCCCAGGCAAGAGATATAAAATAGTTGCTCCCCTCAATAAACAAGTTGTCAAATGTGATTTGGTAATGGACCTGTAATCATGTGATAGCATAAAGGTAAGGATATGGTAAGCGTGATATGAAAATGCATATTTAAATTAAAGCTATAGAGGAATATTTTCCCATAGGAACTCTTCCTATTGATGATGAAATAGCCAATTTACCATTCATAATGATTAACTGTAGATCATTAATTAAAGAAAACAAGAGTTTAGTCATCAAGCATTTCAAATTAAAGATGCATTGATTGTTTGAGTTACTTTTAAGTCTGGCTGGGAGACCAGGTTAGTGCCTACGTCCCCATGCCTGAGCCAACCTTCCCATATAAACTAACATGCAGAAGTAAAAGCCTGTTAAAATTAAGGTCAAAAATGTACTAGCTAATATTATGCTCCCGGAGCCTGAAATGTGATCCTATGCTCCTATTCACCAGCCCTGTAATTTGCCATACTGTTCCTGGTCAGACACATTAGGAGGCAGAAATGGAGCACCCAGGCTCATTGGCTTGTGGGGAGGAGGGAATGTCATTTTTTGGCAAGTGAATGCTAAATTCCAACCTAAATGCAGTTACAGAGAGTATGCATTATAGCTCAAAAATCTGATTAGCTCATTTTAATCTGTAAATAATACATCTATCTTTCTGCCTGCCTTTTAGAAGAAATCTGAGACAATCCTACAGTATAATCTGTAGAAAGCAGAAGCCCTGTGCAAAAGAATCTTGCAAGGTTGGGGGCTTTTCCTTCTACCCTCCGTTGGGAAATGTCCATTCAGTGGTATCATTTCCTAAAAGAGTTTTCTTTGACAGAAAAAGCAAATACTTTTATTTTTGTTTTCACGAAAAGCTGTTACTATTACAGAAATTTAACTCTCCATTTGGGAATTATAAGCAGTAATACAATAGTAATAGTTGTTGGTTACCACACACTTATTTTAGGCTATTCCAGGCATCTGCCTTCCTCTTTTTGTGTAATCTCTTAGCACTAGGCTCCAATATAAAATGAAATTACTGTGAACTGTCGGCCAAATATGACTACTATTTTAAAATCAAGTAGCTGTTTACTTACATTATGTAATAGCAACAGCGGTAATATAATTACTAAATCACATATGAAAAATAAGAGTTTAGCCTGCAACCTTCAGGTAATTAACCACCTAACTACTAATGAAAAGATGATCAGGGTACATAATCCTGAGAGAATGGATCTGTGAAGGTTACTGCACCAGTGATGCACTGCATGGTCAGAGGCTGTGGGGTCACTGCTGCTTGTAGCCCAAACCTGTTTTTTTTGTTTGCTTTTCGGAGGGCACTGGAAGCAAAGCTTTCATGAATAAAGTGTTGAGCATCTCCTCTGATGTATCCCTGATGCGGCTCTCCTAGTCCACTCACACTCTGGTCCACCCGGCTAGCTCCCTGGGTGAGACCCGCGTCAAGAGTGGACCACTTTCCGGATCCCAGGGAACCAGAAATGTGGCTAGGCCTGAAAACCCTCCTGATAGGCAGCAGCGCGTCCAGGGAGAGGCAAAGGATGAGAGGGAGTCCTTCCATGGATCCAGGGAAAGGTTTATTGAGGGTCAGGAACAGAACACAACCACAGGTGAGGAAAGAATACCATGAAAGGCAAAGAANACGCAACATATCCCAAGATGAGCTCACTGCATGCTGCCAGTCCTCACATCCCTGTGGCACATGTACCCAAAGGCAGTAATTCAGGAGGAGGCTGACACTCTACTGGCCCCTGGAGCTGTGGACAGAGTGGGACCGGGATCCTTGTCCCAGGGTTGGCTGTGGTCCATATACTGCCTCACAGCCTTGCCCCCACCATTTGGAGTGCCCTTTTACGCTAAGGAATAATGGGTTTCTGCAGGACTCCAGCTTCTTGCTCCTTCCTCAATGGTTTTCACAAGCTGAGCATTTGACCAGGACTACAGGCTACCACATATGTGATAGTAAAGGAGGTTCATAAATAAAATTGTTTGCTAAGAAAGTTGATCTTTGCCAACCCCAGATCCTAATACTGAGGCAGCTGTCTTTATAAAAAGTAATATAATATTATTTTTATTGACATTTTGGCTGCTCATTCCAGTAGGTCACATTTTGGAGGCTTCTCTCCACTAAGACTGTTTTGTCATGGAAGTTGAGCCCCATGAATAAGGGGATTTTAGACACAACCCCACAAGTTGCCTGTTTAAAACAAAACCCTCTGTGATTCAGGGTTGACACAGCTGCAACTTTATCCCATGGTTTTGCTCCAGCATCCCTCCAGGTCCATCTCCTTCGTGGGTTACTTTGGGGCCTCTCCTGCACCACTTCTTCCCTTTGGATGGCTCCCAGTGTCACAGCAGGCTGCTCTTATTCCCTCTGCCTCTCCTCCACACCTCAACTTTTCCTGGTGTAGTAACTAAGGACAATGGTTTCCTAAGAGACTGCTGGACCTTTTAGAAGTGATCAAGGTAGTTGGAAGATAGATCATACTCACAAAACCATGGCTGCAGGACTGCAGCAGCCGGAGGATGACACAGATGGCCAAATGTCATGAAGCTTGCGATAGTATCTCCCAAGCCAGTGAGACAAGGGGTAGGACAGGCTCCAGATAGCTGCACTGCTGACAAAAAGCATCCAAACTTTCTTGGAAGGCTACACACTGCATCAGGTGGATGCATCCCTTCTTTGCCCACACGTTGCTCAAGAGACATCCTCATCCTTGTTAGTATGCAGCTGGTGTGGTTCACTGGTTCTGCCAAGTAGAGCTTTTTCATTCTCCCTCACTGGAGAGAGGAACTTCAGAACAAGAGAATGATTAATGGAGGGAGAAAAAAAAAAAGCAAACAAAATTTAAAAAGGGATAATAAAAACCCGCAATGAAAGTGAAATTATCAAGATTTATGAGAATTCTATGAGTTCCTCACAGTCGTTCAAAGCAGGAATGAATAAGCTGCAGCACACCTCACTCAGCATGTCCTTTAATGAGAATGGCCGTGTTTACGCTTTCATTTACACCACCTCTATGCCTGCAGGCTCCAGGTGAGGCCTGTTCACGCATGTATGGAACAAATAGAAAGCAAGGAAGCCAGGCCTGTGTAACTCGGGACCAGCTGGAGGGTTTTTGGGTGTGAGAGGTGGGTCCTGCCTGCAGCACAGTTTGGAGGGACCATGCAGGGCAGCAACACCCAGCACAGGGACAGCCAGGGAGTGGGGACACGTACCAGAGTACTACAGTGAAATCTGTTTTTTTGGAACTCCAGGAGCACAGCAATTGGATAAATCTAAGTTTTCCTGGGAAGGTTGACCAGCTCACATTCAGCGATGTTCACTGTAACCCTGGTGAGGTTTTTTCCATCCCCTCCCAGCTTTCAGGGAAATCAATTAAATGGCTCTGATCAGTTTTTTCAGTATGGCTGGGGACAGGTGGTCTTCCTATGCTCCTGCAGAGGTGAACACAAGCCAAACTGCACTGAGGATGCCTCCAAGCTGCCTGAAATTAGACATCATTGGAAGACCTTAGCAAATCTTTTTCTCTGGAGAGAGTCTGACGGAGGAGAAGTGCCTGGATCAGCTGTGAGACATTTGCAATGAGTTGTCTCCATAGTAAACACTGGATGTGAATAATATCCCTGCACTCTCCATAAAGTAGTCCCTTCATTGCTAAACTCCCTTTAATACAAGGGGATTAAACACCAGGTTAACCTGGATGGTAAAAGCCAGGAGAAACCAGGTCACTGCAAAGCACAGCTTTTACATGATCATGACCTTTGTAGGCAGTACAAGCTTGCGTTTGCCCAGGATGGATCACAGAAGCTCTGCTGTGTGATGTGTTGCAGGGAAACTGACAGAAGGGTTGGTTATAATTGGAAGAGATGGGCAGAGATGATACCTGAGCATAGAATGTCTTAGCTTGCAGGCAGAGATCACACCTGAACTCCTCCAAAGGGCTGAAGTATGCAGCATGGCCACTCAGTGCAACTTCCCAGAGGTTGCAAACCTTTCTGAACAGGTTCAGGAGCCAGATCAAAATGTTACAGGTCAGTACGATCTCACAGAGACTGTTTGAGAATGTAATTCAGGGGCTGTGAACAGGAGGGGTGGAGGAACAGATTGCATTCATACTCCTTCCAGGTAATAATCATACCATTAACTTGAGGTTGAAATGTTAAAGTATTTATTCTGTCTATTGTGTGCACACGTGTATGCGTAAGTTTTAACACTGCCAGCCACCTATTAAGGCACACACAGTAGGAGCCCAGATAGCAGGGCTCATAAAATGTGACACCCAACTTCTGCATCTGCCCATTGCTTCTAAGCTGGCTGAATTTAAGAAGTGACACATTCCTTCTTTCTTCTCTTCCTCCTTTCTTAATTAGATAAAGGAAAATAAATCAAAATAGCACAAGCATAAGTTTTCCATTTCTTATCACCCTCTCATTTGTAACAATGCCAAAGCTGTGGACTGCTCACCTGGTAAGGATGGCTGTATTGATGGAGCAATTCTCACAGGGCTGAGGGCCATTGGTTCTAATTTGCTGTCTGCATCTTCTATGCCAGTCAAGTGAGGCAGTGTCCATACTCTGCAGCAGGGAGCTGCAGAGGGCTGTCCTGTCCAGCTCTGGATGATCTGGCACATGGTGATAACCACAGCCCTTCGGAGCAACCTGCCTGGACAGAAGCAGCGCAGCCATCATAGCATCATGTACTATATTGCAATGTTTCAGCAAATATAGCTTGCTTTCAGGAGGCCTAATTAACAGAGGCAGAGCTTTTTTTTTTTTTTTAATTTTTATTTTTTTAAATTTTGTTTAAAGAAGTTAAATAAATATTGGAAAAAATAATCGACTAATAACATATCCAAACCCCGCTCCATCAGAGAGAGAGGAACAGCGTTGAAGAGTGGTAATGGCAGCAGGAGTGTAGAGCCCTCATCCAGCCCACCAGAGACAGAGGGGCCGCTGGATTTCTAGTCCAGGTAACCTTGTTGCTTTGTTTGAAGTATCCAGCATGCAGCTGTAATTAATTTTCCCCGATATCCATATGGAGGTGTAGCCTTATTCTAATAGCATACAGCTCTTTTAGCATTTCTGGGGTTTTCAGTCCTCAGCCTTATAAGGGCTCTTCCGAAAAGCCAAATTTGGAATGAGTAGGGAACTGCTGTTCCCTATCATGTGGATTTCAGTTCTTTGATCCACATAATTCTTCTGAAGGGAGGAGGGCTTCGATTTTCTTCTCCTTGTTACCTGTGGAATTTTTTCCCATTGACTTGCTGAGAAGCACTGAATGGCTAAGTACTTGAGACAGGGAAGGGGGAACTCCTCTGGTTTTTGGGAGTTTTTCTCTCGGAGGGACAGTCACACAGGACGGGGGGCTGGAGCAGTTGCGGATCCTTTTGCTCTCACTCTTGGGCATCGGAGAAGGATGGCCAGGCTGTCGCTTACAGCGGGGAGAATTCACCGGCGCATGAGGGACCTAACACCATCTGCTGGTGTGCCCCGGGAATCCTGAACTTCGGCTCTCCCTGCCCTGCTCAGAGCCAGACCGCGGCTGACCCTCCGCCTCTGTTTCTTCGCTATTGCCCTGGGTTTCTCCATGCCGTAACCAACACCCCCTTGCCTTCCCGGGATATTCCGCAGCTACCACCATCCACCACCCCGGGATTTCTTGCTCGTTCTGCTGGCTATGATGGTAACTGCACCAAAGGGGAAAGTGCCTGCAGCTGAGAGGACTGTTACTGGGTTCCTGGTACTGTTACTGGGTTCCTGGTTCTGTTTGATATTAATCCCAGAGCTGTGTTTTGTTGTTTTGTTTACTAGTTATACATACTAGTAGACAACTGTTATTCCTATCCCCATATCTTTGTCTGAGAGCCCCTTAATTTCAAAATCGTAATAATCGGAGGGAGGGGGTTTACATTCTCCAATCCAGGGGAGGCTCCTGCCTTCCCTAGCAAACACCTGTCTTTCAAACCAGGACAAGTGCCAATAATCCATAGGTGCTGTAGACAAGCAATTTAGTGGGACTCTCTCCAAACTTGGATAAATCAAGTTTGACTTTCTTCTGGCTCCATCAATCCTATAACAAAGTAGCTTAACACTGGCTTAAATGAAGAACAGATGCTTCTTCTGAGCAGACCTATTGTTCACCAGTGAAGAGAGGAGATAAAAAAACAGGTGCTCCAACTGCAGCCCGAGGAATATACAACTGGTGGCTCCACTCTTGGAATTGTTCCTCCATCTCCATTAGCAGCTGAAAGCAGGATATGCAGGGGAAGATAGAGAGATGGTGTGGATAATGGCTGCTTTCTCAGAGTCCTGCCATGACCTGGGCAGCTGGTGGCATGGGGCGTGGTGGATGGAGACTGGTGGGGTCAGAGTCTACTGCTGCATAGTACTCTATAGGACAGCGGTGCTCTAAGGAGTGAAATCTGAATGCCTTTCATGTCACACTCTAAGTTATTAGGAACAAAATCCCCTTCGCATTGATGTACATAACACCTTAATAAATTGGCACTTCTATATTCTCATTCTTTCTTCAGAGGCCAGCTCCTCTGCTGCAGTTCAGACTCTTCTTTTGTACGATTTTTATGTGTTTACTAGTTTGGAGAAGAGGAGCATCTGCAACTGCCTTGTAGGAGATCTGGTTTGGATCAGAAACCTGTCCACACCAAAAGAGATTTGGCTGATATCACACAGGTAAACTCATAGTGTAGTGGGTTGTTGTCAGGCTTTATTATTTCAAGTTTATTTTATATCATATGGGTAGTGTTTGGTTCGGCTGAAGTATCATTTCAGATGGGAAAATGTAATCAACTTTTGTTCATCTCTTGATGTAGTAGTGCTGGCTTCTTGTTTTCACATCCAATGAAATGGAGTTTTGTCTAATTCTAAAGTTACAGTTAATGAAAAGAGAATGACAGAGCAGTTTTTCCTGTACATCTCTTCCCTTGCCCTTCAGCAGGGACCAGGATTTTGTGGTGTGATTATCATGTCATGAGACAAGATGTCTGTGGTGGCAAAGCAGATGGCTGCCCTGCTGTAGCATGTGTTGGCACACACAGATGACTTTTCTGGATTTGCTGATGGGGGACACATTTTGCAATTATTAAAAGAAGAAGTGTTGGACAACATACTTGGAGAGTATTTCTCGAAAGGACCTCTCATGATTGTTGAAGGCAGGCTGCTGGACGGGCCACATGGCCACCCTGTGGCTACCTCCCTTACCACAAAACAGATACCAAAGGTATAGAAGAACAGGCTACAGTTGGAAATCTGGAGTCTTTGTATTAACAACCTAAACCCAAATGCACAGAGAAGCTTCTACAAAATCAGCCAGCCCTCACACTTCTGCAAGCCTCCTAAACCTGGCTATGGACAGGCTATGGTGGCAGGATCATCACAGACCAAGCACCAGAATGGGATTCCAGCTTCAAGCTGGAAGAGGTGTTTAGTGTGCAGCAACAGAGCAGGGTTACTCCAAAGTGCTGGTGTTCAATCCTAGGGCATGGCAAAAGTAGGAGCTGGGTGGGTTCTGTTGACATCTGCCCTACACAGTAAACCACCTCTACCCAATCCTCCTCACTTGCTTTCTGTCAAGCCTGCCAAAACTGTATACTGAAAGATCAGGAAAAATAGAGCCAAAT
This sequence comes from Rhabdornis inornatus, assembly GCA_013397075.1. Classification (NCBI taxonomy): domain Eukaryota; kingdom Metazoa; phylum Chordata; class Aves; order Passeriformes; family Rhabdornithidae; genus Rhabdornis; species Rhabdornis inornatus. Next base: position 66,385 of record VWZS01001397.1, read on the forward strand.
TCTTAGTTTCTGGAGAGTACTGACATGAGAAGCCGTCACCAGCTCGTTGTGGAAAGCCACTCTGGTGCAAAACTGCCAGTGGTCCTGTTAACCCCACTGCTCTCATAGCAAATGCTGAGTTCTCAGTACTTCAGAGCATGCACACATGATCTCTCTCTCCCCCTCTCTGCATATTGGTATTTTTATATAAATCAATATTTTCTAGTCCTTAACAACCATTTTTCTCCACCATGTGAGCAATTCAGCTCACATCCAGCCAAAGTGGCTCAAATGGCAAGGGTGGCAGAGGGGGACCAACAGGGCCGTGGCAGTGCCCAAACAGCTGAGCCATATGGCGGTAGGAAAAAGCAAATACATCAGGCATCGCCATTTTGTGAGCCTGATGACCTACAGATGTGTTGCTTGTGCAGGGCTGGTGTGTTTCTGTGTGTATCTGTCTATGGCAATTTGTTTGTCAGTTACTTACACATAAATTCTGAAACTAAGAGCAACCAAATAACCTGATAAACAATCCCAGCCATCAGGGACAGAGGAGCAGCAGGCTCAGAGGTAATTATATATTTACATTACATATTTATACAATGAAAGTGTATATAGTTATCTATATAAATATAACCTACAGAGAAAAAATATTTATACAAATATAAAAATTATTTTAATATTTTATTTATACTTTTGTATTTATATCTACCTATANTTATGAAACCCTGTGGGAGGCTGGAGAGGTGAGGCAGGCAGTACCCCCCCACCAAGGAGAGCTGAAGCACAGGACCAACCTCACAGCAGCTGGGAAACCCCCAGGGGAAAGAACCACTGGAGGGTGATGCAGAATAAACCCTCCATAAGGAGCCACCCCCCAGCCCCACTGCAGCCACCTGTACCCATTGCTGCCTTTGTTTGCCATGGTCAAACCCTGGTCAAACCTCTGTCAAACAGAGAGAAAAAAAAATCTCTCCACTAAAAATTCATCATCTTACTGTTTTGGGTAAGCGCTGAGAAAAACATCCATTTTCTGTCCTCCAAGGAAGTTTTGCAGGTGAAACATTAGCCTAGCTATTTGCAAAAAGCAACCCTCTGCTTTCCATTAATTTTTTGGAGGAGAGGATGGGGAAGGGAAGCAGGGATGATAGCAGAGAAAGCAGAGAAAACAGCAAAGACTAGCTGGCAGTAAGGCTAGAGCCATTTCTCCTGCATCATGACAAATCAGAAGCTTCACAGATTATTTTAGTCCCTTTTTTGTAGGTCACCTTTAATATAAATGTTAATAATGCTGTTATCTGCATATCCGAAATCTTATATGGTAGCTCTGTAATTCACTGTCTTTATCAGCGTTCTTTAATGTATAATTTAATGCTTGTATAGCTATTTTGTTTGGGTATGACTCAGAATTACAACTAAAAAAAAATCTGTATGCTAGTTAACTATTTTTTATGGAAAGCATTTCTTTCATGTTATTTTAAAACCATGGAGCCAGGGGAAGTATTTTATGGACCATGGAACCTCACAGAGTAGTTAATTTCTTTCTGAGCTGGTTTCTCTGCTATTTTAAAGGATGCCATCAAGATCATTGCTATTTCTCTTGGTTGGGAGCCAACTGACTCTTCTGCAGTTGCAACACATCGTTGTGCTGTATTAAAGATGGGGAAAATAGCAAACATGGGAGCTGGATGATGCTGTGTGGAAGGCAGGAAGAAGGATCTGCCACCCCTGGCCACCCCAGGGCAACCGCTTCTTGAAATTAGGCACTGAACATGCTGCACCTGATGGGTAAAAGCTATTTCACCCTGGAAATATGGGGGAAAAAAGATGATGATGATAACTCACGTGCCTGCTGTCACTATTCCCTATCTCAGCTGGGCACGGGGGCCAGGCAAGCTGGCATGGTCCCATGAAAGGCACTTCTTTCCTGCAGACAGCAAATGGGACTTGGCCATGTGCATGCCATCGGCTCAGTGGGGCATATGGGCCTTTAATATGTGTGGCTTTGCTTGGTGTAAGAACTCTAAAAGCAGTAATTGGGTGGTTAGCTGAGCTCTAGGCGAGCTTGGGCGATGCACTAAATATTCTGCCTTTTGTTTCATAATGAATTATTCTCTGTATCTAGAGCAAAGGGAGTTTTCTCTTTTGGTCTTTTCTCTGCAGTTTGTTCCTAGCCTACTTGGGGGTGTGTGTTGAAATCTTTGCTTTTTGCTTATGAGGTCAAGTACTTTAATCAGGAGCAAAAAAAATTGCATGCTTTAATCCTAAATTCTCTGAGTGGCCGCCAAATATAATTAGAAACAAATGGCTTTATTCTTCATTTGAGAGCTCCACAGACACTGGTGGGGGGCAGAGGGAGAGACCTTGGTTTGTCTGTCTGTTTTCTGGGGAGCTTGCAGACCAAACCACTGCCAAAAAACATGAGAAAGCCCTGCAGAGGATGGAGGGTTTGGGCAGAGGTGCAAAAGGCCATGCCAGGGGAGGATAAGGCCCGTGTGTGCCTCCTGTGCCAGCAACTTGGTAACTCCTCCCACTGGTACTGGACACTGGAGGGGCTGGAGCAGGGCACCAGCCCAGGGGAGCCACATGGCCATCACCTGTTCGTGTAACCACACAAGCTGATCATATCAAGGTCCCAGCCACCTCAATGGGACCTGAGTGGGGTGCAGACACCCACATGCAGAGCACTCGAGGGGTTTAGCAGTCCGCACTCCCTGGGCTTGCCTCCCCAGACCAGCAGTGGCTGATCCTCAACTGGGTGCACACCTAGTTTAGGTTACAGGAACTGAATTCTGCTCCGAGCAACACCAGCCAGCACCTCTCACTGCAGATATCCACTGCTCCCCTGCTTACACACACCTGGGCTGCCTGCAAATTCAACTTACCTCTGTTTAGGTGTATCTATGAACTATCCACAGGATGACAGAGGTGCTGTAGTTTCATCCTCACAGCGTGGGACACCACTGTGTCCATTGTGTATCCTTTAGTACTTGGAATATGTGCTGGGAGTGGAGCATGGCTCCCCCTCATCTTTGCCTCCTGCTCCCCATCGCAGCACTTCCACAGCTTAGACTTGTCATGGTGCCTGCCTCATGGAAGGAACATGGCACTGCCCAATGGCACTGTAGCTACCACACCTCTGTGTGGTGGCCCTGAAATAAGCTGGGGCCATTGCTGAGACATCCCTCTGGTGTCTCCCAACATGAGGGGGAATTTGCAGTTTGCCCAAGCTCCTGGAGGTCGTGAGACACCTATTTCAAAAAACAAATAATTTTGGCACCAAAATGGCTAAAGAGCAGCACTCACCTGCTTGTGCAAGATGGGAAGTTCTGCCGCATTGCATCACAGCCTAGCGTACCCCCATGGCACGGCAGCCCCTCACAGCATTCCCTCACAGCATGCCAGCCCCTCATGGCATGGCAGCCCCTTACAGCATGACAGCCGCTCATGGATCACCTCATGGAATTGCAGCCCCTCACAGCAGTCCCCTCATGGCATGGCATCTCACTTCAGGGCTTCACATGCCTTGGGGCATGGCCTGTGGCAGAGGAGGGGATGGGAATGCCTTTTTTTTCCTTTCCTGACTAAATTGCAGAACAAACTGAGAAACATTTGCAAGTTCAGTGGGTTTCTCCCTCTTTCTTCCTTTATTAGAGAAGCCCCTCATGGGCCTGGTATCCTCAGCCACCTCATTTCCCAGGAGAGCACCCCCCCCCCCCACAAGACAATTTGTTATATGCTTTTATGTTCATCACCAAAACCAAGCAGCTGTTGAGCCGCTCTATCCCCTGGAGCAGCATCAGGAGGAGGAGGGAATTACCAGGATTTTTGTGCCTGTGTTATGGTGCAGCACCCAATGACAGGGCCCACGTGCTGGCCCTGCAGGCACCCTTCACCCTTGTGAGCACGAGGAGGTTTTCACAACTTCCACCATTCAGAATTTGCAGGTCTCCTAAATGTGGCACTTATACCCAAATCACTGCTATTTCAGCAGCCACGAAATTCTTCATGAATTTGTTTAACCCAGTTTTGGGCACATTCATCCCCAGTCTGCTGGCTCTCGTGGAGGGTCCTTTCCCCACTGCCCCAACCACCAGGGCAGGGTACCTCTGGCCGCAGGCTTGGCCCTTGACCTGGGGGGCTCGTTCCCAAGGTGAGCACTAGATGGAGCATCTGACATCGCGAATGCCCTCTTTTAATCCCGCAAGGGTCAAATTGAAAAGCTAAATGAAAGCACAGATTAAGCTGTATCCCTGCCTGCTTGCTGAACATGCAGCGCCTGCACAGGGGGCAGCAGTGGATGCTGCCTGGCCACAGCCACGGTTTTCTCCTGTAGGAATGCAAACCCTTAGCAGCCACGGCTCCAGGCGGACTGGGGATGCTTTGGGGGCCACTCCTTTTGCTTTCCTCAAGACCATCCAATCCTCTCATGTTTCTCTTCAGTTGCAGAGGTGATACATACCTATAGCAGTTTGGTTGTGAGTGTGCCCAAATTTGGGAAGGCAAAAATACAGGGTCTATTGCTTTTGCTTTGGGAAGAGCAAAAGGTGTCTGATATTCCTGAAAGCCTGTGGGTGAGCGCTGAATTTCTGAGAGCAATTAGGGTGCCAGTGAAGATAAGCAGGGATGTCTGTGTGTGATCAGCTCCTCCCAGCAGCAGAAACTTTGCAAAAAATGTTTCTGAAATATTCTGGAGCGACAGAGGAAGGGCCCCATTCCCAGCAGGTTGGAATCACCATGGGATTATCACTGGCTCCAAAAGGCTGCTAGGCAATGCAGCTGCTGCTGAGCCATTTTCCCTGTGATCCATCCAGGGCAGGGGAGTCCTGCCCCAGGGCCACCACTAGCTTTCAGCCCTCTGTGCCCCTCTTCCCTACCTGCTGGGGTGCAAGGCTTGCAAAAGTTCTGTGACATCCTCAAGGGGCATGTGCCATGGCCTAGAAGTCAGGAAACCAGATTCAATGACATTGTTCCTTCTGAAAGGAGCCCAGCACAGGGTACTGCCATGTAATTGTGGAAAAGTGAGGCAGTAAAGCAGAGAACCAAGTGCCCTCAGCCAGAGGAACTAAACTGCAACCACCAACACTAGATTGTGCATCTCCGCTTCGCTTCAGACACTCAAAACTATTAATTTCCTGCTGCTGGCAGCTGAATTGAAAAACTGGTGCAATAAGGTGACAAACTCTTTTGTCTGCAGCAAGCCAGTGGTACAGCATCCCTTGTCCTCTCTCAGATGATTGGACATTTCACTCTCAAACACAGAAGCACTTTGGAGTTCCTAATACGGTGACAAATTCTTCCCGGGTGTAGTTCTACTCTCCTGCAGGCCCCACCAGCCACTGGTGGGATGCACTGAGCCCTGCAGAGGGCTGCCCCTGTTTCCCTGCAAATGCTTTGGGTGCTATCAACACAGACTACTTTGCTCTGCTGCTTGCCCAGGTGCATTGATCCCCAAGTGACCCCCAGTAAACTCACTGTGAAGTGCCCAGCCCAGCCAAGGGAGGATGCTGTGCCTCAGTGCCACTCACAGGCTAGACTGGTTTGACTATGCAAAGCTCCAGGGTGCTGCTCCTGGGGTCTTCTTCCAGCCACACTCTGAGGAGTGGGTAGGGCAGCCCAACAGGCAGCCCCAGCACTGCAAGAACAGGCTGTGCTGGCTTACATTAATCCACAAACTAGGAAGGGTTAAAAAAAGCAAGGAAGCAAGCATGGTGCTGGAAACCAAGTTGCCTTGGACATCTCTGCATCTCCTGCAAAGGCCAGCATCCACATGTTCACATTTCTCCCACCTCTTTCACCAGTTGGCTACATTTTCAACATAAAAAGAAGAAAATCCCTCAGCCTGGCAAAGACAAAAGTGGATAGGGGAAAAGGTTTGCTAGAAGGCCCATCATAGCTTCACATATGGGAAGTGATCACAACACAGAGTTCAGTAACACTGGCAGGCACAGGGTGTGACTCCTGGGGTGCCCTGCACAGGGCCAGGAGCTGCACTCGATGATCCTGATGGGTCCCTTCCAACTCAGCATATTCTGTTATTCAACAGCGCTGCATCCTTCACACATGCCCAGTGGCTGGCTCTCCTCCTCAAGCTTTTCCCAGCACAAAAAAGGAGGAAATAGTTATTTTTGAGACTTCAGCATATATTTGGAAGCCTCATCTAACAGCACTGTGAAACTGGTCTCTGCTTGCCTGGCCACGCACCCAGTGCAGGGAGAACGCATGAAGCAGTAACAGGCTCCAGGACCACCCATGGCCTCGGCTCCTGCACTGCCCAGGGATGGGAGAGGGAAACCTTCCTGCTGCTTACCTGCCCCGGAACCATGGAGTTAAGGATGTGGAATTAGCCGGTGACTACTGGGCATTCCTGTCTATTCCTGTCCTGCTGCCGAGCTGTGCTGGGCAAGGGCAGTGCCGAGGCCTGACCTATGCACACTCAAATGATTTTCCCACCTACGGAGACCAGAAGCGTCTGTGCTTATGGGTTCTCAAAGGGTCCCCAGGTTTATGGTGGCTTTTGGGACCCACCAAGATACACAGTAAAAATTAAGTTTGCTTGGTGGTTGCTCAGCATCATCAGCAAAATTGGTAGTTAGCATCTGACTCTTAGACTCCAGAACCTTACCCATGTTTGAGCTGGGAAGAAGAGGGGGCAATTTTCAGATCCCAGCTCAAGCCTGCAGTGCTGGTAGGAAAAAATCCTACTCTGAGATGCAAATGGAGCAAATTTGGTACTGGAGCCATTGGCTAAGCATGGAAGTTATCCTCTCAAAAGCTATTCCTATAGTCAGCATGATTACAGCCACACTTTAATGCAAGTACACTGCATAAATAGCAGGGCACTGGCTGAATATCTTGTCTCTCCCTCCTTGAGGAAATTGCAAACTTCCATTTCTTCAATCTAATCATTTGCAGGAGGAGATACTTTCTCTAGAAAAGCTAATATAATAGCGCTGAAAGGGCAGATGGGATAATATGTAATCCGATGTGATAAGGTTTGTTTACAGAATTATTAATCAAACACAAAAGGGAACAGATAGTAACATTTTTTATTAAATATTACAGTGGATCAAAAAGTACAAAATATCTTTTGCCTGCTATGTGATTGGGAAACTATTGGCACATAATACAGTATCAAAAGCATTAATAAGTACAATTTGGAAAACATACAAAAATTGAGTGTTTATAGTTGGCTCAGCTTATTTCTGGTAGTGTTTAAACTAATGCAAAGGTTACTCAATAACCTTTTAAATGGGAAACTATGTAATATTACTGGGCCATTTTTATATATACAAATCATCACCTTACAGAGCATATAGGCTACATAACTTGAATCACAAAAAGTATACAATATTTACAACAAAAGAAAGTTAAAAAAGTATAAACAGCTAGTAGATTATGCTGCCATTATTAGAACATATTTAAAACTGTGGGGCGGGGGGCAGAGGGGAGGAAGAGAAAGAGAATGAGTGAAATATCAACCACATGTACAGCAAACAGCAATCATGGCAGCGCTGCCAATGCCACCCGCCTCACACCAGTGCAGGAAGTTCCACCGCTCATCAAAATCAGCACAATTGCAAAACCGGACCAGATGTGACCTCAGTGATCGCTGCAAAGGAAGAGAGCAGGCGGTGGGAGCAAGGGGCCCCCATGGTGGTCTCTGGAGGCGGCAGCCCCACATCTCCCCAAATGGAGCAGAGCTGCTGGCAGAGGCAGCACAGCACTTGTGCCCTGACTGAGCTCCGGCTGCCGCCAAGCCAACTTCTCTGCTGCTGGGACAAACTACTTCCCAGGCAAGAACCCACTGGGCAAGCTCTTCACACCAGTCCAGCTCAGAGCCACAACAGACCTGCCACAGACTGCTGGCCTGCTACCACTTCCCATGTGCTTCATGAAGCCTGGCTCAGAGTGTGGCCAGAAGCCACACACAAGCCGTTTGATGCAGAGCCTCTTCCTTTGGATCTCACAACCTTTAGCATCCCTAATGCATCCTGGACATAGTGCATTTGAATTGCAACACTTCTTGGAACTGGCTCCTAGTAAATAGATTTATGACTCTATTGCCAATTAGATTCTGCAGTTTCCTTTACAAACCTACCAATCACAATGGTCTGATTGCACAAAGAAAGGCTTGTGCAATTTCATTCAATAATAAGGCCCCTTGAACTCAAACAATGCAAACAAAGCCCCATTTAAGACATTGAGGAAAAAAGAAAGACTTCGACCAATGAAGAATTCAATAGTCTGTTGAAAGATTTCCAAGATTTAAACAGTTCTTAAACAAATATTGCATCGCTTCTGTTGGGGGTTTATGCCACCATTTATTTTCCTTAGCCCTGACATTTTGCCCAGTATGAGCTTCCCCAGCCAGCAGTGGTCAGTCTCCTCATGGGGCAAGCAAGGAACCTTCTTCACCTCTGCCTGACCCCCAGTCCTGTGCTAACTCAGCATGGCTCCAGAAAGCCTACCAGCAAACTCCAACAGGACCTAACCAAAAGGGACGTTGGACACTTTGCATAAACAAATGCACAACTCCAGAACACACAACCGAAACAAGGAGAAGCATTTGCTTTGCCAAACACACAACAAGCTTCTGTTCGCATTTGCTGTAGGTTTTTATATTCCCTACCCCCTTTACCCCCACCCTCCTCCCCTCCATCCCCAAACCCCTGATTCTTATGTGATTCAGATCTAGTGCAACTCTACTAGAGATGTCCTCCACATTGCCGCCTCTGCCTGGATGAGCCTGTGGTTCTGTTTCCTGTATGACTTGTGGAGCAGCAGGATACTCTGCACTGGCACATCTATGTTCCAAGTTCTACTAGTCTGTTTATCAATCAATTAAATACAGTTTTACCACAGGAATATAAAGTATTTAATTGAAGAAACTGGATTTTTAACAGTAGACGAGTATATTATTCTGGTTTCCACCTTTGGATATTAAGTATGATACATTATATATTGTATTTGGCTTCATATCATGGGAAAATTTAATGACATGCCTAGCATGCAAAGTGTTTCTTAGTAGTTTGTTTTTTTCTTTTTGTGTCAAGTACACTGTCTTTGAACAGTAACTGAGATGGTTTGAACCACAACCAATTTTCACACTGTATAAAGCCTCCAAGTGACTTCGCTTTATCAATGTCTGTGCTCAGCTGCGTAGTGGTAACATCCTGCAAAGTGAATATACATCCACAGGGAAGCTCTTTCATCAGGAAAATCCAGCCTCTACATGCCTGAGCTTTCCCCCTGCAAAACTGGAGGCCCAGATCCCTGTGGGAGTGTGAAAGGACCATCCTGAGCACTGCACAGAACCCCCTTACCCATTGTGACACGCAGAAACAACCTGTAAGCCTCTGACTCAAATCCACAGCTTCTGAAATTCTCAACAGTCTCACAAATGACAAATCTTTTTTCTGCACTCCTTTGTCACTCAGCAGCTTGAGCCAGAGAGGTTTTGTTTTCTAGACTGTTTCTCTGGTAGGCAGGAGGGTTTCACAGCCTAGGTAAGATTAAGCACAATGCTTGACAAATTCACAGACCACAATACAGGAAAGCAAAGCTCGGTGGAATGGGAGAAGCAGCGTAGGAACAATCACAACAATAGGAAGAGGGTGAGAGGTGCTCAGCACCTCACAGGGGTGGGCCATGGGAAAAGGAACCTTGTTCACATCCTTGCACCATTAATGTCACCTACAGAATGTTTACAACCATTAAGATTAATCTGAACCAGCTGCTTCAGTTTGTAAACAGTAAATGTGACCACAAAACAAAAATGCATCTCAAAAGTATAAAGAAACTAGAAAAATTACAAACACATAATAAAAAAAAATTAGGACAGCCAAAACCTTTAAAAATTTGCAGATAAAATGATACTGTTTAATTAAAAAATAAAACAAAAAGAACCCAAGACAAAACAAAAAAAAAACAACCAAAAAAACCCAAACATAAAGAGCACAGAATATACTGGACAAATGAAACTATATAAATTATTGTGACCAAACGTGACACTGGTAGTTTATGAAGTGGATATGTACAATCAAATTAAACAGTGTTTACCATTCTGTTCTAATAGTGTTAGAATGAAAAAATCTATTGCCGTTTTACTATACATTGCATTGATTGAATCTTTAAAAGTCAGGAAAAGTTACCCAAAAAAGCACATCCACTGATTGTACAGATTCTCAGCCCACTTCTCCTTTCCAGGTTCACCTGAAGTCTTTGACACAATGCACAGCCTCCGGTCCTCGGCTCAGTGAAAGGCAAATTTAGCCCTCACCAGGGTTTCAGTGAGCTCAGGACTGGGACTGCATTTCCACGGCTCCCTTTGAACACCTGCTCTTACCATGTTCAAGTCCTTTCAAAAAACACATATGCAAAATCCCAAAAAAATATTTTTTACTGTGTTTTTTGTTTGTTTTATTTTTTGTTTGTTTGGATTTCTTTTTTTGCAAGGGCAGGGATAAGGGGTGAGGGGGCTGATGTGGGAACCAGAATTAAGGAAGCAGTCCTGTCTCCATCAAACTCCAAGATGCTCCTCTAGGTGGGATACGACTGCATCCTGGTTGACAAAAATACAGATTGCTAAATCTGTGAGACATCATCACAGGGGAGGAATGTCGCTAAGTGAACTTTTCTCCTCAGACCATTTTTTGTGAGTGAGGGGGGGGTTTACAGTTTTGTGCTGGGGTGTACAGAGGATAGCTGGGAAGGTGGGAATGCAGCTTGAGGGTTTATAGCAGCTAAAGGATAAATGCTGTTATGCAAAAGGTCACCATAGGAACTTCCTACAGGTGTTGCTGCAGCTAAGTGTCTGTACAGTTGCTGGGAGTTTGCAGGGGATGTGAGGAATTGTCTCTGCACCATGAAGGAGTGAAGAGCCAAAGGTTGCATTAGTGGGGATAGCACGGTCTGATTTTTCAAGTACTGCAGGGGATGAGAATACCCAGGTGGGAGGCGATTGTTCAGGCTTGTGCACAGGCTTCCCGGATATAAGCCTGGGAAGATGGGGGCTGACAGGGGAAATTTGTGGCTTTCCAGCATGCTGCCAGAATGGAAGCCATGCACTGACTTGCTACCTTCTCCCTCTTGGTCGGGAACCTTGTCTTTCGCTGGTGTCTCCTTTGGTAAGTGAATAGGAGAGACAGCTCGGATTTTTTTTTCAGAAATTACTTTGTCCAAATCCTCCAGGCTCCGTTTCAGAGGCCGGGCAGCTCCCACATTTTGAGGGCTCGTTCTGCGGCTGATGATAGGATGCACCATCCCCTCCATCTTCCTCAGGTTCTCCAGCCTCTGGCTCTGCTGCTTCCAAGACCTGTGGAGCAACTCACTGTGTTTTTTTGGGGCTGTCAATGCCATAGGGGACACGTGGCAAGCTTTGGGACTGCAGTCTAGGCTCACAGCCTGGCTGCTTCCAGCCTGGAATGGAGAGATCCCTTTGCATTCATGCTGGGCCGTGGATGAGTGAGGAAGACTGGGGCCTGGAACCTTTGCAGTCTGTTTGTGTATGCTCTTTGGAAGACTCAAATCTGTTGGCTGATCATCTGAAGAAGCCTCCACTGTTGCCTTTTTTTCTTGCTGATGCAAAGATGGGCGGTAATTTAAATTTAGCTTTTCTTGATGTTTGTGTTGAGTAAAAGTACAACTATTTTCAGACTCTCTGAACATGTCCCGGGGGAGGTACTTCGATGTCTGTTCATTATTAAGGTGGTGTTCTGTGTGCCTATAAAGGCTGCGCAGATGAGGTGATGAATAGAAATCTGCCAAGAAAGTGGGCACATGGGAGTGCTGCAGTGCCCTTTTCTCACTCAATTTATCTTTGCAGTCCTGGATATCCAACTTCGGTAGGTATGACTCAGCAAGAGAACTGAGGTGATGTTTTGAAAAATCACAGCGCTGAGAATCTGGTTTATTTAGCATGTCATGTTTAAAAACATCATTAATTGACTTCCTTTCTTCCTTGGTTTTAAAACTCTGTACATGCTGTATGACTGAGGGCCTATTAATTGCTACAGGATCAGAATTTGGGGCATGAGGACCTTGTGATATGCCTGAGGACAGTTCATCTCTGCTGTTGAGTTTCTTTTTGCTGATCAAAGGTGGAGGAGAACCGTAAGGATAGTTACATGAGAGCGTGGCCCCGCTGACTTGCGACAGCAGCTTCTTCTTTGCCAGGGGTGACATGATGCCTGGATTACCTTTTGAGTACAGCAGCGGTGTGTAACTGAAAGTGGAGTCATCACTCATGGACCCGGGCAGCTCCTTTTCCTTAAACATGTCAAAGTTCTGCACCACCAGTACTTTGGGCGTTTGCTTTAGCGCATTGTGGATATCTTCATTTCCCAGCTGGTCCACTTTCACCGTGCAATTTGCGATGTAATCAGCCATCCCTGGCAGTTTCTCATCTTCCATGTCACTCTGAGTGGGTAGATGGTCTGGGCAAGCTGTGAAGGGCATTTCTGGAGGTTCACTTTCTAGGCTGTCAGTAAAAACTTTGTGTACTCTTTGTTCAGGCTTTGTGTCTTCCAGGGCATCTGGTGGGGGATGTAATTGTTTCGCGACAGTGGCATCCAGCATAGTGTCTTCTTCTGCAGGCACGGATATACTTGAGAAAGAGGATGAGTGCTGAACCTCCTCCTTGGCTTTCTCACTGTTTTCTGTCATGTCTGTCTTCTCCAGAGGCAGTGTCCGAGCTGTCTCCGGTAAAAGAGATGGAGGGCCTTGCACAGGTTGTTTCATCTCTCCCCCTGTAGGGTGTTCAGGGAAGTTCTTCTGGTCTGCTGATTCTTGATCCTTCTCTTGTTCTGATGAAACCTAATGAAATGATTCAACAGATAACAGTAAGAATGCAGTATGTTCTGGCAGCCTGTTTGTAAGGTTATGCACAGTACACTGTTGGCTACTTTTAGAGAAGGACTTGCCCACCATCTTGTTGGCATGTGAAGGCTCTTAACATAGGTCCTGGACTCAAAAAAAGAGAAGTATCTCCTGGAAATATTAAAAAATACACCATCCCTGTCAGAGTCACAATAAATCATTTCAAAACAGCAGATGTTTGTAACCTGATGAGAAGCTCTGGTGGCTTGATCAGATAGCTAAATACTGAGGTTATATGCTCTTAAAATTAATTAGGTAAATGCAGAAGAGCAGATTTCATGACACAAACAATAAGGCTATAGAAACTTCTCCTGCTAGCCAACTTCACCCAAGAAAACCACACTATTCCTACACTTTTCCTTCCCTAAAGTTTCTCCAGCACAGCTATCTTAAAATTCAGTGATCACACAGGAGATCATTCATACCCAGTTCTGCATTAAAGTGTGAAAATGATAGAAATTGCATACAAGAAATCCCTATTGTAGGCAGGAAATTACTGCCACAGCTTAACTAGGACATACATTTTTTTATTAACGGATTAAAATGAAGTTGTCAACATTCAGTAAGTGTGTGTGCCTGCCATTACAAACATGGCTTTTATCTGTTCTCGTCAATGGGACCGTGGCTCATTCTGCTCCCCCATTAATACAGCGTGTGTGCACAATTCACACTATTCATTCCATTATGTAGCCAGCTGAACTGTGATCCGCAGAGGTCACCAGAGCATCCCATCTGTGATCCAGCTGACTGACAGCCCTTTACAAAACTGCTGTCACTCTCCTCTGATATGTCATGGTAGAAGACAGTCATAAAACAGCAGCATTGTGTGACTCCTTTATTATTATTGTTTTCTTTCTTCCTTCATCGTAAAGATAGGACACAGTGAGAAAGTTATCATCTAAATGCTGCTTTATGGTCTGTCGCAGGAGCAGGGAATTGGAGATGGTCCTAACGAATCTAACCCTCTCAGAGATTTATTTCTTCACAGCTGCTTTTAAATATTCCTGTTTGGTTGGCCTATTAGTGTCTGTTAGTCATCCTAGCTTCCTCTTCTTAAACTCATAGCTGACTTTTGCAGCCAAATACCATCATTAGGTCCTTTACAAAGTACCATCGCTAGTCTCTTGAGCTTATAAAATTACAGGCAAATACCAGACAGATTAGCAAAGCAGGGAGGAGAAAAAAAATAGAATCATACTTAATAACTGTACATTCTGCTCTTTGTTTCTGTTAAGCAATACTTTGACTGAAGTTTCAGCTATTGTGAGGAAATGTGCAGTCTCAGGCTAAGAGCGTTTTGTCTGGTGTCTTGTTACACTGACAATGTCATTGTGATGGCAGGAAAAAAGTGAAGAGCACAAAGGCAAATGCAATCCTAATAAATTAAAGTTATATTCTCTCCCTGCGTAATTTTAATGGTGCATTAATTGAGCATGCAATTGAGAAGACCACTCATTTGTAAGTGGATTATGCTTTTCCAGCTCACAGTTTCCAGGCTACATGCAGAAATGGCTTAAGCGGTGGCTTGGTTGGGGACGTGCCTACACATTTGTGTCGTGGCTATAGCGCTCTCCCTCAGAACAATACCCCATCACTGCTGTGTCTGGATGAGGGCCCAAGAATGGGGCTCCACTGCCAAGGCATGGCTGCAGTTCAAGAGACAAGCAACCTTCTGCCTGGCTCCAGCAGACCTGGATTTTGCTCCACCCAAAGGAGCTGAACATCTCCTGCCTACTACCCCTGTTAAATGCCACGTCCTGGGCATGGAGCCCTCCATATGGCAAAACACAGATGAGTTCTGGAGCCCTACATCCAGCCAGGGTTGAAGCATCCACCCTGCAGCTCCTTCACTGCTCAGGCTTTGTGTGATCACTGACCTGTATAGTCATTGACATGGAGGTCAAGGTCCCTAATAGCCCACTCTGATCAAACAGGGGCAGGACATGTCTTCCACCCCAGTCAGGGAGGAGATATTGATTTTGCTATAAAAGGTACCATTTTACAATAGGGAACTGCCATAATTGCATAATTTTTTTTGTCTCGTCTAGGCTCCCTACATTTCCAATAAGTGCAGCTTAAGAACTCCTCCTGCAAACCACACAAAAATAACTTCAGTTTAAACAGCAGGAAGTTTGAGATAGGTAACAACAAAAGCAAAGAAATTCAAAGTGTAGGCTGTTGCTGTGTTGCTGACTTGTTACGTTGGTCTTAGTAGCAGTGATACAGATAATGTGTAATGTGCCTTCCTGATCCAAGACCTTCAATAAATAATCGGGGATGAAGGAATGACAAGGGAAGGAAGCACAAGCTTTCACTTCACTTCTCCTTTCTTTGGGCATTTTTTCTTGCAACCTTCCAGTGACTGAAGCATGTTTGTGCACACTCTCCTCTCAATGTGTTTTTTTTTTTTTTTTAAACTTTACCCAAACAGGGTTGGGTACCCTACTTTAAAATTACAAGGTAAGATTAAAAAAAAATAGTCCTTCTGGAGATTGTTCTTAAATTAGGTATTAATGGTACTGTTATTTAAAACACAAATTCTTCCTTGGACAGGAGATTAAAATGTCCCTGTAAGCACAACTTAAAGAGGTAGTGGGACACGACACCCCAAATTTTCTTTCCTCAAAACTGGGTACATGGAGTTTCAGAGGCATCTGTGTTTACAGGTCCTGTATTGTTTTTTTAAAACAATGAGGAGGAGGATTGTTGATAACTGACTCAATAAAATTTCCAAACAAGTTTAGAAGCAGGACTTCTGTACCTGCCAGATGCAATGAAGTCAAAGGAGCAGCCATAGTCTGCCAGGCACGTCATGTGTTTCGACATTCTTTAAATGCTTACTTTCACTGCAACGCCTTGAAGGCTGCTGTGATCTGGGAGACTGAGACGGGAAAAGCAACATGTTTTGCAGGCGTTGTGTGTGAGGAGCTTCACCACCTCCACATGTGGTGCAAGTGGGGCACAGGAGAGAGTGGAGAAAGGAAGGTGCTTAAATAACACTGAAGCAAAAACCCCATTGATTTTGTATCACTTAACAACACTTGAAATTTACTCTTATTTGCAGACAAATATGAGTTCTACCATCAGTCTTATGTTTTGCTGTGAACATAAAATCTCTTCCACAGGGCTGTCCTATGCCTGCAAGTAAAGTGGCTCTATGTGGAAACTGGGGCCTGCCCATGTGAAGCAGAGTGACATGATAGGAACTTGTTATGTCTGAATAGCAACCTCAGCTGAAAGCCATATACTGTTTGGGAGAGGGAAATAGATCTCAGGGTTTGGAAGATGGTTCCCTCAAAATGTGATCTTCTAGTTCAAAAAGAAACTTAGTATAATATAATAAAATCCTAGGGAGCAATATGTTTTCTCACAGTCATGAATACATCTGTGAGCAGAGAAGGGCTGATCCAGAGGCTACCATAATAAAAATCAGCTGTGTCCAACAGTTACCACAGTATTATCAACAATATTAGCGGTTCCCGCACCCTATACTTAGATTAGGAAATAACTGTGGTAGTTGTGTGGTTTCCCTTTGGCAGCTGCTGATCTGTTAATGGTGACCACTGTATAATACAATGAATAGAACTGGTACTAGTCAGATCCAGAGCTTGGTCCTCTGCCATCCCCACTGTGCAATATGGAGCAAACTGGCTGCCATTCGCAGCCCAGCAAAATCCCAGCACAGACAGTATCACAACTGCTGAATTTCCATTGCTGAGCAAACTAAAATGCCAACTGGTTGGAATTCTCCAGTTTAAATTATATATTTTATCACTGGATTTCATGCGATTAAAACTGTGCATTTTTAATTGAAAAACTGAAAAGCAGGGAAGCAACAGACCTCAGATGCAACTTGAGGTTTCTGTGAATTATCTTTTTCCTTCTTGCTCTTTTGGTTTTCATTTTTGATGCGTTTTGTTCCAGACACTTTTGTTTTCGCTTCACCCTCCTGGGAACTGTTATCCTGTTTTCGAGGTTTCACTGGAGGCAGTGGCTTATCTTCCTCTCCTTTAATAAATCTTTCATATGGCAGGATTAATCTAGGGGATTAAGGAACAAATAATTGATCAGGTTTTGCTGTTCTAGCAAAGAAAAAAAATGTATCTACTATGAGCAGTTTACTTGATAAATCCATTTTCATCCATGCCACAAAAGCAACAGTTTAAACTCTACATCTATCCAAGTATAAATCCAAGTATAAGTTATCAATTTATTTGGCAAGATTATCATGTGGAATAAATTCAGTGGAGTTGGAGTTGGTGTGGATTAGCTGTCAGCAGCTTCACAGTGGTTTTGTGGCTACACCAATTTGTACCAGATGAGAATATCAGCCACTATGTTTTAGACTGATTTTAAAATACAATCCACCATCTATTTTTATTTTCCCTCCCTGACTTTAACACATGCAGCAAGCCCCAGGAAAACACCTACAAAGCCACAGCTGACTTGGTAACAGCTACATAATTCCCAGGCTGTTGGTTCCTTGACTGCAAAGGTGAGTGGCAGGAATGTGGCAGGGGCCAGGAGAGCTGGGCTGCAGAAACCCTACGGGATGAGCACAGCACCCGCCCTGCCATCACCATTACCAGCCCAGCCTCATCCATGCAAGGCACCCATCTAGCGACAGTCACTATGCTCCCGTCGCCAGGGAGCCTTTTTTAAGGAAGAAGGGCAGAGGAGAATAGTTAAATATGAAGGAATTCTTCACTTGGAGCTGTCTGCCACAAAGGGCGTGAAATCACCTTAGAAACACAAGGAAGAAACACAAACATGATGCTTCCCCTGAAAGCAGTCAAACACACTGAGTTTTAATCTCTGTTTTCCCTTTGCAATTCTTGATCTGAAAGGAAAAATAACTGATATAATTAAAAGGGATGGATTGCATTACAATCTTTCAACTTCACTGATTAAAGTTTTTATAATGCATTTTAGTATGATTAATGACTCACTGTGGGATTAATATAAAACTCAGACTTTAAAAATATGAACACTAATACAGCAAACATAGTTTATTAAAAAAAAAAAAAGACAGGTTGACTCTATGAAGAAAATGTACTTTAGTTATAAACAACATAAATCTACTCAAATATCAGGAATCCTTAATTATCTTTAATCTAAGACTCCAAGGCAGAAACCTCTTTGGTTCAGATATTAGTTTGTTATCCTAGAATCAGTTTCTAAGCATGCAATTTTGATTTACATACTTAGATGTTCAAACACAGTTTGGGCTTAAGAGAGCAGAATTAGATTGCTCGTGATCATAATATTTTACATTTTAATAAAATACAACATAAATTATGTTAAAATATAAACCTAATTTACGCTATATTAGAAACAAAATTCATTAACTGAGCATGCTCTGACATGGTATGTGCAAAGAGGCGTGAATAATACTTTCTAGCCCTGAATTTGGCAGGGTTCCAGTAATGAAGCTAAGCAGAGCCCACAGGGAATATTCATCTTCAGATCCCATTACAAACTGAGTTTAAACATGTTACAGCTGCTAAAACTGGAAACTGCTCCCTCTATGCAAACTTAGCAAAATAATATGTTGCTGCCAAATACCTGATTCCCACTGTAATATTACAGGTAATGTTTATATAATAAAAAGCATAACTGAGCAGAAGAAAAAAAAATCCTGTTCATACTTGAGGCTGCTACATTCACTTGCAAAGCACAAATATTGGTGAAAACACTGAATTCCTTCCCGCGCCACACAAAGCATTTTGGACTTCACTTAAGAGGCAAGGTTGGGTTTCACATAGGGTAGTGCCGACGCTGCTCTGCCATGTGTTAAGTACTTAAAGTCACTTTTAATAAAAACACATTTTATTACAGTAATTGTTAGCACTGCAAGGGGAGTGTTTGTTTTGTTTCCATGGGAATGCATTGCCCGTTAAAAATCTACACATTCCATCCATAAAGGTTTCAGATGCTGTCCGATGCCTCATGGGAGACAGAGAAGGTCCCAATCCCAGCCCCAGGAACAAGCCTTACCCTGGAAGATGCCGAGTGATTAACCCAGGGGCTACAGCCCGGTCAGGAGCAAGGCCCGGGCCAATGTGATTAATCACTGCTCGCGTGCTCTCTGCTGAGCCTTGTAGGGTAATGCGGGACCCAAACTCCTCCTCCTCCTGCCTCTGCACTTCACCAGAAAATTAGCTTGGGTGCTAATTAGTACTGTGGCTTAAATTTCCTTTTCTGATCTTAAGGTCTCATGTGGAAGTACAAGGTTTTCATTTTAGTTATTTTTCACTGAGCTCAGCAGTTGGCAGGCCAACAGCAGTAAAAATACATTTCACATAGCCGGTCAGTGGCCTGGAGCCAGTGGCAGGAAATCTGGAATTAAATGTTTTGTGTATCGAGGAGGCGGCATGACTAAGGTAAAACTGAGTCAAAACACAAGGATAGCTTGTTCTAGGATTTTTCCCTCCTTGTTTCAAAGGAGGGCCGACTGAGGTGGCTTTTAGAGGCAGCTGGCAAGGAGCCAGGCAGGAACGCGGGCTGCAAGACCCCAGGGAGGAGCATCGAGCTGAGCAACACCAGCAACTACCTTTTTACGTAGAGATTTCTGTCAGTTGCAATTTTCACTGAATGCTTTTTCAGTTATCCCGTCATGGTACAACACAATTACCCACAGGATATGATCTTATCATTTGATTATTAGAAGTTTTTATAGCACAGGAGTAATAAAACTAATATAGCTCTCACAACATGTAAGCAGCCGGCTCACATGCCATGAAAGCAGCTGGCTTAGCCAATTTAAGGTCAGTATTGCCCAACACTGGAAGAATGCAATCTACTGGTAGCCAAACAGTTTAGCAGAATGTGACATGACTGAAACCAGCACAAGATTTTTTTTTGTTAAATATTTGCAGTGCAGGTAAGATTTAATCAATCTTTGCACAAGGAGAGGTCAAGACAACATCCAAAAAACTGGATCCGGATACATCAAGTGTATTGTATGTGAGAAACGACAATCATGTTTTCAGTCACTTCGAACTGTGGCTGTAGTTCCCGATAGGAGGGAAGTATAAAAGTACTCATCAAAAAGGAAAAGAGGGAGAAGATTTTGTGGTCTAAAGAATATTTACTTGTAAAGCCTGCGAGAAGACCAAATAAAAGGGTATTTATCATGATCAAAATTCTAATATGAAGATTAATAAAATGTATTATTTATAAGTCAATTAACATAAATAGAATATGTAAGCACTAGCATATTAAAAAAATCTTTCCACAGGCAGCAGATTTTTAGCAGCATGAGGTTTTTTTTTTCCTGGAATAACACAAGAATAACATTTTCCAGCCAAGAGCAGAAACAGTAGGGGAGTCTTTGCTATCACAGGGCTTCTTATTAAATTCAGTCACTGTGAAAAGCCAGTCTTTCTCCTTTTTTTATTTTTATTTTTTAAAAAATAAAGAGAACTTAAAATCAATAAAAATTATTTTAACAAATCACTACTATATTAATCCTGATTTATTACAATCAGCAATAATAAGTTTAATCACGTATAAACTGCTACTCAAAAAAAGATTTTCCTTTAGTAAGTCCTGAATTAAATAATGGTGCAGTGTACCGAGTTTTTAGATCTGCATCATCTGATATTATGAAAAATTCAATGTACTTCTCTGCAGCAGATGTCAGAGGTCAGAAAATCTATTACAGTAATGTAAGTAAGCTGGCTTTCTGCCAACCTTTTTTTAAAAAACACCGAAGCAGATAATTTTATATTTACAAATTCTAAAATCCTCCAGAGACTGAATCTCTTTCCCAGCAAAAAGCAGAAACTTCACATTAGAGAAATGTATTTCACAGTATATCAAACATGTCTTCATCATTAGCATTTCATAAAAAGAAAAAATAAAAGCCCTCAATCTTTATTAGTCAACATTATTTTTCCCAACTACAGAACTAATAGTACTAGTTCTCATCTGAGCCAGTAACCACTGCATTTATTGATTATTCAAAATGAATGACTTTTTTGGCCTGAGTTTGCTTCACAGGACACGAGAGCACATCTATTTATAGGCATGGTAAAAAAAACAGTTACAATAATGCAAAGGATCTGACCAGCCCAGATAAAGGAAGGAAATTAAAAGTTAAGGCTGCCAGTTTCCTCTTTAATTCTCCCTACTGTGTATGGATATGAGGGGGCTCTGGGACTGGGGAGGAACCATATGCCCAGGACACACAGGGTAATGGAGGGCAGGAGGCAACTCAGCACAGCCCCTACAGTATTTCTTAGTATCACTGTTTCAGTGTTTATTTTTTGTTTTCTTTCTGGCAGAATAAAATATTTCAGCACATCTCCCATTGACATCATTGTACTTTCTGCAGGGATCCAAGCCCAACATAAAACAGGATGCACTGGAGCCTCTCAGCCACAAGAAAAACCTTGGAAGGGCTTAAAATACCAAAGCCCACTCCTTGGGAGATGTTGCCCCATTCACATGCTTGGCCAGGTTAAGGAGGCTAATTTCAACAGAAATGGAAAATGATTTAAATTTGCTTTACTAAATGAATACAGCAACCAGTTAACCCATGGAACTCACTGCTAATGGATATCTTGGGGCCAAGGGATTAGTGACATTATGCAAGGATTAGATGCTAATGTAAATCATGAGAACATTAAGCTGTTAGAGCTTCAAAAGTGCTGAAAAGGGACAGGCAATAGATCTCTTCAGTGGTAGGAGTTTGGAAAACACTCTTGAGCATGTAAGGCCATGGGGGCTTCAAGCCCTTCCTCGGCAGGCACTACCAGACCTGGGGTCAAGACAGCTGGTTTTTTCAGTCCAAGAGGGCACCCATCTGCTCCAGGATGTCCTCACAGCAGCCAGGCAGGGCTGCCTGCAGCCCCTGCAGCTAGAGGGTCTGAGTGCAGGGCTGGGACAGCCCCTGTGGTGAAAATGGACCCCTACCAGTAACCTCAGTGAGAGAGACCTGATTCTTTTCCCCTAAAAAGTCAGTGGCAAAACATTCAGCTGTTTTAAGGGACCAAGAGGAATGCCTGAACTCTGATCCCAAGAGAAGTCTTGTCTTTTTTATCCTGTTACTTTTCAAAAGGACGGATCTTAGAGCACTGGTCCAGTGTAGGCAAGGCAAACAAGAAGGGAAACCTTCAGCAACAATCAGTTGCTGGGGATAGCCAGGAGCAGGAGGCAGCTCTCCTGGGCACCAGTGACACATTCCCAGCAAAGAGGGGAGAGGAATAACCCAAACTTGAAGGTCTCAGCTAGTTTTCCAAAATGGGAATATAAACTACATTGAGGAAATGAAGCAGTGTGCTCCTGAAGTCTAATTTCCCTGGATTGCATTGTACAATGCAGGGGTTATGAAAAGAAGCCTCACGTGCTTTTGTGCAGAACACAATAGCAATGGCATTATTTGCATTTGTCTGAAGTACAAAACTGGCACGTATTTTACCAGCAAAGACAAAATATGCTGGAGCTCAATTTTCTTTCCAAAGAACTTTCATACCTTAAAAAAATGGCTCTTTCATCCTTTCAACGACAACTTTCCTCTCAGCCCACTGGGAGTGCTGGTGGGTAATGAAAATGGCTTACTGCTAAAAGGTGTGAACAGCGCTGCTCTAAGAGAATTCAAGGACACTTCGTTTTAAGTAAGCTGGAAATTACTGACATTACAAACACAGCTGTTGATTTAGTTGCACAGCCCAGCTAAGCAAGCTCAGGCACTCCTGATCCTAGGGCTCAGCAGGGGGAGATGAACAGCTCCAGTCTTTTCCCTTTGGTGCAGATTTACTGCATGAAAAAGAGTCAAAGGAAGGGTGGTGGGCACAGAGCAACTTCCCCAGATCACTCTACCAAAACCACTACAGGAGTCTCTTTTCGCCATATTCACCATTTCTGCATCTAAGGCAAACATGCATTTTGTTTGGTAGGTCCATGAAGTCCCTGCAATGCTTGGTAGCTATGCTCAGAACAAGCTTACAGATGCCATTTTGCATTGCCTGTGGAGTGCAGATCTCCTGGCAGGACTCCAAAATCTGGCCAACTCTCTCTGGGAGCTCTGAGTTACATCTATATTGCAGAAAGCTGAACAAACTAGGGGCATTCTCTTTCAAGATAACAAAATCCTGAAGTACAAGGTGGAGATTCCCAGCACCACTGGGCATTCTGAGGGAAAAGATCTTACTTCGTGCTTACTCATTGGTGCTCCTCCTGCAAAAGAGAATGGCACACCTCCCACTGTACAGCACGGTCCTGAGGCAACTCAGTTCCCAGCAAGGAAAAGGGGCTTGTCCCCTTGTGTCGAGTCCGTCCCTACGCCTGGATGTCAAGAAATGAAATTGCTATGTGTGACACTGACTGACTACAAGCACTAAGCAGTAGTGCTGGGACCCCAAAGCTCTGGGCACTGCAGGGCCTCAGGCACTCAGTAAGCACCAAGGCACATGTTTATGGTAGGCACGCCTGGCAAGCACCTGCCCCTCTGCTCAGGTGACAATGCACCCAGCAGAATTGGGCAACATAAAGCATGCCCCAATTCTCCTGGGACAAACTCCTGGGTGAAAGAAAGGATATAGGTGGGAAAACAATTCCCTACCAGGAGTGAGATCATCTGCTTGCAAGGCATTGCCCGACTGTCCAGCCCTTTGCACTCAAGGACTCCTGCTGACTCTAGTGCTGGCCAGTAAATCGCTGAGGCTGAAACCCCAGAAATTTTGAAAAAAAGCACATGTTCTCAGATGTTTTGAAAGGACAGCTAGGGATCTGTTTTAATGCTAAACAATTACATTCCTCTGTCATCTGATACTTTTTAAATTTTGGGGAGGGGGAAAGCTTTCTGAGTTTTCAATAGCTCCTTTGTTAAAGCATCTGTTACTCACATAATTGAAAAGATGTTTGTTCAGTGGTATGTTTGAGAGTACAGTTATTTAATCTTAATGATAAAGCCCTGAGGGAAGAAAATCGTAAGTAGAAACCTCTTGTTATTTATCAAAAAGAAAAAAAAAAAAACCAAACCAAAAACCTAGGAAAATAAAGAGAGAACTGAGATACCTCATGTATCTTCAGGCTTAAATTTGTACTTGATGGAAAACTATGGAGACAATTTGCAACTTGCGAAGTTTTCTGGGAGTCTGGGACCAGCTAAAGTGTGAGGGGGTCAGGGAAGCAAGGTGAAGACAAAAATAAAACAAGGAGAGAAAACTGCTGCTTGGCAAGTTTTTTTTTTTGGGTCAAACAAAGAGCTAGTTGTAGTTTACAGCATGACATAACATTTGATTAATTTTTGCCTGGGGATGTTTTCACACTTAACAGTGCAAATCAAAACCATCTATTAATTACAGTATGTATAAAAAGATAACCATAAGCGATTTCATGCAGATGCTATACTAGCCCCCTACTTTTTGCTCCCACTAACGACTGGCTGTTATTTCCTGCAAAATTCCACTGAAATGCTTACACGTTATGAAAGTTATCCAAACACTTTAGAAAACCAAACAGCATTTGCATGGAACACAGGGGTCTCCTGCATATTGAATTACTGCAAAATATCCTCAGGGTAGACAGACTTTATGACTGTTAAAGGGAAACTGTATAAGGGACCTATTGTGACCTGCCTTTTGTTTCTGATAATATATAATTTTAATGTGAGAGATTTAGAAAGAAAAATGGCAGAATGGACTCTGAACTGTATAAGACACTGCATTTCCTGAAGTTTAGTCCCCTGGTAGGTAGATGTGCAGGGCTCTCTGCAAGTGCCCAGGGGCCACACTCACAGCCAGAATAAAACGCTCTGCAGGTCAGTGTCCGAAGTGTGGGCACAGACACCCTGCCTCATCGTGAAGAACTACAACCCATCTCACCTACCTGCTCCTCCTCAAGTTCCAGGTGGCTGTGTCTCTGCAGAATACTTCCCCACTCAGCTGCCTGAATTTTGTGAGAGCACAAGGCCTAATAAATCCCTCTCCAGCTGTGTCTGACCAGGACAGACTGGTTTTTGAAATGCTAGTAACTTGTGAGGGCCAGCACAGGAGACATGCTGCTGAAGAGCAGGACTTGGGCCATGGGGTTCTCTGTGTCCATCCTTGCTGGAGACCCCAAGGGAGCCCAGCTTTCTGCAACACCAAAAGAGGCCAGGAAGCTACTGTCTATGGTACCATCCAGCTGCCTGTCATGATGCCTTCCAACAGTGACACGTCTGTCCACCAGAGAAGCCAAGGAAAGTTACTGCATGCCACTGCACACCACAATTCCCCAGCCCATGGGTTTTTGCACAGCTTGTCCACAGTACTTGCTCTGGAGGAAACCAAGATGAATCACAGCCAGACTTGGAGACAGAAAAAGGTCCCAGCAGGTAATTACTAGTATTTGTTATGTTCAATGTATTTTATTGGGAACTGTTTTACCTTGCCAACTAGCAGGTAGGGTTTTTTTTTGTTTTTTTTTTGTTTGTTTGTTTGTTTGTTTTTTTGTTTTGTTTTGTTTTGTTTTTGGGGTGGGGAGGGAGCAGTGGTGTAATATTGACAAAAAATCCCTAACAACAACATCAGCAGCACTGCAGAAACACAGCCTAGTGCTCATGCCAGAAAGTAAAAGCTGCTGATCATGTGTTTTGTGTAAAAGCGAAAAGAAACCTCAAACCCTGCATGCAAAAACCACATCTGCATTATTAGGGGAAGACAGCATGGAGCAGATTGCTTCGCAGAAAAGTAGCTGCTTCTGAGGGTTTCTTGATAAGAGAGAGAGAAATGTAGGGTATTGACAAGGGCTCTAACGAGTTTCACGGGAACAGTGTAGGCTGAATCAGCTCATACCAACTACACAGGCCTCTGGCTTTGTGTGATCATGAAAGGGAAGTGCATTAGAGGTACACAAATGAAGAAAGTAATGACCAAAACAACACCTTTTAAGTTCCACATGGTCCAAGTCATGCACAGAGCAACAGTCCCATGATGGGAAAACATTAATGCTTTTTATATTGTTAATTATCTGTAACATGAGCAATTAAGTACAGTCCTAATGGACTATAGCCAAGAGGCTGGTATTAATATTAAAAACTGACAGAGATGAATAGGTTTGGAAGGAAAACTAGGCTGACAAAGACATTTTTATGAAGTGCTTGGGCTTATTTGGAATAACCCAATCAGAGGCAGGTCCAGACCAGCCATGACAATAACACATTCACTGGCATTATATGATGCCTACTATGCTTTAAATAAAAACACCCATTGCTTCTACTCAGAAACCTGCACTTTCATTATTATACTCGTTAATAAAACAGAAGTTGTCTAACTAATATACAAATAATACTTACTGAAATGCTGGCAGCCTTGCCTTATTCTAAAATGAAAACAATTACTAGAAACATGAACTGTATTAACGATAAATGAATCAGTTGAAAATGCACACAAAACCTTTATTTCCCTTTTACCACAGAAATAAAGAAAACAGTGAAGCACTCTATTCTACCAGCAGCTACCACCACAAGCCCTGCTCCAAACAGCGGGGTGCAGAACAATACATTCCCCAAGGCCTTTAAATCTGGCTTTGTTCCAGCTTTTGCCATCCGCTGTACCATGAACCTAGAGCCACATGGTAGCTTTGCAGAGGTTATAAACACCTTTAGAGAAAGCAGTATTTCTCCATTGGATTTGGTCGACAGAGAGACAGTTTTGCCTTCTTCAATGCTTGTATTTTGTGTAAGGGTTTTTTTGTTTGTTTGGTTGTTGTTAATGGAGCTTTTTTCCTCTCTTTTTGGCCTTTGAAATTGTGTGTAAAACTCCACTTTGCTAAGGGAAACAGGAGAGGACAGGAAGGAGGGATGGCAATGCCTGAATTGGGATATATGTACATTCCACTCCTCAGCATCCTAAGGATATCACTGAAAGATGGCTGCCACCTGAACAGCCTTGATACGCTAAAGCTGATGCAAGTAGCCAGTAGCTTCTCTTGGGAGAGAGCTGGTTAACACAATATGGATGACCTTGAGATCAAGGTGTAGAGATGAATGGCAAGGCTAAGTCAAACAGCAGAAGGGCCAGTGAAGTCAGGGACTGCCTGTTCTGCCTCCAGTAAGCAAGGAAAGGCCAGTGGGATTCAGAAAGGAAAAATCAGGAGATTTACTCAGCATTTGCTTTCCAGTTTAATTCAATTTCCAGTTTAGCTGTACAGCTGTAGAGTTTCAAGTTTGAAAATGTATGTGTGTCCTGAATCACGAGTGTGCGTATTCCTGCACTGCAGTTCTAGTTTTAGATTAAATGTCATCTGAGCTCTTTGCCTATAAATGAGCATTATATTTACAGGTGCTGTAGTTAGAATTACCAGCTGAAACAAACCATGACAATCTCATTTACTTTTTTTAAAGTCTGAGGCTTAATACAGCTTTCCTGTGGTGGAAAAAAAGCATCTAACACTAGAAAAGTAGAGACTGGATGAGTTACTGAGGTTTTTTCTATACTTATTTTGATTTTTCAGACCAGATTTAGTGAAGAAAATTTTAGGTAAGCTCAGGGCTAACCTAAAAGTCCTGCAAGATTTTTTCTCCAAATGCCATCTTTTCCTAGTCTGTCAGGGATGAGGAAAATTATGTGCTGCCTCATATCACACCTAACCCAGAACTACATGATAGACTGGCATCCATGAACTCAGATTTGAGTTCTCCAGTGTATTAAGACCAATCTAACCATAAACTAGAAGACTCTTTCCTCTGACCAGGTTGACTCAAGCAGAACTGCTTTTGGGTAGCCTGGAAAGGCTTTTCAATCTGGAAGGCATCAAGAGTCTGCTCAGGTTTTCCAGTGAGCACAATGGGTTTTGTGGCACTTCAGAGCATGCCCAAGAAACTGCTGAGTTAGTCACATGCGAGTCTCTATGCAATGGAGTGCACTGCAAGGCTTTTGCATATAAAAAGAGCCCAAACCACTAGCACTGAACATTGTCAGGAAAGCAGAAGAGAGAGACAGAGGTTCATGGAGTATTTGTGAATGGCTCATTAATTTTTCCACAACTACAAGAGATGTGCTCTCTCAGTGACTCTAGGCTTTCAGCAATGCTCTCTCTGCAACCCAAACCCACAGAGACCTAAAGCTTCTGTGTGCCTCGGTCTCCTCTGTCAAATAACATCCCACACAGAACATCTGGCAAGGGAAAAGCCAGACTGCCAGTTGGAAACCCATTAGCTGGCTTGGGTGCAAGAGGAAGCTCTTGAGACTCCCAGTGATATAATGATGGGGGTGGAAGAGCTGAATACCCACAATCTGATGAGTCAATAAAACAATCTATAACATTTTTCTGCAACATGAAGGCAGGGAAAAGCCCCATCTGACATGCACAGCAACTCACTCACTTTGCTCTGCTGCTTGGCTCAATCTCCAGAAAGCTTCTAACATTTATAATGGCATTCATTATACGCAACTCCTCTGTGCACCCAAGCCCTTCTGCTGGAGATGTCCCCTGTAAAGGAGCATGATCAAATCTCCTACCCTTCATGAGGATGGCAGTATCTCTCTTCAAGAGGCCAACACATCAGGCACTAAGATAAGGAGAGCAACTGCCCATTGAACACAGCTCTGCTGTGCCACCTTCTGCACAGGCAAGTACAATCTCTTCCCGAGCCCAGCAAAGTGACTTGTTTATGCCCAGGAACAAGAGACTGAATTTTACAGATCTGAGCTGAAAATTGCTGAGCTTTTACTCATATTAACTTGTCTAAGGAAAACAAAACAAAAAAAAACAGAAAAAAAAGAAACAAAAAAAGATAAAAGAAAAAAGAAAAGTAAAGAAAAAGCCCCAAGAGTTGTTTCTAAAAGCGAAATCAAAGCAACATTCCAGCTCCAGTACTTTATTCAATGTGTGCTGGCTTCACAAGCACTGGTAGTTATTATCTACATGGGAAGAATAAGAATTCAACCGTTCTGACCAGCAACAATGGCTGCAGAGAAAGAGTGTTTGGCAGCAGCTCACAGGCAGGGAGGAGGGAAGGAATGCCATGAAGAAGAGGAATGCAATGCTCAGCATGACCTACAACATTAACAGCACCCTGCATTATGGGCCACCCCATTATTTTGATCAAAACAATGATTTGCTTAATTGGTATTCCTAAAAAGTGATAGAGGAAAAATGTTTGCATCAATTAGCTACTGTTTCTTATTTTCCTTGAGTATGTTTACCTCAATTTTTCAGATTCTTTACTGGAAAGCTGTAGCAAAAATTAAGATCTATACGAAAGAAAAATCAGATGCTTTTTAAAATTTATTTAGTCACTGGAGATAGACACTCTGGTTTAAATTACAATGGATTATCTGACTAAACTTGGGGAAATATTTACTAAATCTTTAAGAAGACTCTCTATCTTTTTCTCTAATTCTTTATAAAATGCTTTGAAAGCATTTCAAATTAATTTTCTCATTATTAAACAAGCATTTCAGATCTGTTATCTTACCTTTCATAATGTCTGCGAGTACATGTAGCAGCACTTGTGCTTCCAGGGTTACCACCTAATTCATCATAAATATGTTTCCATTGTCGTCGGGCTGTTATCTGTAAAAATGGCAATGGAAAATTTAATCTTGCATCTTTGCAGATTCTACAGCATTTGAGTTCACAACAACAAATGCACGTATGACACTTTCAGAACAGCATGTACTACAATCACTATAAAAGCCCCTACAGAATGCATAGAGTACAAAAAAAAAGGACCCCCAAAGCTCTGTGTAAGTTAACACTGTCTATTTTCTTTCTCTCTAAAATGGAGTGATCTGACTGATTCATTATCAAGTCACAAGCAGTAAAGACTCATAAAAGAATCTCAATCAATAGAGGGTCATTAACCACCAGAAGTTATGCAGACAAATCCCATGGTAAATTATGAAAATGCAGCTCAAACCATACTCAGCACAAATAATGATTACATAGTTATTTTAACTGAATTGGAGAAAATCAATCTTCTGCAAAACTCAAATCCACCACAGAATTCTGTAAATCCACAAAACCATAGTCCATAACTATATATGTTACAAGCTGCTTATTTTTATTCATTTATATCTGTAAAATATATTGATCAAATACTAATGATATCCTAACATACTCCAATGTTAATATCTGACTTGTGTACTTTATTGGACCATGCTGATGAAAATAAACATCTTGTAACATACTGAGTTGCATACCATGGTTCCGGATTTTTTTTTTTTTTTTTTGGTACAGAAATTAGGATTATACAGAATAATGGATGGAAGACCTGGCAAAAGGATTGTTTCCAAATACCACCTCATTATTTTATATATTCTGCTATATTTAAAATAGGAAGAGAAACAGGAATAGGACAAGCACAACATACCACCCCTGTTTGCCAGCAGCTCATAAAGAAGGCTGGCAGAAAACTGTGGGGGCAATTTGGAGAGAATTTTGTCATTTGCTGTGGAATGCCATGGATTTTAATGTATTCAGCCCTGGAGGCTTCTCTGGAGTTACCCACAGAGCAGTCAATGGCATTTACTGAGGAGCTAAAGGCAGCAATCAGAAGAGAACAAATATTACAACTTGCAATCTGAGGCCTGTAATTTTAATCTAAACAAGAGGAGATAGCTACCATCATTAAATATTACAGGGGAAGAGGTGTTTCTGTTTTGCTTAATATAAAGGGAAAACCCTTCCTTTGCAAAAATTATTCTCCAAAGCCAAAAGCATGGCTGGAATCTTGTCATTTGATAACATTACAATTTCTTCAAATTTATTGTTTGCAGAGTTCTCCAGAAAACAGCAGTAGTTTTAACTCACTATTAGCACCTGAGCATAGTTTGCATATATAGATATTTTAGGGGAATAATAAAAAAAAAGTGTTTTATCTTAAACCTTATATAAAGCTAAATGAACTGACTTCATTCACTAATTTTATTTTCTCTCTTTTATAATAAACCCGAAGACTATCAGCACAAGGATTCAAGCAATTCAAAGATAAATTCCGCACAAGCAAATTATTTAAATATAAACAAACACTCATATGATGGTAGGGTTCATCCTAAGTCTGTTTTGTTTCAGTTCTTATGCTGTCTCTTCCCCACGCTACCCACACTTCATATCATTACTACTAAAGTGCTTGAAGAACCAGGGTCCTAAAGAGCCATAAAGAACATCACATCCTGAGAATATTAATGGATGCTCCTTATGCAACCCAAAAAATCAAATGAGAATTGGACCAAGTATCCTGCTGTGGAGGAATGCCTGGATGGGAAGCTACCTCTGCCTCCCATATGCCACCAGTCCTCAGGACCAGAAAAGACAGAGGACAGAGGTGTGGCCAGACAGCCCTTGCCTTCCTGGAGCTCCCAAAAAATCATAGATCCCTTGAGGACTGCTGCAAGCAAACCTCTGGCAGGCTCATGAACAGGAGAATGAAGATGCATGAAGCTGCTCTGGGGTCTGTGCTCCGACCCTCTGACAAGCATAACCTGTCTGGGCTTGCAAGGCTGTAAAGAACCTGAAGCCTTGGCTAAGAACAGTGATGCTGTGCAGAAACTTTAAATGAAAGCCAAGGATTAGTTAGCAGGAGGACTACTGTAAGTCCCCCTTATAAACATCCTGATGTGACTAAGAAGCATGGTCTCCATTTTCAAAAGGAAAGCTTTACAACCTTAGTATCATCTACCAAGAGTTGACTGAAGAGTTGATACTCAAGCTGGAACACTTAGTAAATATAACTAAGGGGAAAAGTGAATCCCTTTGAAGTCCACTGATTATTTTTCATGTCTCTTTCTTCTAAGCTGCTTAGAATAATAGTATTTTCACAAACATTTGCCCAGCTTTATCCAATTCTACATCTGCAATGGACCAGAGCTCCTTGGCAATTAACTGAGTTGTGCCCTCCTACAGAGGGAGTTTAAATTTGACATTCCCTGAAACAATTGTTATTCTAACAAAGCCTGGGGTTGAGTTTTCTCCTGCTCTGGAAAGTTTATTTTTTATGCTTAATAAACTTCAAAGGACTAAAGGAACTGATTAATTACATCCTTAAACAATCTGAACAAAAAGCTTCACTGAGGAAACTACACTCTTGTCATGCAGGGCAGGGCTGCTCAAGCTGGATGTCCCTGCTGACCATATCCAAACTAAGGACAGCTTTCCTTTCTCATACAAGTTCTTCCCAATGACCTCAGTGATCACACTTCCCAAGGAGTCAGGAAAGGGTAATGCTTGGCAATGTTTTGCTTATGGTTGTGGTTGCTACCAAAAATGTCTGCCTCTGCTGCTTTAGTTTTCTGGTTTGTTTTTCCTTATTCCTAATAGCACACATATCACTCCCAGTGCCTGCCAGGTTTCTCAAAGTGCAGGATGGTCCAGGCTCATCCATTAACTGAGGTGATTTCACAGGCCAGTGTCATCTCTGACACCTTCACATTCCAAAGCAGGCTTTAGTTTTAAAGAGGCCTTCTGGCTTGCAGAACCCTCCTGCAATTTGCTCCAACCTACAGCTTCAAAATGCTTATACTGGGCCCACTGGAAGCCAGCACCTTTGAAAACCTCTGTGATATCTTTCCCAACCAAGAGAAATCAGAATTAAGCAAAGAGACTGGCCTGTCCAGGGATGTAAGAGCAGATCTGATCTGGTTCCTATAAGCACAATACTATGAAGTGACTGGTAGTCAAGAAAAAACAAATTAAAGCAATGATCTTATCTACAAAAGCAGAGAACTGTTTACAAACATGCTTTTAATGGTGTCTTCTGCTTTGAGATATCTTAAGGTCTTCTGCACTGCAAACCTAGCTCCCAGCTCCCTTCCTTGTGAAAGGCTTCCTGCTTATTCCTGCTGCAAACTTAATGGGAGATTTTTTGGTCATGGTACATGATGTTCACAGCTCTTTTCAGAGCTCTGGGTATTAGTTCTATATGAAAAAAAAAACCCAGTTAGCTTTGCATTCCACTGATATACCAGTTTCTTTGGGCCTGCCCTGACACAGGACTGATGTATGTGTCAATCACTAATTTTTAAAAACTAAAGAACTGTATTGCTGCTTCCAGGAGGCAGCAGCTGAATGGGATCCCACTGACCCTTAGCAAAATCTAAGCTGCTACATACTGAAGGTTAAGCTCCACCTAATTTTCTTTTTATTCTTTATCTTTCTAAGACATCTCCAGGTAGAGTCCATTCAGCAGCACAGCCTTCTGCAAACATGCCAAGGCACTCCTTTTATGTTGGCTCAAAAGGAAAAATGCTACTTCATCATTTTCCAAGAACTCTTTAGGTAAGTCCTGGAAGTCTATGAACTTCTGCACCTTTTACTCACTTGACTTAGGGTGACTGAGAAAATTCCAGGCAACAGCTGTTAAATGCCATTGCAGCTGAGCCCCCTATAACATGGCATGGTTTCATAATTCATCCAGTCATTTGGGGACATTTTAAATCATTGATACTGTGAGGTCTGCTATAGAGAGTGCTTTCCAATGCACTCTCTTTTTATTAATAACAAAGATGCTCACCTCACATACATTTTTTTAAGAGAAATATGAATCCATCAACTACACAGAGACAGCTTCATCTGTTCAAGTCTTAAACCAGTTTCCATGGATTGCTGTTTTTATTAGGCCTATATGATGTTCAATAACTAGTATAAGGGAGTCGAGTACTACAGAGTTATAGATGACAACTAACTAAGAATTAGTAATCAAATGGAGGAGAAATTTCTCTCATAAATACTCTAAATGGAAAGCACTTAAATATGACACACAATCATGACTTGACACTATCAGATATCCTGTATGTATATCCCATACGCACATGTAATGCACTTTGCCAAGCCTCACTGGATCCATTCCCCCAGGGGGAAAGTCAGATGGCTAAGAAAGTTGTTCTCTGCATCCCAAATCCAATCCCTGTCTGTTCTCAGTCACTTTTAGAGCCTTAACTGACAGGACAGGACTCAAAAACATTGCAAAAGTCTGTGCATCTGTGCAGAAGGTAAAAGACACCGCATAGGATCCATGCTTGTTTCTCAATAATGTTTTTTAGACTGCATCAAAATATCTATATATGAACAAAATGGACAAGGCAGTGGGTAAAATTAAAAATGGGCAGACTATAATTGTTCTGCAAAATAAAAGGATGTAAAGTTTGCAACTGCTTTAACTGGGAACTATGCTTGTAAAAAAATTGTCATCTGACCACTTTAAGTTTCCATATGTCATTTTAAGCAATCTTTTATCTGTTTCCTGTTCATAAAATGGCTGTCACACGTTGAAGTCAAATATCTACTTTTAAATATTATTTTCTTTACAATACTTCCAAGAGAAAAGACCTATTTCTATCTCAATGCACAAACAGAAACTTGTGAAATTTAAAAACCAATTAAAGATGATGAAACCCTTGTAATGGTGTGCTCAAGTCAGATGGAAGGGGCCATAGAGATAAATGTGTATTAAACAGGGCAGGTTTGAGAAAGCCGTTGCACTCCACAACTTCTCCTCATCAATAAATGGTGGCACTGTGTGTCAGGGTGGTGGATTCTGCTCAACATTGAATTAAAGCACTCACTAGAAATTTCTGCATCTAAGTAGACCTGCCTAACATCCTGGAACTGATAACTGAGGTCCATGTCACCCCTACCATCCACTGACTTGTGAAAAATGAAACAAATAAAACACAAAAACTTCTCAGCAGTGTTTGCCATTATAAAATATATACAACTAATGCAGTTGGCAAACTCAATGCATAAAATAATAAAACCCAGGGTGTGCACAGGTCAAAATATTGCAACAGCTATCAATATAATACTCAGGGAATTTAAAGCAAAGGCAGATCCATATTGAGGACGAGACTGTTAACAGAAGAAAATGAGGTCAGGAAACCTCATGCTCCATATACAACTTAAATTGCATCACAACAGTCCTCCCAACCTCAGCTTGCCTGCAAAGAGCACAGATGCCACTCACATCATAGAAACAGGATTAGGCCCATCATTTCAGACACAGTCACTCTCCAACAAAAGCTGGGCTCACGGCTATGTCAGAGGGTGTGAGCTGTGCTTGCCCTGCCATTTACTTAACAGGAAGCAATTGCTTAGGTTACTCTATATGAAGAATAAGCACTGCTGGTACATTTTCATTCAAGGTGACAAATGCCCCTAAACGACAGAGAACATCTGTCACTGAGAGAAGGACAGGAACATTGAGACAAGTGTGGACTGAAGTTACTCTGGCTGACATTCTCATGTTTGTGATCCTTCCCCTCAGATCCTGTCACATTTCTCAAACCTGGCTCTGTGGTCTTGTGGTCATGAATTCACAATCCTATTCTTGCTCTTCCTCAGGTACAGAGGCTCACCTGCTCCACCTCATTTAAATCCATCCCTTTCCCTCTGGCACTAAAACTCAGGTCTCTCCAGCAAGCCCCCACTTCGGCATCCCTGCTTCTGTACTCGGTCCCCTCAAGCAAAGCTGAACATTGCAACACTGCTGTGAAAACTGCTTGCCTTCCTGAGTACTCTGAACATGCCACTCTCCCCTCAATCTCCCTCCTGGCCTTCCCTGGTGCTCTGGATCAAGTTCAAGACTTTTGCCCTCATTTTCATTGCACTTTACAACTCAAGCAATTACTGTTTGCTCATAATTGCTGTAACGATCTATCTATGGTAGCTATTCATTCATACACACCCATAAACATGCCTACACACACCCCTGTACATAAGCATGGTATGTGCTGATTAAGGAAAGACAGAGCAACAATAAAAGCCAAATCAATCTTCAATATATTTTTTAAGAATGCTAGATTTCGAATTTCACAAAATCCCAGGCACACCTATGCTAACCAGCTCAGGTTGCTGATGTACAGAGCAATGTGCTTTATTGTATGGAAGAAAAACATTGAGTTTTGCATTTTGGTTAAAATGACTCAGTTTCTTGATAGTGCATTTCTTCTTGTCATCTCTCTACAGCACAGATATATCCCAGATTACTTCGTAAACAAAGCAAAAATAATTTTTTTCATCCAACTGTGGCAGGAACTGAACAACTCAATCTGATCATTGTGTGCAAAGAAAATATTTCCAGTGACAATATCTTACTATGTCAATTGCTTTTTATTACAGATGTCATTTTGATGTGCCATATTAATGCAGCTCTTTCTTCTCATTTCAAGATTTTAATCTAAGTTTGTTGCTCTAATATTTTATTGGTTCAAAATACATGCTGTAAAATCCATGGCCATCAAATTTTCTTGTGAGCTAAAAATAAACTGCTCTTGTCAGATATGGTTAGCTGATAAAAAGTGTCAGAGACTTTTCTGAATTACTTTGATAACTTCCTGTTTATGTGGTACTGACCCTTGTCTAATAAAGATCTTTTACACTTGGAATAAGAGAAGATTCTGCAACATACTATTCCTTAATGGACAATGCTGATTACTTTTGAAAGCCTTTAATACATTTCCCATATTAGACATGAACAGATGTCAGGGATGTTGCCAAGTGAAATTCTTTTATGCAATCTTGGCTTGTTTTACAATAATGGCCCTTTCTCAACATGGGAAAAAATTACAGACCTAACTAATTTCCTTGACAGAGAAGAGTTACATATGTTTTCCACTTGGAGTTTTTACCACAAGTTTACAATTTTGCCAGATCTGGAATTAATTGGGACCATTTCCAAAAATGGCCCAATAAACCCATAATGAGTACAGCTAGCCTAAAATGCAGCAAATTATTCTTTGCTTTTACATTTTTTTTTCTAACAGGGAAAAGTTAGATTGCACAATTATTTTATTTAAGTTACTTAAACACTTACTGTTTCATATCCTCCCAGTTTTTGAGCAGCTTGAAACATAGTCCAAAGGTTAACTGTTAGAGGGACAATAAGTATTTAGATAAGCATTGCATTAGCCAACATATTTCAAAGAAATGTACATTAAACAGTTTTAGGAAAATAGAGGAAAAAAAAGCTCACAGCCCCTGAAAAAGCTCCTGTGAAACATTTTCCAAAGAGGTATTTATATAATCTGAAGAATAAATATTAGCCCATACTATCTATTTTTTTAATTACATATAAGAGAACACACTTACAGATTCCTTAACAGGACTGGAAAAATACACTGAGACAAAGGTAATGGGCTCATTTGACTTTGCTGATAAGAGACATGGTATAATAACAGTAGCATGTTTCTGTAACTTTGATAATAAAAATTACTCACTGGGAATAATGTTATTTTTAATTATTTGTTTAATACTGGTTTCATTAACAAGCAAGCACGACCTACACACTGGCTCACAGACCAGGCCTATTGATTATAAAATATCCAATATCTACTGCAGCTCAGATAATGGGCTCCATAAGCAATGAACAATAAGTTGCATTCTAGTGGGCCCTGTGTGAATGAACCCAGATGGTGCACGAATGAACATTACTGGAATAATTATGCTGTGGCTGGTTGTGCCTTGTCCAGTGGCTGTGGGGGTCAGAGGCACAGAGGCAACTCAATTCAAAAGATGTGTTGGGAGAGAGTTGTCATTTCCTGCAGAACTTTTCTCCTTTCACATGCTTATCGTCCCAGCCCCCTGTCCCATGGGGCCACTGCTTGCTGGTGTCTTTTTAATGTAATTAAATTAAATTTAATATAATTTAGATTTTTATTTTATCTAATTTAATTGTTAGAAAGAAAAATCCATGTCAGCCCTATCAAAGGTGTATGCACAGTTCCACCAACACTGATTCCCCACAGACACACTACAAATATTTGAGGTCAGCAGTAATGCTGTGGACCATGGAGAACAGGATCTACTTCTCCATGGAGGGGTGCTCTGTCGTACTGTACATACTGCCTCTTCCCAACAACCTGTTTATATTGGCAATGTTTGCACAAACCTTGCTTGACAAATACAGAGCCCCATACTGCAAACATTTCTGCTTTTCTCAGCATACTTACTCTTGGTATTTAAGTATTTGCAGGATCAGGCCCCTACTCCACAATCAATCTCAGGCAAGTTTCAGTGTATTTCAGCTAAGTATTAGCAGCGGGCTCTACCCTCAGTGGGCAACTTTAGAAATAATATTTTAGCTTGTCTTTTAAGCCCACCCTGTCTCCATGCTTGATGGAATGCAGAATAATATGGGGGGGTGGGGGAGAAAAGAAAAAATTCTTCAACACAAAATGTTCTGAAAGCCTCATTGAACCTTGTACTGCTTCAAAGCTATCAAAAGCTTTGCTTAGGCCTTGATTTAATCTGAATCAGTGCATAATGCAATGAAGTTGTTCACAGTACATTAATTTTACTCACATTTCAAGCAACCAGTTTTCAGACAAACACTGTAATCATTCAGAGTTATATAAGTTTATAATGGCTGCTGGAGGCCTGTTGCAATCAGTGCCAATTGCTATTAAGTATGTAAATTATTATGTAAAACATACAGGTTCGACATTCTTCATCAAAATAACACATGGTTTTAATCTAGGAGATAAATTAGAATAAATAGTATTTCAATCCTCGGCATTTTCCCTTTAAGGAAATAAAGTTTCATTCAATCTATAGATAAGGAGGAGAAATATCCCCATTTACAGCTTTTATTGGTAACTGTGAAAGATCCACACTGGGCTGTAATAATTATGCAAAATTTGGTTTCAACTGTATCTTCTCCATATACAATTAATTTACAGTTTGTGGCACTACATACTGTACATGCCAAAGCAATTCTAAAGACTGCATTCTGTATAAGCGGATACAGTCTGTTTTTATTCTCCAAAGTCAGTAACTTATTAACTATAAACACATTTTGGGGCTTAAAAATATTATTCCTTTTGTGCCTTTCTTGACCACCATTAAATGTCTTCCTTTAATATTTGTCCTTTCATAAAGAACATCTGGGCATAATAAAGCTATGTCATATTATTAACTCAGAAGAAAAGCATTACAGACACTGCAGATTTACAAAACAGAAAACTAGAGTTTAAACATGCCTATTTCTAGTAATAATCAGCAGATTTAAACCTATAAATATCTGGCAGCAACTACTCCAGAAGGAAGAGATGCAAATCTAGGCATAAGACAGTGAAATGCCTGGACTGGAAAACATGTAGAGATAAACATGGTCCCTCCCCATGCACAAGGCTATAAAATAGGCTTTGTGCACAATTTCTTTCTCCAGAGAAGCCAAACCATTCTAAAATGTCAACAAGAAAGTGAGAAAAAGGATACTTACTCTGCTTAAAACCTAAATAGGGTATTCGTTCAATTGGTGTTTTCCTTTCTTTCATATATTTATAAAGAGCCACAAGGAAAGCCTGCTCATCAGCTCTGCATTCTTCACCTATGGCAATCTTTGATTTATCCTCACTTGAGCCTTTCTTAGAGTTGCTGTTGTTA
The DNA here is from genome assembly GCA_013397075.1 of Rhabdornis inornatus. Classification (NCBI taxonomy): domain Eukaryota; kingdom Metazoa; phylum Chordata; class Aves; order Passeriformes; family Rhabdornithidae; genus Rhabdornis; species Rhabdornis inornatus. The sequence continues at coordinate 105,553 of VWZS01001397.1, forward strand.
CTCTTGGGTTTGGGCAAAGCTGACTTAGCCTCACATTTTACCTGGGAAAAGAAAAGATGTCATATCAGATCTGGGTAACCTTTAGTTTTCACTTAAGGAATAAATACCCTCTCTTAGCAGAAAGGACTGTTGAAAAAAATGAAGGCCAAACCATGCAACTGTGTTTGAGGGGAAACAAAGGACGCTATTTATAGAGCTAAATGTCTTGTTCTGAATCTTACTCACAACATTTTTAAACAGCCACATCTTTAAATCATTTTAACTCACTGGTAAGGCTCTCCAGATCTGCATTTTTATGACTATACATTGCTTCATCACAGCTTCTATCTCTAACATACACTTGCCATTAGCAAGTCTAGTAATAACTCTTGTTCCAGGATTGACACTGAGCATTGTCAACTCCCGTAGACAACCCCTGGAGCTGAGGGTGCTCAGCCCCTTCCAGGAATGCTCAGCAGCCAGCTCTGAAATGGCACCTTTTTCTCTCCTTTGGCCCACCAAAATAGATGCAAACCTTGGCAAGCTTTATCCAGGCAGAGCCCTCAGCACACGAATGGAGGTTCTGCTGTAGCATGAACTCTAATCAAGTGTATTTGAGCATTTGCTTAAACTTGAGCACGGCCCTAAGCATTTAGCAAAAGGGAGAGGCTGGTAGCTGAAGACTTTCCTGGTAGACACTGGCATCCCCAACACACGTAATTCCCAGAGCTCCAGGTCTCTCACTGGACTGCCCAGCAGATGTGTGCCAGTCAGGAAATAAAAAATGGAAACCACTTTACCTCTCCTCAGTATTCATACAGGGGGAAAAATACCCAGTGAGACTGGCTTATTCCTGCAGCCCCTCTGGAGATAATCCTCTCACTGAATCAAGCAAATTACAAATCGAGCGTTCACTTAAGGTATGTATAAAAAAAAAATTTAAAAGGCCAGAAACCTGATGTTTGAAAGCTCTACACGACCAAGACATTGGAACCATAGGATCAATAAATTTCCAATTAAATCCTGGAAGTCCTATCATTCGAGGTAGTGGAGATGTTACATGTATTTTTGATTTGCACTGTCCGTTCAATGCTTCTGAGTGCTGCCAGGAGCCTTCTGGTAGTTCCCTACCCCATCCAAGACATGTCCATTGTGCTCCCAGAGGGAGCAGGGAGACTCTAACAGCCAGTACTAGGTCTTTTGGGAGGATATCAGAGGAGAGCAGGGTATCCTGCTGTGCAGGAAGGCAGGAGCTCTCAGTCAAGCAACCCATGGACCCTCCTTCAGAACTGTCACTTCTCAATCAGGTGCTTTCTGAATACTTGTTGTTTTCAGTTTGGAAGCAACTGCTGTGAAGAGCATTATGTAAGTGCTTGTAAACAAACAACAAACATATCACTGGAAAGACCACAACCACAATATGGCTATTTTATCTTAATAAAAGATATTCTGGCATTTCAGACCCAGGGAAAGCAAAATCTTTTTACAGCTCCAGGTATTAACTTTGCAGAGAATACTGAGTTCAAATGATCTGCTCCACAGTTTTCTACAGATGCTGGACAAAGCAGCGGTAGCTCCTAAACACAGTGGACAAGTGGTTAGGATTTTTCATGGCAACTGATGCTGCTGAAAACCCTCCATACCGGCCACTGGAAGGTACAGGCTCACTCCTTCCAGGCAATGCAGCAGGGACTGGGAAATGGGACTTCGTGTGGGATTTTTCTTGATCATTTGCTGCTGCAGTATATCCAGTGTACTGCTTGATATTCTCCAACTGCACAGTTCAAAGAGATGTTGTCTTCCTATAGCACAAGACACCATCCTTTGTGTTTTAGTAACAGATATACTTGTTGATTAAACTTTTGTAAAGATCATAGGATTCATCCAAACATCAGAGGAGCTAACCGGTTTTCTTTTTCCTATTAAATGGACTTTGGACTTCCTCATCCACTTTTCAGGTCAGAGCTGTAATTCCTTGACTTTTTTTACTTTGGCACCTCACAAAAACTATTTAACAGCTTCCAAAGTTTAGATTATGTTGTCTTAGGTTTCAGTGCATTACCGAAGACTGGGTTAACACTCCCACAAGGAATGAATGACTTCAGTAATTTTAGGATTTTTAACTGGAGCTGCAAATTCGGAACAAATTCACCGGACCTGGGAACAATTTTTCACTTTTGTCACCCACTTGCTTGGATTCTCTTTTTCAAACCAGACAATTCAGAACCATATTTGCAAAGACAATCTGGGCATGAGCTCTAAGTGAAATCAAAGCGCATGGCTGTGCAAGCAAACTAATGGCAAGGGATACTACCCAAAAGGAGACAAAGGCAAAGTGATATTGAGAAAGCCACTAGGAGTGGGAAAAACCCATGGCACACACAACCTTCCTCTCTTTGTCTACACAGAAGCAAGGTCAAAGCTCCTGTGGAACTCAGAGGTGTTAAAATGTGGTGGGTGGACTCCAAATCGGCATTAGGTTCAACAAAGCTTTGGTGAAAGCTACAATGTTTCATCTGCTCAGCATATGAGGCCCAAGCCTCACTTCTGGAACCTCCCCACCATCTAAGAGGGAATATGGATGAATGCCATGACCAATAATTAATGAGAACCAAAAGGGCCAAATGCCATTCTGGGCAACACCAGTGTAAATCCAGCATAAACACAACAGAATCAGTGAGAACTGAACACAAACCCAGTGCCACAGCTGGGTTAAACTGGGTAAGATGGGGTTGCACTGAGATGGGCTCTGGAACATCTGACCATCTACTGCTGTGTGTTCCATCAGAGCTGGATGATCCATGACCAAAAGGCCAAATAAACACTCACGGGTACAACCATGTGCTTGTCTTCTCCTGCCAGAGGTCACACACAACACAGACCACAAAAGACCTGCATTTTACAGTTTCCATCAGATAATGGCCGAGGCACTTGGAATAAATCTCCAGATCTGAGAGCATGCCAGGCCACCTGTGGCCACAGGAAAAGCATATCCTGGCAACTTTTAAACTAATTTTGCAGATCTTGCTGTACAAATGAAGTGAGAGGTTTACTTTAGCATTTGCACTAGGAGATGTAATTAATAGATTCATTTGGGGACAATTTCCGTGTTTAACAAGTTAATCCTTCCAGTTCCTCAAAACGGTCAGATTGTCCAGTTTTAAAGAGCATTAGAATACACTTTGAATCGGGAACACTCTCTGGGAAAATGAAGCAGGTACAATGAGAGTCATCTGCTGGAGACTGCAAGTTCCAGAAGCCTGTCCAGCAGTGATGACACATCAAATAGAAAAGCCTCCAGAGTTCTATGAGTGTTTTGAGGAAGAGCTTGCTATATCCCTTTCCAGGACAGCTGATCCTGCTGGAGTAGATGGTCTTGTATTCCCTTCCCAGCCATGGAGGGAACTCCCCTGGGATCTTCCCCAGAAGGCACTAAAATTGATGCAGCGACCACCAAAGTGATCAAGAGAACAAAAGTGGGAAGTGGCACACACAAAGACCCACTTTCCTTGGCAGGACCTGCAGGTCCAGGACCACATTGTCTGTGATGCTACCACTCTATTTTTAACAAGCCACCCAAACTGGAATTGACCCAGAGCTACTCCTACCCAATCAGACACTTGTCCTTGTCAGGTAACTCTGACACCTTCAAAACAATCTGCTGATAGCTCAAGACAAACATGCCTGATGAGAACTAGGTTTTAAGAATTAAGCTTTCTAGTAACTGGCAGCTGAGAACATGAAATTCAGCAAGTCATCACAACTATGCAGCTTGCATTGGTCTTGATAGGCTCAAAACCACAGCCTTTGGAATGCCCCTTCTGCTATTTCCCTAACCAAACATACAGCCACTGCAACTCCATCAGAGCCGTCGTCCCACCACCAAGAAACGAGGGTGCTTCCAGACACTGAGTGACATCGTCTGAGAATGCAAGCAGCACAACTTCTGGTCAGAAGGGATTTTATCTGGGACAAGAATATGGCCAGGACTGCTAAACGCTTCGGCATCTGACACAAGTGGATTCATTCTGTTTACACGAGCAGTGTTCAATCCTGCTCTACATGGACCCATTTGTCAGCATTAGTTGGATATGGAGCACTCACAGAGGAGGATAACCAATGGTGAACTCGAACATGGAGCTTCAGATGACCACATCCCAACAGTTCCCAGCAATGAGAAAACAGTAGGTAGATTTCTATTTCTCCCCTTCCCCAAATACCCTTCTCCTCCCTCCCCAGTAACGCACAGGCACAAAGTGCAGTACATCTGCTATAGAAGGTTTGATTCACTGTCGTCCTCTCATGGAAGCGTATCCACAGCCCTGAGACACAGATTGATGTGAAGAGCCACAGTGAAGTCAGTGTGACTACATGCAGGGACATTATATCATGAGCACGTCTATTATTTATAATGAAATTAAGCTGGCCAAGATAATTAATGCTATTAATATCTGCACAATGATGAGCACAGTGTGACTAGACAAACAGGTGGAATTACTTCTTATCTGAAATATCCTCCCATCTGACTAGTAGTGTGAACCCAAATATAAATAGAGAGGATAAACAATTTAGTATGAAGTGTTACTGTTGTTTTTAATTATCTAATACCTCTATATCAGGTGCTGAAGAGGCAGAACTACTTGTGCTACAGTCTGAGATGCTTTGGCAATATGGCCCATGTCACAGTGCACTGGCAATATTCTGACATGAAAAATGGCTTGGGGGAAGAGGGAATTGAGGCAAATTGAGACATTTTCATACAACAGATATTGCACATTCTTTCACAGAGCAAACATTCAGGCAAACTCTATAGTATCTGGCAGGACCCCGCAACCTGACACACCAGGCTCCATCACCTCTTACCATGCCTGTCTAATACAATAGTACAGACTCCAACTGAGCACAATAGGACACAAAAAGAAGAGAAACAATGACTTAGGGGCAGAGTTTCATCATGAACTTCAGCCTCTTTTATCGTCATCAACAGAAGGCACAATTTTAACTGAACTCCTAGGGAGGAGGAGGGGGTGGAATTTAATTTGCCTTCCTATGAGAAACTGAGAGCAGAACACTCCCACTTGACCTCTTTAACCTCCTAATCTCCCAGGACATTCACTGTGTACAATACTAACGCAAATGGACCTACAGATTCACTGTATTTCCTAAAGAGATGGTCACAACAATGGAAGTGTTTTTCAGATACACATCCAATTCATTGAAACAATAGATTTGGGAAGAGCTGGTGTAAAAATTCAGTATATGTAAATCTCTTTAGCTGTTTAGCTTAAAAGTATCTGCTAAAAAGTTCTGTCTCAGATAAAAATCAACTATTGCTCTAAGTAATTTTCCATCTTTGCACCTTAGAGTTTCTAATTAAATCATCTTGAAAAGAGCCATTTGTGCTGCTCTTTTTTTTTAAGAGAAAAGCCAATTCCTGTTTAAAACCACTCAGAAAACATAGAAAATGGGATGCAATTTACACTACAGAAACTACATTTTAAAATATTTTAAGGAAAAGACACAAACCCATAAATATCTTAAAGATTAAGTCTATAAATACTAATCAGTGATCCAGTTTTCACTTGCAATATGAGCTGAGCATTGCAGAACACACAGAAGACTCTGTAAAAGCATGCACTATTCAGCAAACCATGGAACATGCAGCTCAGCAGTAAGAATTAAAGAAGCAGCCCAGATTTTTTTAAAGCTTTCATACTGAGTTTCTGCCTTTATCTTTTTTTTATTTCCAATTTAAAAATGTTGAGATCTTAACATCAGGGTAATGTCATTTGTGTTTGCTTCTTAGAAACCATCACTGAGGCAGCTCTTGTTTCATAGTCTGTCCATCTTCAAACTTATATTTAGAAGTACATTGTAAAAGGGTGAGCTACTCCCAGGTTTATTTTTAATTTGAAGATACTGTCATACACTATGTTTGTGTGTCACAGAATGTGAAAACTAACACTAGATGCAAGAAAGCTTAAACACCACCAGTTACCAACAAGCTGATAGCATTAGGTTGTTAGGTGACTATAATTGCTGGTAACTTTGGACATAGGCATGAGTTAATGTGAAAAATAAAACTACTGAAAAAAATTATGTTTATCTCCCCAAGAAAATAAGTTACACTCTAAATGCGAAATGGCATGCTGGGAAACAAAGGCAGGGTTGTACCTAAAAAAGAAGAGAGTGCCAAAAAGAGTATTATTAAGTGATTTACCTTGGCAACAGCTTTGCTTTCAGAATTATTGTTGGAATCCTTAATGCCATTTAATGAATCTCTTCTCTGTGGGCATGGCTTCTTTTTGCGCGGTCTGCCTTTAAGATTTGGCGCTGAAAATTAATGGAGAACACTTTGAGCACATTGTGTTATACTGGATTCTTAACAGCTGAAAGCATAATAAGTAATTCCACTACAATCAGTCACAGAAATGTACACATCTGTCTACAGTAAAGGCTTATAACAAGATTCCCGTCCTCTATGGGTTACATCTTGACACACTATACATTTCTATAGAATATCCCCCAAGGCTAATCTATTCTATAACTAATTAATATAAAGTCAAACACTGGTCTCCCAAGGACTCTGAGAGAAAGCACAAATATTTCTCCCTGGTACATAAAAGAACAAAATTTAATATTAATAGACAACTTTGCATTATCACACAGTGCTGCCTTTATTTCTAATCTTCAAGCAAGAGTACTAACTGCTATTTCCAACTTTGGGAAACATCTGGCACTGGAAATGCTCTGAAATACTGAAATTCCTTACAGCTCTGAGAAATGTTTATATATCCTGTCATTCTTGTCAAAGTTTTTCTAAAAAGTTTAAAAAAAAAAAAAAAACCTCAAGTCCTGAAAGGGACGAAAAAAGCCCTTAACAACAAGTTCTGGAAGTTGACAAGTACTGAAATAAGTGATTGATTGTTTCATAAGGGTTACATACCATACATACAAATTAACATGAATCACTTTCAGTTTTGTCCAATTCTTAAGATAAAACAGCTCTAAAATAACACAGTGACTAAATCCTAATGGTGCTGAGCCATACGAGGAATGGGATATGGATCATCATAAAAAATATCACACTCATCTTTCAATAGTGCTATTACAACATAATTATGATCATATATAGAAATAATTGATGAAGCAGATGCTTGCTCATTATTACATGTTCCCTCTGCTTTCAGATTTAAAAATCAGCCTCCAACTACTATGGCAACATTTAAAATTATAAACATTTAAAGTAATAAACAATCATTAACTAATGACTGTACCGAATAAGATAATTTCCTTTAAACCTTTAATTTTTAGGTTACCATTGTTTTAATTACTAAAAGCGATGATTAGAACAATGTCAGAAATCTAAACATCAAAAACTGCTTGAGTGTCTTCTAATTGTTTCTGATCTTACATTTGTCACAGTGTAAGCTAGTGTTTTCAGGACATTTTAATTAGCCCGCAAACACAATAAAGGGTGCGAATTTGATTTTATAGTTTGAGTAACACTGTCATATTTTGTCTGTTCAGAGAAAAAGAAAAGCTTTGGGTTTAAGATAAAAACTCAGATCCTTTTCCTTCCCCCAGCACTGGTGTAAGGTAAAAAAAAAAGAAAAAAATCTATATGTGTATGTGTATATATATTCATGTGCAAATGGAAGTAAGTCCATATTTCTGTCTATCTAAAAATATATATATCTCCCTACAGAAATATCTCCATCTATCTCCAGTGAAGCACATTCTGCTTATTGAAAAGTACTGCAAAATTGTCATCTGAGACTAACATGCAAAATCAAACAAAGAGAGAAAGGAATTATTACCCATTCCAGCCGACAAACATCTGCCTGATTTATATCTGTAGCCATGAATGCTACAGCATGTGACTGCACACTACATTGCTGGGAGTCTCAACTTGGTGTGGATGTCAGTCTTACACAAAACGAACACTAAGAGTGTTTGCTCCGTGTTTAAAAATCCCCTCCCCCAGCCACTCCATTACTCATATAAACAGAGATGAGCGACTCAGTGGGAGCGTGGGATGAGCTCCGAGGCCTCCAGCGCCGACTGCCAGACTGCCAGCTTGGGCCACGCTGCCCTGCCTTATTTATACACCCCGCTCAACCTTTGATGTCTTCCTGATGCCTCCAGGGATTTTTTGGCACACGACCTGGATGGGATGGATAGATGCTTAACCACGGTCTGCTTCAGCAGTCGTTGTGTTCTTTAAAAAGGTACTGAAATAGAAATGTTCCCTCAATTTACTACACTGGTGCACACGTTAAAAAATTAACCTTTGAATGAAAGGATCCCCAGACCTGGTCCAACCAAGGGCCAAAGAGGGATGTGGTTGAGCTACCATCAAATATACTTGCATGTGAGTTATTTGTCCTTTCTTTCTTTCCTTCATTCCGTTCTTTCTATTTAACAAATAAAGAAACTACTTCCAGGTTCAATGTTTTTCAAACATACTTGTTATCCTGTGTTTTGGCACTGTACTTTTCATCACACTATAAAGCACTGCTAATGTTTTGCTAAAAGCTTTAAAAGCAAGAAGGTATTTGTTCCTAAATTCCAGGTATATTGAGCTTGCATATAAACGCTGTTTGAATTGGAGCTTCCATGGCAGAACTGGCACAAACCCATTATGAAATGGGGCATCTGCATTCTCGCTGTGGCTCAGGAGCTGCAGCAGGGAAGGTCTGTCTGCAGCACACAAAAGGACCATCCCACATGCCCCATGGTAGGATTTTAAATCACCTAAAGCCACTCCAGATTTGACACACAATTAACAAGAAAGCAGCAATAGTAATTATTATCAGAAGAGAAGGTCCTGGCATCTAATATCTACTCTGTAAAAGAAAACATTTGACGTAGTCAAGTCACACTTGAAACAAAGCCACTAATATTTGCTCCCTAAACCATTACAAATAAATGCATTATTTGAAGATTACTGCATTTCAGTGACATTAGTTTTGTTTATGTGAGGAAATATGACTAGGACTGAAGAAAGAATATGCAAGTCACATTCATGTTCCAATTTTGTCATGTGTTGTTTAATTTTTGACATATTCATGAGCACACTGAAAACATCCTGAATTTGCTATTCATAATTATTTTAAAGCAATTTTACGTATTTTGTGGCTTAGTCACACTCGGTTTTCCGGATGACGCTGGATATTCAGTACGTACCAGACAGTTACGTGAGTATCCTATGGGTTTTTTTCTGTTTTCTAGTGGAGAAGGACTTCTGGCAAGACCACCTAAGAATATCCAAAATGTTTCACTTTCTTCATGTGTTTGTGCATATGGCTTTCAAAGTCATTTTCTGAAAGTGTTTGTGGCAGTGAGGCCTGATAACTTGCACATTACCAGAAGGTGAGAGCATAAGCAAAGAAAATTTAAATAAAAAAATTAATAAGTACAGAAAAAGTTTGCATTATTTGCCACCTCTTCAGTGTGAGTGCCTGTAACATGAGTATGAGACAGACAACAGAGTACCAGTTATTCTTTTCTGTGTAATTGACAATGTGATTGCCTTTTGCCAATGTGTGGTGTTTTCCCACTCCTTTTACCTTCTGAGTCCTGGCAAACCTTTCAGGTACGGCCAGGTAAAAAATTACAACTAGCAGCAAAATGCACACAGTACAAGCAAACACTCTTTGAGCCTGGAGGAGTACTCAAATCGTGGCTGTGCTCTGTACTGCCAGAACACCAGCAATGCCCTACATGTTTTTACTGCAAACTGTTACACCTGAGAAGTTAAATGCAAAGCCTGTATCATGCACAGCATGAGTTAGATTATCTGCAGATACAGACTGGCAAATCTTTGCTGTCTAAACAGATCCCAGTAAGATGCTTCCAAAAGCCTGTTCTTGTACAAGCTGCCTACAAACTACAGTAATCAAACAAGGACAATTCAGAAGCATCTGTGCAGAGAAATAAAGACCAGGAATTGCCGATAAGCTCAGTAGTAGGCTCTAACCCACCAAAAGAACCACACAGAAAAGAGAGGAGCTCAAGGCTAATGCTGCTCTGGCTAGCTAGCTGTTTCCTCAAAGCCAGAAGTTCTTTCTGTTCATGAATTCAAAGAACAGCATCACTGCTCAAAAATTACATCTTCCCTTCCAGCACTCTCACCAGTCTGTGCAAACATCAGGATATTGTAGGTGGTTGGGATAGGCCAGAAGGAGAGGGAGAGGGCAGCTACCCTGCTCACCTACTCAGAAGATTCGTAAGGTTGTGGCTACTGTTCTCCAGTCATTACTATCCTCAGTTGTTCAACATTCACAGACACTGCCTGCTCAACAGGATACGAGAAAAAGGAGCATTTCCAGCCTCACTGCCTAGAACAACTCCCAGCTCTGGTTTTACCCTGAGAAAGGCAAGTTCATACCCCAAAGTGGGAGCTGCCAAAGTGACCATTAACACTACTTACTATGGAAAAACACAGGCTGCCACAACAAGACAGCACATCCACCTGCCACCTTCTTTTCCTATGTGTCCAGGTTGGGGAAGTGATCACAGGGCTTACCATCTCCTTGTTATCAGGTCAGCGTCACCTGAGCTACATCCATGCCAATAATGCCATGTACTGTATACACACGACCACTTCTAGGGGCATGAATGAGTCAAGAAATAATGGCTGTGATTTTGGAGTACCTGAATTTAGCAGGTCACTTGCTATAAAATTACCTCTTTTTTACAAGTCTGATTATCACTCGAAGTCCAGTGAGTTCAACCCTCCCAAAACCACTGTTCTCTATATTCACATATTTTGGCTGATGCAAAAGATTTGTTGTTATAGGGAGGGTGTTAAAAAAGATAGTGGCCTTCACAGAGCAGAGGTCAAGCTATGTCGGCACTTTGTCAAACTCAGTCATGTAGCCAAGAGTTTTTAATGAGCCTGGAATGCATTACCTCATTTGTCATACCTGGATCACTTACTCATGTTGAGCCCAAAATAACCTTGGACCTTGCTGGCTGCTCAGCAAACCATGTAAGTAAACAAGTACTGTACTCATGTCTAAAACATGTATCTTTTAATTGCTTGCTCCACATTTCTTACTCTAGAGCACATCTAAGCAATTGTAATGCCCATGATCAAAGTTCTTGCCTTTCCCGGCCTCTCTGACCTATGTAACTATTTCCTGATATGATTTTTGATTCTGGCTTGCTTATACTCCAGTTTCTTAGAAACACTTCAAAATTAGGAGAAAAAAAGGAAGAAAAAAGGAAAATAAGAAAGAAGGCTATTGCCATATTTTGCTGCGGAATGTACTCAGCTAATAGACTTACAACTTACAGCTCCAACCAGATTCTTCTGGCTGCCTGCTGTTTTCTGTGACCATGTTTCTGTGGAAAGATGAAGAACAACAGCATATTTGCCAACTGCAAAGATCAATAAAAAAAAATCAACTGAGCTTCTAAAAATCTCCATGGCCATCAACAAAGAGGGGCCAGCAGAAGATCTGGGTCTACATTTAGGGTAGGCCCACAGAGTCAGGTGAGCTCTAAATGTAGAGCTGGGAGTGTACCAGAGGGAGGTAATCACAAACCAGGATTTAGGTGGAGCAGTGGAAGTTGCAAGAAGTGAATAAACGGGGATGAACAGTGGTGCTGGATTCAGAAGAGACATGAGGCAGTGGCAGCACAGCTGCCAAATGTATCCTCAGCCACTCTTCCCTGAGGGACACCTTGCACACAGTGTCCTCTCATAGAATCCTTCTGCACTGTGCCAGTCCTTCACGTCTTCTGGTTTCCACACACATGCACAAAAGCTGTGATACCAACATCCTTGGCTCTAAGCTGCAAAATCATCTGTACATACAGAACAGATTAAGAGATCTCCTCTCCAAAGCAAGTGGAAAAGGCAGGATGTGTCAGATCACAGAGCTATTCATCATTCAGGTGCCAAATAGAAGCTGGAAGTGGCATATGGAGGTGCCTGGCCATCGAAGTCAAGGTGAGAAGAATGGTCCCAGATCTACACAAAATCCATGAACTGACCATGCCAGTCAGCAGGTGGCAAATAGCTGGTTGCTGAGGACACCCCTAATGCAGCCTGGCAAAAGTTTGCTCTTGGCTGAAGAGCTTGGTTACATTTTGCACCTTTTAAAATGTAATGAAAAAAAGTTAACAGGTTTAATGGCTTTAACACCCCCCTCTAGGGGGCTTCAAGCATTCTGCAATATATGGAAGGTAAGAAAAGTGTAAGTCTCAAAAACTGTTTAAAGCTCAGTTAATCTTGCATACTTTGTGGAGTCCCAGCTGCTTCCTTGATTTCCCTGTCACCACCATCTCCTTATTTTTTCTCCCCCTCATTCCCTTTTCTGCATTTTGACTTTGGGCCTTCACATTTAATTTATTTTTCTTTCATCCCTGAAAGCATTTGCTCCTGGAAATAGGGTCCAAAAGGGAGAGCTTGGGACATTTATTGCCCAGGCACGCTGAGCTGGTGAAGAGAAGCAAGCTGTAAGTAACCTAATATTGCATTGTAAGGTTAGAAATTGAAGTGCCTGGGAAATAAAGCAAAATATCAGACTATGCTAAAAAAACCCCAGACCTGTGTTTAGGAAACAACAGTATCAATTCAAGTTGGGGAAGGTCTCAACAGGATCCTAAGGTGTAGGATCCATAAGGTTTCCATAAGTGTACCTATGGAAATCAATGAAGAGCACCTACCAACAACTCAAGCTCTCACCAAGCTGCGGAGGTCAAACAGTCTCTCTGTGCACGCACACACACACACACATCCCTCATGCCTGCTCAAGCTGACATAAAACAATTTGAAGATCAAAACTATTTTTACTGGACTTTTTCTAAATAAAAGCACTTGTTTATTCATTTTTTTGTAACTGAACATGCCAGGCTTGACCTGGAAACTCCAGAGCACAGCAGTGAACAACCTTGCAGGAAACATTAAGGAATCATGCTGCTTTCTAAACCACATGGAGAAAGAGCATGTAGCCATTTCTGAAAGTTTTGTTATGGAAATGAGATATCCCATGCTCCATGTGGGGAAAATCAACTTGCCACCTCTCTAAAGAAAACATTCCCCATTTGGAAATAAGTGAAATAGACTTACTTCCTTGTGTGGGTTCATGTGGAGACATATGACTTGCTGCAGACTGTTGTCTTGACCCCCCTCCTGACCAGACAATCTCTGAAGAAAGCAAAATGCTAGTATTTTTCATGAATTACACTTCAGACCAGCATTGCTTTTAACAGAAAATTTAGAGGCACTGCAAACATCAGGTTGGCCAATTTTGCCAAGAAATGAATATTTCTTTTTTTCATGGAAGATGGAGACAAGGCTCACGATGAGGCCTGGAATCTCTTTTTCTTCATTTCAGCATGGCTGCATGTTAAGACTTTTCCTTGATCTGGACTTCTTTACGTCCTGCTGACTAATGTGAGTTTTAAAGAAGAATGGAAGAAAGGTTTTTTTTGTTTTTGGTTTTTTTGGACAAGATCTATACATGTGTTGGAAATTATGAAGTGCAGTAAGTTGAAATGGGAAGCTGAAAACTTCAGAGGAAAATCTATGCTTCACAAACATGTGACATTCAAGTAGACCTTAGAGCAAATTAAAATAATAGTAACAAAAAAATTTGGTGTAGGCCTATTATTGGCTACAGATGACAGGATTATTACTAATGATTCAAAAAGAGGCAGAGGTGTTTGGTAAATATTTGTTCCATACTTGCAAAGAAGCCAGATGATACACTTGCAAAAGAATATAATTAAAGCCAGCCAGTTGACTTGGTTTTACAGGAACCAGATCTTAAAACAACAGAAAAAAAAAACCCAAAACAAACAGAGCACCTTATTTTACACTTTGAAACCATAAGCTCGGTTAAAGAAACTAGCTGCACATATTGAACTTACCTGCATTCAGTAAGACAGCCAATTTAATATTAGATAATACTTTGATTAAAAAACAGCATTACATAATTTTATTCAAGCATATATTGAATGGATTAAGAACAGGCATCAGTGGGGAATTTCTACCAAATGAAAAGATTTCTGGTGGGATTTCACAGGGGTTGCTCCTCACCTTGTAAGTATTACAAATTTTCATCAGTGAAATAAATATAAAGCCCCTGACAGTTACATTCATACTGACACCAGGACTGGCACAATGCTAAGACTGACTCATACAAATGAGTAATCAGAAAGAAAACAGACCAGGAAGACACAATGCTCCTCAATACAGCTCCACCACGAAAGCTGCAAACAGGGATTACAGGTCCCATTGACCAAGCCAAGGGTGACTGTTCATAGGCCACCCCCCACTGGAAATGCACTGATAGGAAGATGCTATCACTGGCCAATGGGATATCTGACTTCAGGGAGGTCTGAATAATTCAAGCTGTGCTGGGTTTGAGCAAAAATGACTGAGAAGTGACTTTACTAGGTAACAGGAGTGCCTCAAAGTTGAGAAAAAGCTGGTGCTCCGGAGTGAGGAGGCATAACCAGGCATGCCCAGGCACTGCAGTCCCCATACCTGTACCAGTGCCAGAATATGGAGGCATGTGTATAACCAGCTTTCTCAAGGCCTTTGGGAAAAGCCTGAGCCAGACACAAGCTGGTGTGCACAGTGCAGGAATTAACATATGAATTTGAGGGTCTGAAGGGTTGAGGTATCAGACTGGAGCTGGGTGTCCCACCTCAGGCATGGCAAGGGCCAAGCCCACGCTGCTGCCAGGAGAGCCTGGCTGCTGCGGGCGGCTGCAGCAGCCTGGCTTGCTGCATGATGAGGCGTCCAGCTGTCTGGCTCTGGTCCTTGCTCAAACAGCTGTTCCCCTTCTCACTTAGAAAAAAGGTGGTGAACTGGATGGAAGAGTTTGCCAGCAATCTTGGCTGATGAGCCACTACTTGGGGTCCATACCAGATTAGATGACTCAGTGGTTCTTCTGCTGAGAAACTGCATGAATATAGGATCAAACATAGTGAAGAACTGAGCAATGCAGGACAAGGAACATGAAGAGCTGCAGACTTGATTCAGCAAATTACATGCCTAACTCATAAAGATCTGGAGCATGCAAAGACCTCTGATGACCTGACTGGGGCTATTCACATCTTTGAGGCTGAGCCTGTGTTAAGCACTAAACACAACCAAGCCAGTATGGCTCTCTCTGTCACTAATAGGAAAGAAGCATTCAGGCCCTGAACAAAGAAATCTTCCTATCTCATCATGAAACACCCTGTGCTTGGGCAGCATCACGGGATCAGACATGGGCTCATCAAATTTCCCTTTCCCTCAAAAATCTGCAGTCAACCTCCAGCCCCAAAGCCCTCCATTCCCAAGGGTCACCTCCTGGGAAGCTGCACCCAGCAGACAGGGGCTTCAGTTCCTGCTGGAGGGTCAGAGCAACCCTAAAGAAGTGTAGGTTTGACTTCTCAAAATAGTCTGTGTTAAAAAAAAAAGGCAAGCAAAGAAAGGAAAGTGAGCAAACAAGCAGGTTCTAACAGATTATGCAATAGCCAAGACAAAAGCAATGTAAACATGGCAGCAAGAAGTGATAATGCACAGCAAACCCATGCAAGTCAGCCTGTCTGATCAAAACTCATCAGAACACTCAAGGTAGACCTTCCATTAGAGGGCTGTAGAAAATAGAAGACAAATTTTAGGGCAGTTTTCCTAACAACGTTTCTTTTTCTCTCCAGTAAAAGCCAGTGTTGGTATAATTGCTGTCTAGCAGAGTCAGCCGTACCCAATGGAGACATGACCTACATACCTCAGAAATACAACAGATATGTACCCACTTGTATCCATTGTAGATAGATGGATGAGATGGGCTAATTGACTCATGGACATTATGCACGAATATAAATAGGCAGAAATTCATGCCAGAAGGATAAAATGGACAGTTTCCAAGACCCTGCTTTCAGGAATGACAACACCAGGTAGGAAGCAATGATCATCAAGTTGTGCACAATGTGAAAATGACAAATATATTATTTAAATAATCTCTTGCATAATCTCAAATTTCTGATTTGTTACTGATTATATAGATTTTTTTTTTTGTGTGTGTGTGTAAGAATATCATAATTGCCTTTCCTTTTTTTTTCTTTTGCACTTGATCATTGCACTGCAAAGTAATCAAGATTTGTTAGGCATAATCAACCTGCATGAAGATATTAGTAAAGTGACAAGCAGAAACTACAGAGGAAGCATTCCCCTTTGACACCTAGATTCAGCTGCCACCACAACGACTACACAAGGCATTAGGCAGAGGCAGAAGAAGCAGCCATAGCATAAACCCTGTGCCCATTCTCATCTCTGGATAATCACCAACTTCACTCACAGCACTTGGCTTGCCAGGCGCCCCCACCACAGTGCACGGAGTCAACAAAGGGTTCAGAGACAACTCCGCTTCTGCAGACAGCTTGGTAACAAAGCCTTGGCACCCTGGGAGATCTGCATACACCTGACATGGGGTTTTATTGCTGAGGTACACAGGGGATGCTGAGCACAGGAAGGGATCTGCACTTTTTCACCAGTAAAACACAGAAGTGGAACTGTGGTAATTTTGTCAGGTTATGCATAAGCAGCTAGGGAATCTTTGTAAGTCCCAAAACACCCCAAAAAATCGTGCTTTAAAGACCTGATTGAAGGTCATGTGCCCAGTTTAAATTAGTGCAAACCCCACAGACTCAGTGTAATCATCCCAAACATCAACACAAACAAAATTGAACCCATCTCTGCATTTCAGCCCCAACAAATCTCTAGCACTAAGAAAAATCCAAATAAAACTGAGCTGTATCCATAAATTTATCTGAGCAGGGCAGGGTTTAAACTAAATATGCAGTCAGTTGTGCAATATTCTTCCGTAGTCAATACTGGTTCTTAGGAAATTATCTGAGCAAATTAAGTGGAAGACTATTAAACAATTTACACACTTCCTTGTGTTTCTGATGACTAATTATAGCTGTGTTTGTCTCTCCCTGCAGAACTATTGTATACCACATGGTATGCATATTTCAGCATCCAGCATTATTAACTCATGACCGACTGTCAGTTGATCATTATCTAACACATGCGGTCTGCAAAAAAAGCCTTATTTGGGCAAAAGCAGGCTCCAGACCCCCTCCCGCTGCATTCTCCCCCAGAAGAACTTCAGTTGGAGTACTATCTGCTGTCAATGGGAACTCTGAGGTTACTTATGTGAAATCTGCAGAGAGGAAAATAAATCCTCACTGAGTTAAAACAGTTGATATAAAAACCATCTCCAGCTCAGCTGGTTTTAAGAAAACTCTCAGTTGCCCTCTAGTGTCCTGCTGCTGCCACGCCAGGCTGCCTGCCACAGCCAAGGTCACACAATTTAACTTGATTTCACACCGGCAGATTTACTATTTGCCTAATATTTTACACAAAAGGGTGAGGGGGGGCTGCTTTTTCCCCCTGGAAATTTCAGGCCTCGGGCCCAGGAAGCCCAAAGCTTGCACAATGTTTACAGCTGTAATCGAGGCACATGATACAAGGGTTTTATGAGTGAGAATCTCTGAAATCACTCTGTGTGCTGCACTCCATAAAGTTCATTCATAACTAAAAATAGACTAATGTGCAAAATGATTTAGCATCATACTGAAGCTAAAGAACACAGGGAGTTTGCAGAATTCCCTAATATGGAAGAGAAGCTGAGTTTTCAAAAGCAGCAGTTTGTTTCTGAAAATGGAAAACATATGTAAAAGATTCAAGATACAGAACCAGGTGTGTATATATAGCCTACATCTTCATATGTGCCCATTTTCATTCTATATAAAGACTTTATACCGCCTGAAACTACAGATTTAATAATAGATTACTAAATTAAGTCTGCACAATCACTTAATTAAAAAAAAAAAATTCTATTTAAAATACAGCTGAGGGGTTTGGACAATTTCCTGCATAATAGAGGCCCAACCCTGACATGTAAATAACACCGGTATTAAAACAAGTCAATCAGGCATATCACAAAAAAAAAAAAAAAAGGGTATACAAAAACAAATGCATTTTCCAGTCTATTCTAAGTAAGGATATCAAACCTCTACCTTATTTGAATGCTGCTTTGATACATTACTACTGTTTCAACTGGCTTTCCCCTCCCCCCCCCATGTCCTATTCTTCCTTAGAGAAATCCAGGGCTGACTAAATCTTAATATTTTGAAACCACCAAACCATCAGGGTTTTGCAATAAGAATTATTCACTGCCTGTGTACTGTCAGCATTCTTAAAATACTGTTACTATAAAATTAAACAGGGTGCTCTTCAGAAACACATTGCCTGCTCTGTTTAACTGTAATTGTGCAATTTTAAAATTCTCTTCTTTCTCAATGCCTTCTCCCCAAATACCTTTGATAGTTATAAGATTACAAAAAGAGTTTAGACTTTTTTTTTTTTTAAACTTTCAGGCCACCTGTAATACTATTGACTAATTACACAGTAAAAATGACAAACATTACTTTATTTGGTATATATCCTAAGTTAATTATAATGCCTTTTCTTCTTAACTTGACAAGACTGAAATTTCAGAAGAAGTATATATGGCAATTCAGAAAATATAATCAAGGAAAAGGTGAAATGAACATTTCAGAAGACAAATTATTTGATTTGCACAAGCAGACATTTGTAAGGCTCCACCTTTCTCTGCTGCCTGAACAGCACTTTCCATTTCTCTTGTTATCACTTTCACAGCCTAGTGCACATATGAAGAAGAAAATACAATTACTTCCATTCCAAAGTGTTGCCCCAATTGGTAAGAGGAGGCTTTTTCCAACAGCAGCCAACGATGCTGTGGAACTCTGAAGAGGTGACACTGCGCATCCAGACAAGGAGGTGGCAGGACCTGAGCAGATATCCTGACCCAGTGGCTCCAGCCATATGTGCTGCCGCAGCACCTCCACTTTTCAGACGAAGGTTGTGTCTCAGCTTCAACTTAAGCCAGAGCCCCAAAACACTGAAATTGCCACAAAAATATTAAAGGGGGTAGTATAGTCCCAGCACCACCCAGCCATGCCAGGGATCACCTGCTCCCAGACCCATCTCTCAGAGACAGAGTGGAATCCCTGGCAAGCCACTGCCCCCTTCGTCTGCAGACTGGTCTCTTGGGCACTGCCTTTCTATAGTTGGGCACAATACCTGATGTTGTGCTCTGTTGGCTTAAGTTCCTGGAAGACTGTGGTAACCTCAGAAAGCTAAAAAACTTCTTTTCCTTACTTCATGAAATACACAGCTAGAATTTTATTGACTAATCCTGGTGAGTCCCCTCCTTCTGACAGCATTTGGAAGGCCTCTGACATTGTACAGGAATCCTCATCCTTATTTCCAATAAAGAGTTTGCTCCAT
Source organism: Rhabdornis inornatus (assembly GCA_013397075.1). NCBI lineage: Eukaryota > Metazoa > Chordata > Aves > Passeriformes > Rhabdornithidae > Rhabdornis > Rhabdornis inornatus. The sequence continues at coordinate 124,862 of VWZS01001397.1, forward strand.
TCCCAGATTTGCTCACCCTTCTGACCGAATTAAGTTTTTCCCAGAAGCCTCCCCATCAGCTGTGACCTGAAGCTACTTTGTTTAGGAAATCTGAGAAAGTGACATGTATGGCCAAACCTACATATCTGATTTTAAACAGATAAAACTAGCACCAAGACAAATCATCACCTCTTCTGGATTTCCAAGTCCTATTATTTATCTAATGTTTCAAGCTTACTGCCTGCTTTAGGATGGTTTTCTACCATGTTATTTTTGTCTGAAGCCACAGTGCCATGGACTCTTTTCCACACAACAGCACTGCTGAAAGCAAAAATTCCAGGAAATTTGTAGAAGCTGATTTTTCTGAAGATGCATTATGAAGGAAGACACTTGCATCCTCTGGATTTTCAATGAGGTTGTTCTTAGAATTCCCCTTAGCAGCTCCAAACACACAGTCACTCAGTCATTGGGAAGGTTTTAACACTCCTACACCAATGTTCATTCAAACAGTCCAGCACAGCTGGTGAACTCCTATTTCTAACCTTTTGTCTTCACTAAACAGGCAAACTTAGCAGATTTGTTGCAATCACCATGGAGATCTGTTGGTTTCAAATTAAGCACAAACTGCTTGTTTCCTTTGCTATTTTTATTGTGTTTTGAGCCTATTGTGCTCATCCCACCCTGCCCTTTCCTTATCTTACTGGCAAGTACGAAAAACTGGCTTCACTGGGAAGTCAAATCCTAGACACAGCTGCTCCTGAACTCCATGGAAGATGGCGATGGTCTCCTCAACTGCCTTTCCTCACCGTTGCCAACCAGTGAGTCTGCACAACGTCAGACTACACTGATGAGACGACACAGAAGGACCAAATGAAGTAAGTGTGCCTGCTAACTGGAAGAAAAATGTGAGCCTTGCTTTGTGCAGTTTCATCGTTAGGCCTACTAGGGTTGTAAGAATTAATTTACTCACTGCAAAAGGGAATAATAAGCAGGGTTTGGTCTCACATGTGCAATGACATGAATGAATTACCAAGGGCTGGCAGGGAAGAAGTAGCCCTGGCATGGCAAAAGGAACCAGGATGGGGACGGGGATGGGACCATGTGGCAAGGGGGGCAAAGGTGAGGAACTGAAGAATAGGAGGACTGAAGCAATAGGTACTAGGGGAATCCACACTTATGGACTGTTTGGATTACATACAGAAAGCAGTTAAATCCAGCACTCTCAAGGCAGGTTAAAGTGTCACCAAGAGACACCTGGGCTACTGCAGACAGATGTTATGGAGCACCCTCTCACCACCACTGAAAGCATGAAGGAGTTGTTAATTGACTCCCAAGTGAAGTCTCTAACAGAAATTCCTTTGGAGGCGCAAAGAAAGACACAAGGACTGATAGTGCTGAATGTAGCACAGCCCAAGTCAACGGGCTCCCTGTGCCAAGAAATGCAGCAGACTGGGATCTGACAGTCCCAAAGCTGCGTAAGCCAAATGCAAGCCTTTTCCACAGTTCTGTGACAGGTACATTGCTGCCTTTAAAACATCACCAAGTCTTCACTAAAACATTTCTCTGTTTCTGGAATCATATGCAATACATAATATGGAACTTAAGTTTAAATTCAACGGGCCAATTAAAAAAATAAAATCAAGGAAATGCTTTTATGAAAGAGAAGATCGATCTGCAGCTTATAACTTCCAGTAATGTAATATTTGAGAACTTTCATAAATAATGCTTTTATCTTGATTACAAAATAATACCCTGCCATGAAAACACAGAGCAGAGGTAGGAAATGGTTCAACAAGAATTAAAATGTCACACTTTGCACAGAATGGAGCATTACAATTATTGGTGAAACACATTTTTCAAACTTGTTAACACAAAATTAACAATTACATACATCACTTAATTCTATAAGTGTGTATCTCTCAAAGTACCCATTAGCCAACCATGCCTAGTTCAGTTTTAATATACATGCAGGCTTTGCAGCACAGAGGAGATGTAACTATGCAAGCGCTGGCACAGTAAACCCTGAAATGGCAAGTGCTATTAAATTGAGATGCAATCAGGTTGAAAGAGAAACATTAACAAACAGCAGACAATTGAGAAGAAAATACAGGGCGCTTGTGTTCTAATACATGTGCCTCAAAACCTTATATAACTATTCATTGTCTAGTTCATCTGGCCAGGAGCCCCATTCGCTCTATGCTACGCTATACTAATTTTGTAATAATAAACAGTTATACAAGCTTTATGCAGTCATGCATACGAAGAGATTGTGGAAGACATTACATTTGATTATGTTTCTAGCAAAGACACCATCTTGAAATTAAACAGCCTGGTAGAAGTTTAAAATATAAACTAAAGAAGAAGGAAACAAATATATGCAAACAAATAATTTTACAACCACAAACAAATGAAAAAATCCTTTCTAAAAGGTTCCTTTCCTCCCCTATCACCTCCACATTATGCATGACAGCTGAATACCACTCATTCTTGCATTGTATTATATCCCATAATACAATGCAAGAATCTGATGTTTCTGGACTATGCTCACTGGAAGACAAACATTTTTGGAAATGCATGGGTTTTTTAAAAGACACTTTCGTTTTGTAAAAAAAAGGCGAAATGCTTTACAAAGCCAAAAGGAATATATGAAATAGCTGGGGTTTAAAAACCATGTTATTTTTTGCTTCAGCATGAACCAACATGAACCACTGAGATGCCTTAGTTAAGATTTAGTTGTACCACAAAACATTTGTAGGACAGCAGTTGGAAAACTTGGGGTGAGAGACACAGGGCACAAAAACATAAATACTACAAACAAACAAGATATGATCCAGAAAAGTAATTTCATATTCCACATTTGTCTATGGAATTGTCTGAGAATTTTCTGCTCAACATTATTTCCAGGTTTATCACAGCAGTTCAAAACTGGCTATATTTAGTCACTGACCGGTGCCAGAAAGCACTACCAGACTATAGGGTCATGGCATATTTTAAGTTTGGTATCTCATCAATCATCAAGGCCAGAAATAAAATGCCTGTTATAATCAAAAAGACAAAAAGCCCCCGAGCTCCAAGATACATGAGGGACTTTTTTCAGCTAAGTCATGAGATATCCCAACGCAAAAATCACATTCTGATTACCACTGTATGCCTGATACTTCCTGACCACCCTCTACATATTTTGATTTCAACATTTTAACATCTCATCTAAAAAAATCCCATTAAAGCTAGTGAAGCAATGCTTTATGTGGGACCCCTGAGGCACTTCCACATGCAAATACCACCACATACCAAAAGCAAAGAGTTGGCACCTAAGTGGCACTGAAGCAGATGGGTATAAGAGCAAACCCAAAAAGCTTTAATGACAGATTCTGATCTAAATCACAGCACTGTCAATTCAAAGTAATTGACTGCTGTGGATTAATTGAATCCTGTGGATGAGGGGAAAGGAGATCCTAATCTTGTTCTTAACCTTTACCTTTGAAGTAGAGATGATCATAAATCAGGTTTTCTTATCCAACAGGAAAATGTCAGAATTTCATAACTTTCTTCAAATTGGGCAGGCAGTCAAAAATGTTCTGAGCAACACTAACAGGCTTTTTAATTTTAACATGTCTAATGAAAGCAACTCGAAATATTTATACAGATTAAAAGTCTCATCTTAAATAATTTTGAAAAGACAGTGCATCCCACTGAATGTGGGCTCAAAGCCCTGTGCTTGAACAGCAAGCGTTGAGTTCCCTGAGCTGCTGCAATGGTGCAACCACTGGGGAGACTGTGGAACAGCACCAAAACTCATCCAGATAAAGGAATGGGTACAGGACATGGCCACACTAGCACCAGCTGTGACAGCATTGGCCTGGAGAGTATGTCAACCCATGATGAAACCTAATCCTTCCAATTCTAGACCAAGCATTTAAATTCAACCTTTCTGATGAAAAAAAAAAAAAAAGGGGGGGAGGGGAAGACCAAAATCCAAACAGACATATAGTGGCTGTGGGCTGTTACTGTGGAAAAGATATCTATTTCATTGAAATGGCATCTTCAAGTGCTGAAAAAAGGCATGAAGGACTTGACTCCGTAGAATGAGACAACTTTGTGTGAGGTAAAAGTTATGCCAGAATTAAAATGCAGCAAGAAGCGGGAACCAGGGGTGATGCAAGAGAAGGGGTGGAGCCAAGTCCTATCAAGGGGCTTTCCTGGAACTTAGACCCATGGCCAAATGCTCTTATCAAAGGACGCAGGAACCTCACCCGTTCTCTAGCTGCAGGAATGCAAGACAAGATGGCAAAACTCTCTTCAGCCACTAAGGAATGTTTGTTGACTTCCTGTAATCTAATTAACCATTGTTACCTTGCTTCAGTCTAGGCTTCTGAAACTGCAAAAGTCCATTCTACTGCATCCTCCTGCAACTGCTTCTGGCTGCATGACCCACCTCATCTCTGCCTTTGACTGATGTGCCAATCGGAGCTTGTATTTGCTACTTTGGGACTGTTCAATTTTCATGGATCTGCATGCTTAGACCCAGTCAAGGCAGCCCTCGTGCCTTCTCCAGCTCACCTGAAACGGGAGCTGATGTTACTGCTCATTCATCTGGGCTTCCTTTGCTTTCCCGAATATTTCTGATGGTTGCTAGGCAACTATTGTTGAATACATGCATGAGGCATTAATTGTATGAGCACTTTAAAAGAGGAAAATTCTTTAAAACTGAGGACACTGCCATACCAAAAATAGGATATGTCTTTTATGAAGGGCAACACTCATGGCTGGGAATGTTGAAGGCTGCAGTATGTCAGAGGCCAGATGAGTCACTCAGATTATTCACATGCAGTGCAGCACAAAAGCAGCATCTTAGCAGACCTGACTTTATAATAAAGTTTTATTTTAAATTAAGTACTTCAGATCTAGTTTTATCTTCTGACTGCTGTCATTGGGATATCACAGTCCACATTGTCATGAAATTAACTGTGCTGGGTCCAGCTGCTGTTACAGTGTTAGAACGCAGAGAGTGTATCAATTCAGCACCTTCTAAACCAAACAGGGCACCAGCAACTACTCCTCTTTGCTACACTTCAAAGAGATGCTGCATTCTCACTGCTGATCCTAAGTGCTTCTTACCCATAAATATGGATTTCATTTTATAGGTTTTTTCTTTTCCAAAATACATTCCAATGTCACGATCAAGCTCTAAAGACAGTAAACAGAGAGTTCCATAAATTGATTTAGACTTCTAAACAAAGTAACTGCAAGGATTTGCAGCTAGGTAATTAAACATTCACAATGTACACGTACTCATCTTAACCACAGACTGCCTTTCAAAACAACACCAAAAACCCCCTGAAGAGCCATCATTTTTTGGCAAATGAGTACAATGATTATGGTTCATTGCAAAATCGGGATGCTATAAAAGAATGAGGGCAACTATACTGCTAATTTTAAACATGGTAGTCTGAGCTAAGAGCTGCTCAAGAACCCGGGAAAACCTTTTCCATTTTTCAAACTTGTGTTCTACCTCTGTGAAAGTTTGTAATGGGACACAGGCTCAGCTCAGCAAAGTTCAGCTGAGGTTTGTAAGACCTGAAGGTTAAGGGACTTATTTAATCAGGAAAGTGAGAAGTAGAATCATCAACACCTACTTAAAGCAAACATGCCACCCCACAGCAAACAGCTCTTTTTCACTGGGAGTTCAACTTCCACTACAACTGCAAATCCAGAGTGAAACATAGGAGAGTGATGACAGAGCTGAAAGATTGCACCCTACCTCTCTGTTGAAGCAGCAGCAGTGTCTGTGAATATCACTTATTCACTATGTTAGCAGGATGATCACCATTAGCGTTTTCACAAACTCTCTTATCCTTTCTGTGACCTGAAACTGCTGATTTCAAATAAATTAATTCTCTTCTACTATCCACTTGTTTCTAACATCTTCTTTTTAGTTAACATCTCTTTAAAGCTATTACAAAATTAAGGTGATCAGAGATGTCTGTGAAAGACCCATCGGGGAAGACTCATTAAGTAGATAATGTAAGTCTGTAGATGATCTTGCAGTGTGTTGCCACACATTTAAATGACATGCTACTGAGTTATGTTTTCCATTCTTCATCTGAAGAGATAGCCCTTTGCAGAAGTTACTAAAAGCGGCCTAAAATGGACCTAAAATTCACCCTGAGCTGATCTCCTGAAGAGACAACAGGCCAGGGACTGTTCAGACCCCAGAGACCAGAGCAGAGGAACACATTGCCCGGTCAGTGCTCTGAGGCATGGTGGATTGAGATAGGTAAGGAGAACAAAGACTTAACAACATAGAACATAGGCCATCAACAGCCACCAGTGTGGATCAGTGAAGACAATGATGTTTAGCTCCTAATATACCATATTTCCTCCATAATCCTCTTCCTCATTCTCCTGTCCTCTAAACAGATGTAAAGCTCTGCCTTGTCTAATTAAGAGAGCAAGCAATTTTTTTAAAGTTTTATTTTATTGTATAATGGACACAAGATCCAGGACAGTCTAGCCTTTACTGGCCTGGATGCTATAAATTACATATATTAATGAAGTTACTGCTTTTAAGGCCAGAAGGAATTAGGAGGGTATTAGCACCTTTTTTACCTTCTGCCGATACTGCCTATACAGCTGAGTGACTACTTGATGAAGACAGTATCTCTTCCTTGAATAAGGGTCCTGTCTTTTCACAGCAGTCTTGATTTAGAGCATTCAAGTAATAAAGAATCTATGTTACTCCTAGCTAAGTTGGTACCTTTGTTAATCCCCCCTCACTGCTACGTAATTGTACATTAGTTTCAGCATTAATTTATCTGCTTCCACTTTGAAGTATGGGGTCTTGCTATGCATCTGCCAAATTAGAGAGACAGCTACTGCCACAGGTCTTCTCTTATTGGAAGTACTAACAGACTGATTGGGCCCCTTCTTAGTCTTCTCCTCTGTGCAGTAACTGGAGTGACATTCTTTAGCCTTTCACTTAGAAGCAAGTTTTCTGTCCCATGAACTGGTTTTTGAATATGCAAAGGACAGGCATCAGAATCAGGTACAAAGATAAAAGCAGAGAAAAATCTCTCTAATAAAACTCTTCCTGCTCTTCCATGTTCGTCTACAAGCCTATAGTTCAGAATAATACATTTCAGTGTCAGTAGTGCAGTTATTCCATGAAATTTTACCACCCTTTCTGCAGTAAGCCATCATCATTTGACTGACTAACCAAAAACGTTAGCTCTTAGGGGGTTGATAAGGATTTCCTCTAACATTAGAGGCAGGAGTAGTAACATCTCTCTATTTCTTCTCTCTATTCCCTGCTTATTAATCCAAGAAGCAGGTCTGCTCTCATAATCCAGTCAATTGGTTATCTATCATTACCCCCAAGTAATTTATGCCATTAAGACCAACACAACAGCCCTGAAGCACATGGAAATCCTGCCAGATCACTAAAACACCAAGACATACTTGTATCTAATACTGAGGCCCAAACTTCAGCTGTAAGTGTAAACTATCACTGCTTCACTCACCTTTGCCCCATCATGGACAATGTATCAACTAAAAAAATCACTAAAAAGTCATAATTGCCAAGGATAAACCTACACAAAAAATCCACACGACTTCCTTTATTACAATTTGCCTTCACTTTCAGGACTTATGCATAGAAACAAGGTCCTAGGAAGAAACTACAAGCATCCACCGGCAATGGACCCATGCAAAAAGGGATTGCTGAGGTCGCTTAATCTATTTGTGTGAATGATAAACTAATTGCCTGTGATCTGTTTGATCAAGTTACAAAGATGCTGACAGGTAATGAGAACTTAAACAGCACTGTTGTCAATAGAGAGAAAAAGTCCTACTCTGGATCCCCCTCAATGATCTCACTTGATTTCAGAGACAGAAAACTATAGCAAGAATTTTAATGACCTATTCTGCCTCTTCTGCAATTTGATTTAAAGGCACATTCACAAAATCCCAGCCACGCAGAATTTAAATTCTGCAGAAGTCTCACCACCAGCAATTACTACTGCAGTGTTTAAAAATTTAAAAGAAAACAACCCCAAACATGAACAAAACTTTCTTTTTCAATTAATTTTCTTACTCTGATTTCTCTGCACATTGCATCATCTCCCAATTACTTTGATTTTGCTGAGTGCGCCAATTTCTTAAATACACAGCTATAAAATCTATGGACTAATTGTTGAGCAGAACTGAAGAGCTATTAAAACTGCAAAAGTACAATACTTCCAATGGTAGTCTATTATTTCTACATGATTGGTTTTGTACAGTCCGACTCATACAGTGAAACTCCTAGATAAATTAACTCCTTCGTTTTGACATAAACATCAAAGGGAGAATTAAAGGAGAATGAACATTATTTTCTGCTGCTATTTTAGACATACTGTTCATAACATCCATGAACGTTCCTGGAAAGTTACAAATTATTTAAATTGAGAAAGCCATTTGCTGTTTTATCAAGTCTGTAATGCACAAAATTTGGCTTCAAAATTATCTGATTTTCCCATTTCATGTTTCCCTGTCATCTACATGGTAGAGCATATTTACAGAACTTTATAACTGTAATATACAATTCAGTCATTTCTAAATAGCCCTGCAAGAGTAAGTCTGAAATGTACACATTTTAAAGATTAGTGAACACCAAACCCTTTCCCAGCTGTTTTAAATTTTGAATTTCCCAATAAATGAATAACATACTAAAAAAGCAAACAAGATCTGACATTATTTAGTCTAAGTTTCTAAAATGGCATAACATCTGCAGTGAAAAACAATTCTGAATAACTATATTTAACTAGAGCAGTATTCTATTATTCATAGCTCATTTTCCTTGCAGACTAGGGGACTTAATATGGTGTTCAAGCATTTCAAACATTTAATTGTTTAGTCCTTCCAAGAGCCAAACTGCTGCAGAAAGGGGGAAAATGTTCACTTATATCTTTTATATATATTCATGTGACCAACCCATGATCTCAGTTAAGTGCCACAACTGTTCATTAACACACATCACAGTCCCCCAGTCAGCACTGCGAGCTTTGAAACCATGCCAGAAGCAGGGGCTCAACAAATGGCACTTTGACCTTTTCACTACTAACTTCAATCTTTATTAAAATCTCAGACGTCAGCTCTGTCTCTCTCTTTTACCATCTTTTATGGGCTCCTGAAATACCTAATATTCATTCATTAAACGGAAAAGTTTGTTACATACTTACATAATGACAGATCGCCCTTTCAGATGCAATCGGCTTGTGAAATGCCTCTAATTGAAAAAGAGAACGAAACATCCCCTCCCCCTGTCAAACAACTCTAAATTCAGATTGCTCACTCACTTCCAGGGAAATCAAGCATGCTGTCTAATATTAAAAAATCTCATGGTGTCCAGGCAAGTTTAGCCCCATTTTATGTTCTCCTTATCAAATTTCACCTTAGCAACTCACAAAATCCTCACCTTTTTCAGTTTCACATTTGCATCTTCACTTATTTGGTCCAACCATTTATGGGGGGACAGAAACTGAATTTTTTTGTCCAGCAGAGTTTCAGTTTCTTACAATAGAGTCACCAAAACCAGCAATCCCATGGAGGAAAATGAAACTAGAGACAAATAAAGGCTTTGATCATTTTTATGGTGCTCAAGAATAGATTTGGGGGGGAGAGGGGGAGAGAGAAATTGTTATTTTTTCTTTTTTTTTTTTTTTTGCCTACCAGTAATTAAATAATTACACATTAAGAACAAAACAAAACAAACCAAAAACCCCAGAAAAAGTTCTCATGAGTCATTTATGTGTTTTTATTCTTTGTGTAAACTTTTTGGCACACCCTATGTGCTTCAATTCTTGCTTTAAATAAGTACTGGAAAACATGCATAATATTTGGAACCAAGGGGAATGACACATTGATTCAAAGTTTACTTTGTGTAAGTTCGCATTTTCCAAATTCGAAATGCAACTTCAAAAAATCCTAAAACTCACCTTCAACCTCTGATTTCTCTCCCCCTTCACCCACAGATTATGTAGAAGGTATAAACTATTCATTTAAGCAGAACAGTGAAGTATCATCATTAGGTGGCTTAGTTGCCTGGGATACTCCTATCAGCCTGACCAGTGGGGAGCCTGGGAAGTGTGAGCTGCAAAGGGGGAAAAAGTAAACAAAGTAACGAGTAACAGTTACAGCTCTTTAAAATGTGTACATTAACCTCTGTATCGGGAAACTATTCTCTTTTTAGAGGCAGCACCTTCTGCTTGAAATAATAATAAATATTTTGGAAATTCCATCTTAACCCAAAATGAAATTACCCAAGTGCTCTCTTGGAGAACAAAGCTTTTTAGTATACCTTCAAATGGACTCAGGTAAGTTTACAATTGGCCCATACCTAAAAGACCATTAACCAAAATTATATTTGTTTTTATTGAAAGACAGCCTCAAGTGCTGACATGTAATATATGACATGTGATACATAATAATACTGTTAAACCAGTTCTGACATAATATTACCCTAGGCATAATAACCACAAATGACTGCTTTAGTTAAGAACTAGCCAGAAACAAAATAGATCCACATAAAAGTAACTAACCATAAATACCTCAACAATATTTTATGTCACTTTGTAAAAATGTTAAAGGAGTCCCATAACAATTAACAACAAAAACTGCATGTTCTTTACTGTTGTATGGTAGCTGTGAAAAGTTATTTCATAGTCCTGCAGCTGCCAATGTTGTAAATTATGCAGGCACCAAGAAGCATTAAGGAGAAATAATAGCAATTTAAATGAAGGGTGATGTAATTCATGATAAACAGTCATTGGAAAATATTACGATGTTGTCTTTTTTGAGTGGGTTTAATCAGAAGAATGTGAACATATTCTGACACACTTTTCCATTGTACAGGAATGGGGGCCCTTCCCTGGCCATAAAGGTCTGTCTTGCTCACTGCCACTGTTGTGGCCCAACACCTCAGGGATGATGCTCACAAAACTTGGGTTGCCAGCGGGCCCAGAGCTCTGAGACACTGCTCCAGAGTCTGAGCAGGCCTGGTGGTCCAAGGCAAGCACGGAAACCAGGGGAACAGTCAACCAAGGATGCGCTAATGAAGGAATATTGTTGCATCGTGTTATTTTACTTCTGTTTTCCCTTTGTTAAATGGTTTGTTCCTGTGTTGAAACCCCCTATTGATTGTAGTAGTGGTTGCCCTAATCCCCGCCTTTACTCTATCAGTCAGCCCTAATCCCCTCCCATTCCTCTAGAATGTTCCCCATCCATCACCCTTATCCACTCCCCTACGATTGTCAATCCCCCCTGGCCCCTCCCAAACTTCCAGTGTGTTCTGTGTCAGTTATCCCCTCCTCAGTTACTCATTTGATGTCTCTGTGTATTCCCCGCCCATGTTTCCCCTATTGGTTAATTATGTATTCAGTCCCGCCTTGTGTTACGCCCCCAAGTTGTTGCGATTGGTTGCTGTAATGTACCCTCCCCTGGGGGAGGGCCCGTATTTAAGTTGCTGCAAGTCCTTTCTCTGTGCCTTTTGTGGTATCCTCCTCTCCCCTTCGGTTATCTCCTGTTCGCTCTGTCCCTCCAATAAACCTATCCTGGACCCACAAAAGGACTCCCCCTGATCCTTTATTCTTCCCCGGACGCGCTGTCAGCCAAGAGGGCTCTCAGCCCCAGCCGCACTCCTGGTTCTCTGCCATCCGGGAGGCGGCCCACTCTCGGCGCCGGTCTCGCCTGGAGAGCTAGCTGGGCAAACCGAGCTTGGGTGGAAAAGGTGAGCCGCGTCAGAATATGAGGCAAAAGAGATGGCTCCAGAAATAAGACCACCGGTGGCCATGGACATGGCTCACAAATATGATGAACACAGCCTGGCTTACCTTTGGCTCTGATCACAAAACATGATTTTGATAGCTGAATTGTAAAACCAGCCATCAAGGGGATATGTTATATAGAAGGAATTAGTAATGTACACCTACAATCATTTATTGAATGGACACCAATAAAGCAGGTATGTGTGTAATAGACGACAAAACACATGCTACAGGTTACATTTATCAGGCACAGAAGAGCAGCTCACTTGCAAATCCTTGTTTGCTGGAACTACACATTAATTCTCCACTGAACTCTGTCTTGTAAAACATATAAATCTCACAATACCATCACAGTCACTAAGCTAAAAAATAAAAAGTTCTGGGCACACCCAGGCCCTTGACTCTGCCACAGGCACTCTTGAGAGAGGATCTCTAACCTCTTGCCCAGTGAGAGCCCCAAATCCAGAGCTATCCCAGCCCAAGCCATACTGGGCACCCCATGGTTCACAGCCCTGATGTTTCTCAAGCAGCCGGGTCATGGCCCCATGCAGTCACTGCAGGCCCATGGCATAAGGGCCCTTGTCTCAAAGACTGCTACCCAAGGGCACCTGAAGAAGTAAGGAGCCACAACAAATTCCCAAGCACCCTCTCATGGGAGCAGTTCTCTCACAGTGACAGCAGTGGATGCCACAGGCCTCTCAGGCAGCTCCCCTGCTTCTCTGTGCAGCCACAACAGTCCAGTCCCGGCCGAGAAAGGATGCCGGGGGGCCCGAGGGAACAGGCAGAAGCAGCTTTTCAAGTAGTACCTGCCCTTCCACTCAGTATCTCCTGCCTTCCTGAGGGCAGCAGGAACAGCAACCCAAATAAAATCAGTGTTTTCCATCAAGGAGTTTTGATTATGTAGTGAAAAATAATCTATCTTACTATTTATTGTGGTTAAAACTACAGTTGCTAGTGAAAATGCACTAAAAACCAGAAAGGAGTAGAAGCTAACAGCATTTGTTTCCATTGAAATTCTTGCAGACAGGAAGGTATTTTATCTTACTTTACCACACATTACTTATGTTCACTTAACAGCTTATTGTTAACAGTGGGTGAGATTCTGTCTTTGGTTAACTAGTGAAAATCTTGAGTAACAGCCAAAGAAGTGCATTGAGTTATCCTGGATTTACGCCACTAAGGAAGGCAGAATGTGACCCCTCATCAGTGCCTTTTTGCTTTGAGTATACAAATATTTTATGCATTTCAATGAGTGACAGAATGCAAAACTTGCAAATATTTATTTTTAGATGTATGGGGGAAAAGCAACTAGAGCTAAAAATGTTAAGAATGAAGAAATCACTTAACAGAAGCAATTATGTTGGGCACATAAACAGCTCTGCCTTCAGACATTTTATTCAAATGCTGCAGAGCACACTAGAAAATATCAATTGTTTAAAAAAAACAACTCTCCAAATATTTTTTCACAACTGAAAAGTCAATTATTATCAACAACATCTGGGGATCATTAATATATTGCTCGACAGCTGAATTAACAAAGTAAGAAAGAAATCTGACCAGAATTCAGAACATTTCCAAATTCATTCTCTCTAGCTAAAAGCTTGTGTTTGCAGAGGTGGGGTGGGAGGGAGCAGGAAATGTACATTTATGTATATTGTATATAGCACTATTATGCATTAATCACTATTTCCCCTCCAGCTATGTCCTGGTTTTTTTTTGAGAGACCTAAAATTTGAAATATTTAGCTAAGTCACCCTGCCCAAGACCTTGGAAAAAATTTGCATATTTTTCAGACTGCAGAGATGCTACCCTAAAGCTCCATCTAAGGAGTTCCCAGTATCCATCTTAATAAAATGTCTCCGTACTCCTCTTATTGCAGTTCTAAATGTTTTAAATATTCCAGTCTTTGCAGAGGAACACTAACACCAATACCACTCTAATATCACATCTATATTAAAACAAAGAAGACAGAAGAATCTGGAAACTTCAGGTTTTTCTGAATTTCACTGATATAAATTATCCTGCAGGTAGCCAAAAGAGACAACAGCAATAATGATGGTACTTTACATCACCTGAAAAACTTTAAAGAAACACCCAGTCAGCCCAAGCACAATTTTTTTACTAGTTTAAAAAGAAAAGCCAACTTTGACTCTTTGACTCACACAAATAAGTAAGTCACCAACAGGAAAACTGTATTTCATTTAGACTGAAAACATTCTTCCGTCTTTTTTTTTGTTTGTTTTAAAGACTCATTTCCTGCCAAGGTTTTATTTTGTTATGTTTTTTCCCCTAAACAGCTGATTTTATCTCTGAGTCACAAATTTCTGTAAACTAAGGTGCATAATGAGAGCAAAGACCAAATTTCAGCTATACCAGGAGTAATGGTACCACTCTATACCCTGAAGTCACCAGCTTTCACACCACAGAACTTTTCTGGCACATGACCCACCCCTAAAAAGTCCTTCCTCCTTCATAATGCTGCCCTTCTGTGGCTTCCCCAGCCAATGACAAGAAGGAGGGTAAGTCTTTCTGAAACTGTTGGCTCAGAAGCTCCAGCAGCTGGGAGGACTGGTACGTCACCCCTCATTCCTAACCACTACCCTGCCAGCCCTGGAAGTGACACAAACTGCCTTCTCCATTGTTTTACAGGGAGAGATCAGCTGTTGAAGGTTTTGAGGTTTGCATTTTAATGTAGGTATCTTTTCCCCTAGCAAGCAATGTATCATTTAGTTTGGTTTGGGGGATGGGGAGAGGAGATAAGTGGGGCCTGCAATGCTCTTTTGCACGTTTTTTTTTTCCTTCAATGAGCAGTTTCCCTCTGCATTGCTCATGTTATGGCCAAATGAAGATAGTTAATTTTTCAGAGAAAAAATTGTATTTAGACCACAGTACGTTGCAGTCCTCTCACTTTTTGGTATGAAATATTTCATTAAAAAACTGGGTTTTACATGCAAAACCAAAACCTTCTTTTAGGCATTAACACGTGTTTACAGGTACTCCAGGGACCTGTTTAATGGCATATTGGATGCAGCATGCTGTAAAAATAGTCCAGAATGATTTAAAATTTACCAGATTTTGAAAATTGAAAAGAAATAAGGTATTCAGTTTTCCCTCATACTCCTGTTTCTAGAAAAATCAAGCCCATCCTTCGAACGAAAGACAGCCTTTGGATTCATTTTTAGCAGACAGGATTTTTAGTATTTATCTAGCAAAGCACCATGGCATATCCTTCTGTGTGAGATTTTCACCTGGTGAGGCTGATGGAGCTGAAACTCTCCACAACCCAGACCACAGCTGGATCACAGAAGGATCCTAGCTCATTGATGCACCCTGGAAGCCACTCCATGCCATGGAGCTGGCATACGCCTGGCAACTGAAGTCACCTTTTTTGGACAAGCAAACACAAAGGAGACGGACGTGCTGCTCTAGCAACAAGTGCACACTGATTTATGCCCAGTGACCTTCACCTTCTGAACACTCACAGGCTGCTTTGCCTTTAGCTAGATCACTTTGGTCTATAATGAAAATGATTACAAATCTAATTTTTTCATTCCTTCTCTCTTGCAGCACGTATGACCACACAGCAGATGCCAGTAAATGATATGCATTTACGAAAGTTATTCAGTAACAGTAACCCCAGAGGCTGATAAATGAAAAAGATTTTGAAAAAGGTCTCAAAGAGAAATTAATTGTTCGTTTTCATTGCTCACGTTCATTGCATTATCCACCTGGCCTGCTTCATGCTGGTGAGGACCTCTAATTGCTCTTATTTCAGATGAGGGATATGTGTGCAGTTTGACTGTGGTCATAGCCAGGAACTTGGGCTATCAAGACATCCAAGCATGGTTTATGTCTTCTGCTTTCTGAACAGAAGCAAACTTTTGAGCCTATTTGCATTCTGGAGGGGAACCTTACAAGGCAGCTGGATTAACTAATCAGTAGTTGTATCAACAAGAATGGGAGCAGGAGGCTTCCCACTCACAGCAGTCTTTCCTCTGTAAATGTAGAGCAAATCCTTCTGTGGCAGGTTGCAAAGAAATACTTGGAAATGCTTGAGCCTTCTAGCTGCTGAGCCCATTTCTCAGCAGCCTGCTTCTCCAGTGGCCTCTAGACAGGATGCTGTGGCACACAGAGGAGAATCAGAAGAGGACCGTGCAAGAAAAGTGGTCCTAAATATTCCTGTCCAAACCACTTGGGCACATGCCATACAGCAGTGGACACAGAAGGCAGAGGAAAGCACAGGTAGCTGGGGTGTTGGCAGCACCTGTGGCAGCCCAAGCTGGAGCTGGAGGGGAAGCTTAGCACAGCCTGAGCCTCATAGAGGCTCTATGGAAAGACAGAACATCCACACAGAACTGCCCAAAGCCTTGCTGCATCCCTTCCAGATGTACCTGTGGGAGCTCACAGACAGCATCTATACACATCTTCTTCTTTAAAAAGTTCCACACCAAAACAACATTATTTACTGTCAGCAAAACTTAATTCTTCTTTCTCATTTCCTGCTTTATTTATTTTTGTTAAACCCTAGAAGAGGGAAAAATAGAAGAGGGAAAAATAGGCAAGGAGTATGAGAACAAGTCAGAGGTCAACAAATTTTTTTTTTATAAATTTATAATAAAAGTAGAGAGGATATTTCCAGGAAAAACATTTTGGTCTATTAAAACTGCCTAACAAGGAAAAACAGCTTACATGCTGGGGGTTCTTTGTAAAGGTGTTGCTGGTGTCTCATTTGTGACACACTGTATCTGTTGCAAAATACTCCAACATACAGAGAATGTGTAAGACTTGCCTCAAAAGCAATGCTTCTGAAAAAAACTTGGCATCCACATCAGAATCCAGTGCTCCAGTGCTTCCCACATAAAGAATACATCATACATCAGCAGAATGTATTTCCCAAATTTTGTATTTTCTTTAGAGTTAGGAGAATATCAGGTAAAAATGGTGACATACACACTCTTACCTTGTTCCCTCTGCACACATTTCATTTGCAAGGTAAGAGAGAGACAAAACCTTCAAATCAAATGAATCTGGATCTCCTTTCAGACACCTTTTCAGAATTTTAGTCACTGTTTTCGCAATCAGGCATCCCCTCAGATTTGACTGATAAATACCAGTGCCTTAGAGTAATCTATTTATCTACTGTACCACCCTGCCTCTGTTTAGCCTTAGCAGTCATCACTTTCCACATGTGACATCAATCTACATGGTATCAATGTAAACTATTTGTATAATGAAGCGTTGTACATTTTATTGTCCTGCCAGCAAAGAAAAAGATAAACTAGTACTTTGCCTGTTGTCTTCAACAAATGTAGCATAATTGACACCATACATTTTGCAATACAAATATGGAACCACATACTGGTCAGTTTTTTCTTCTTTAAACAGCAGGACTTGCAAGTTTCACATCATTATTTTCATAATAAATACTTTTAAACAGTGTTTTTTGGGGATTTTTTTTTAATAAGGATTTTTTAAAAATCTGTTTCTTAAACCAAACAAAATTTTAAATACACATTCTTAATTTCTATGGCTAAGATTTCTGTGGCTCTGGTTGATAATGAGATAATTGCCTCGCAAAGGTCAAGAGAATGGCATAGCTTGCTTTCAGAGGCTGAACAAAGCACTTTCTGTGGTTCACTAAACGTAGCTTCTGCATCACTCCACACCTCTCTGATTCATCTATTACTAATATTCCATGATACACTTGCATTATGGATCCAACTATTTCAACAAACCTGTAATCAAGGAATGACCCTAAAGAAAATACTTCACAGAAAGGAGATGGTAGGCTCATCAAATGCCTTCAAGCCTAAAATAACCTTTCCCACATAAAAAGGAGAGTCAATTACAACTGAACTTCATCTTCTGAGCTTGAGCCCAGAGTAAATAAAAATCAACAAGATACTATTGTGTCATTGGACCAAACTTCCAGGATTTTTAATTAATTTTTTTCACCACCCCCACACCCTAAGAGCAACCAACACTTTTATTCATGGTTCATTCGAAGCCTGTAATGTTTTCTGTGAGTGTGAGCAGACTTGATAGTTTGAGCCTAATTCTGAAAAATCTTGACAAAACTAAAACCAATCCCAGCAGTCATGCGCTCCAGTAACACCGCATGAGGAAGGACCTCATCTGCCTTTTGGGGATGGAGTGGCAGAGCAGCAGAGGAGCACATACCTTACAAAATGTCCCAATGCCACCAGATGAGTCAGGGTTTCTCTGTTGACACGACAATGCCTCAGCTGCGCACCAAGCTCAAAGCCAGTGTGCTCGCGTTCAGAAAAACAGGTAGATGACCCTCCCATCAGAAACTTTCCCTCTCACTCTCATTATTAAACATTTAAGGGCATCATCAGAATTTTTTCCCTTAAGAGACCACAGGAGCTTCCTTGCAGAGATGTGAGAGTCTTGCAAGCAAAGGTGTACTCACCACCATGCAGATTTTGCAAACATTAGCCACGGAACTCATCCATCCGGTGATATGGGGATAAAGCTTAATTCTGTACACTGCTAAAGAAACTATACTGGACCCACTACCAGGTGTCTATGCAACATGCATTCTGCCACATATTCAAAGTACATCTGCTGTCATTGGGAAGATCTGACACAAAAAAGCGCTGTGTGAAATCACCTGGTTGCTATCAGGTGTCAAATCTTGCAGTCCTTTCTCCCAGCTGTAAGGGGCTGTGTACTCCTTTACAGCTGCAGAGTATTCTCTATGCCTTTTGAATAAAGTGGTCACTTCCCACAAGTACCTCTGCACTCATAAAATCAAGCTCCTAGCAGTGCCAAAGCCCATGTTGAACAAGCCCACGTTCCAAGATGACCAGAAACACGCCAGCTACAGCTGACACTCTCATTACAGGGCCCTAGGAGCACAGCTGACGACAGCTCTGCAAGAACAATGGGGTGTGCCAGGACTCTCTCCTATTCTGCATTTTTTAGCATATTGCACCAACAACGACTTCAAAAAACTAACACACACCATAAAGCTTCTGAAGACAGGCTATAGGTGAATGGTTAAGGTAGATGAACTTCAAACCCAGGCAAAGTATCGTTTCATTCAGACCGAGTCACGGTGCTACTCTACCCGTGTAACATTATCTTTGATTGTGAACTCAAGTTGCAATACTGAGATCACCAGTGGCCAGAAGCCTTCAGTCTTAGAGAAGAAAGAGCATATTTGGTACTGAACATTTAAATCATAAATAGCATTGGTTAACTTCAAAAGAATCACATCTTCTCTTTGGAAATCAGTGGACACTTAAAAGAAGGAAAATGTCTTTACTTGTGAGAAAAAGAAAATACCTGTAATGGGACTTACCAAACTCATCACATATACTTTCATTTTCTATTAGGGTAGGATGATCAAATGTATCCCGACAATAGAAGATTTGGGGGTTCTTGCTTGTTACTGCAATGCCTCCAAGGGCTAAAACAAACTGGTCTGTTAGTATTGAAGAGGGCTTGTCCTGAATGCGCTTTAACATGGAACGGTATCGACAGTACTGTGGGTAGCTGAGAATTAAAAGATTTGAATCTTCGTCATCCTCACCTGGAAGAACAGAAAAAAATACTCTTAGTATATCAGAAAAATACAAAACAAGAGCTGTAACTCAAGTATTTCAGAAAAATTCATTTTTCTGAAATAAGTTCATCTTTTCTCAAGACCTAACTTTTATAGCACTGTGGGTCTGGAAAGGAAGGTTAAAAACAGAAATTTAAAGCAAGTTTATTAAAATAGGTTATTTTCTTCCTTTCTGTTCAGTCTTCCTACACTTAATCACAATGACTACCTGGATGAGCAAGAAAACACTGCTGTGCAGAAGGTGGCCAAGGGCCTGAATCAAAGTGTTCTCCATACTTTGCCAATTTGGCTGCTTCAATAGAAATATTATTTGTAGTTTTTACTTAGTTCCCCATATAGCTTTACTACACTCATGTTTACATCAGCTAATATATTTTAAAAATAATAATATACAAGCCTCAGAGCATACAGCTATTACTTCTCCTCGGAAGTACCTGATACTGGCAACTACCAAAGGACCTCTGGGCCAGGCAAGTGGGCTGATCTGATGTGGTCATTGTTGAATGAGCATGAGGTGCTCATTCAATCCCACGAGGCAGAAGCAACTTTCTTCACATTAACTGCAAATGCAGCAGGATTCAATAAAACTCCTACAGAGCACAAGCAAATGAATTTTCAAACAGCTTGTGCTGCTGGGCTCAAAATACAAAGCAATCTAGACCTCAGAGCTTTCCATTCCTCCATGGTTTAGATGATATCACATATGAAGGTGGCAGATTTTGAAATATCACAATCAAGTGTCATCATATAACCAGCAGAAAACCTAAGAGGAAAAAAAACCAAACTCAGCTAGGGATACAAACATGAGAAATTACTCATTTGTACGTATGCAGCCAGTACTCAACAGCACTTCTTTTTATGCTCATTTATCTCCTCGGGTACGTAACTGAACATGGCTTTTCAGGCATGCCAATGAAGACAAAGCAACAGCATTCAGTTTACATTTTCTGCTATACTCTGATTACTGAATAACTCAGGTATTTCTTCTGCCAGAGACAAAATGTCTACTACTTAATCCCATTACCAACACCGAAATTACCATTCTTACTCCTAAAGTAAAAATCACTTCAGACATTGAAAGAAAAGTCAGATCAGTTCTTCCCAACTAAATATGATGGCACAACCCATCTGGATTCAAGTGAGGCAAGGGAAATGTTGACACATAAAAGGCTAAATTTTAAGAAGTCTCTGGAAGCAGATATATCACCTAGAATGTCATTACTGCACATGAATGCAATGCTGTAAAAAAAAATCAACAGACTGACTTGCCAAGCACTGTCTTTACTAACACAGCTTCTGAAAGTCATCACTTTTAAAAACTCAGAATTTTCACCACTATCCCGACATAGGTAAGAAGATAAAATTATTTATGTTTAGAACAACAACAACAACAACAAAAAAACCCCAAAACCAAGCAAACAAACAAACAAACACACCACACCAAAAAACAAACAACCCCCCCCCCAAAAAAAACTAAAAGTAATACATTTTGGTAAACAGCACTGACATTACTTTTCTAAGAAAATAAAATTGATGGCCCTAAAACCTCTTTTGGCCAATAAGGATGTCATCATGCTTTTCTTTGTTTCAACAAGTATCCCATAAGCCTATACAACAGCACAATTGAGCCAATTGCTCCTGGGAATAAGGCTCTCTCTTCTTTATTAGGGAACTCTAAAAATCAGATCAGGAAAACTGTTCTAGGAATTAACAAGCACATGATCCGTCCTTTAGCTCCTTTGAGAGTTTCATGTATGCCTGCTTGATGGTTATTACTACTTTATATTTTTGTGTATATAGCAGTGAGCTGAATCTGTCGATCTGACAGCACTTTTCTTAGGCCAGGATGTGGTCAGCTTTTTAAACAGCGTGTATATAAATGTATGTCCCATGTGCCTTTGTAGTAAACCATTCATTTCTAGACAAATGTGCTGCAAGTCCCTGCACAGAATTACACAAACTTTACACCCCGACAACTGGCAACTTAAACCCCCTGGCATAAATTAAAACCAAGTAATTTTTACAGGATCACTTTCATACATGCTTGTGCAATTCCAGTGAGTACTTTGTAATGCATTTGTTCCCTTTCCTTTTTTACTCCAGGTTCAATAGATACATCTAAGAATGAACAAAGGCTGAATAAACTGAAAATTTGTTTAGTGAAACACAGAGTGTTCCTGGAACAAAGATTTTTTCCTCAACCACGCCCACATGAGAAAAAAAAACCTCAAAGTAGACCAATCCTTAATAAAATGCAAGCCCTACGAAGAACTATTATTTGCTTTTATCAAAATCTCACACGTGCCATTTAATGGTGGACTTAGTGAATATTGCAAGTATTTTTCAGAAATATGATCAGAAAGAGTTTACTCTTAGGAGAAGCAAAGCCCAAAATGTGGATCACATTCCAATAAAATTAAGAAAAGCAGCATGACTTCTAAAAGCATACAACTGAGGTATTAGGAAACCAAGATGCTGTATTTCTGAGTATCATTTTAGATTCAACAGACAGAACATGGTAAAAGATAACACCTACAGTATTCTGCTTGTGAGGCTCAACCAAAATGACTCTAATCCTATGTTTATATCACAATTGTGTGGTTTAATAACCCTCTCCAACGTCAACTTTCCATTTATTTTTGTATTTCAAGGTTGAAACACAGAAACTGTAATTAGGAAGCAAGGTTCCACCCCTGCTTTCTGAGCAGTGCCTCTATCTGCAGAGATATAATGCAACAGTTCCCTTTTTAAGGGGTAAACAGAGCTGAGATTTGGCACAGCCTGGCATTTATGCTGGATTACATGTTCTTCAAGTTGTCTTTGTAAGTAAGAGATGCGTGAAATGCTAAACACAATGAATCTATGCAAGAACTGACTTTTCAAATCAGCACAACTATTTTTAATATGTAAGGCAAGACAATTAAATGCCCCAGAAGAAAAAAAAATTAAGCATGTTAAAAGGACGAATTCCTAACAAATCCATCTAGAGCCAGAACTATTTACAGATACAGCAGAAAAAAACCCCTCTAACATGCTTTTTGTTTGCTTGTTTCAGAAACATCAGCCTATAATGTTATTGCTAACTGCCATAATCTGCCCTCAACATCAGTAAGCATTATTTCTCTTTAGAAAGACCTTCACACCAGGATTTTATAGAGCTTGATGGAAAACTATGCATGTTCCTTCCTGTACCTAATTACCTCAACTGCAAAAGCTGCCAAGTATTTTGCCCTTTAGTTCTTTTAATCGTATTAGTGCAAATGCATTTGGATGCCAACAGAAACAAACATTTTAAGATTTTTGCTTAAAAGATTCCAAATATGTATGAGGCTGGTGCTATGAAAGCACACTCCACTTCTTCCCAGAAAGCACAGAGTTATTCTTGCAGAAGAAATATGAATTTGTGCCTCTTGTAAGACTAAATGTCTAATTTTGACCCAATTTAAGTAAAATAATGTCAATATTAACTGCTCTCACAATGATTTATGCTACCTTCTGTTACTTTATTACATTAGACATTTCTTTCTCTAAGCTTTATACTTTTTGCCGTCCTCCTAGCAACCACATAAAGGCTGAGTACCAACTTTACGTGCCTGGCACCCTTCCAGGCTCGACTGTTATTGATAATTATACTGAAGTTTCAATTTAATTGCTACTCTATTGTGACACAGAATATTTTTTGTAATTAAGCTTTTCCCATTTTCTGTCCATTCATTTTTTTGTCTTACTGAAAATTACTTTTTTGGTCCCCCTCAGAAAACACAAGCAGAACAATGATACAGACAAGGGTCTGTACAACAGTTACTATCATTAACAACTCAGTAATGTGAAGGGGAGAAAAAAAATTAAACGGAAAAAAAATGGTGACTATTTCTCAGAAGGTAAATTTCTTTTCAGTTTAAGTTTTCTCTTTCTTCTTACAGTTACTCAATGATTTCCTGTTCTAATTACAAGACACTATACAGAAAGTAATTTTTAAAAAGGAAATGTACCAGCACAGGAGGCTAAACAGAAACACTTTCTTGGTATGGTTTGAAATTGTAAACTTTTACATTTCTTATCAATTCTCTGCTCTACCTTTGTGCAATATATTCTACCACACATCTACCATTTCTTCTGAGGCAATTAACAAAAATGCATACATCAAAGTGGAAACACACTTGCAGTTAAACTGCTGGCAAAGAAAAAGAAAAAAAAAAAAAGAAAAAAAAAAAAAGAAAAAAAAAATCTATTTTTTCTTCCTCCATGTAGCTAGTAAGTTGGAGGCAAGCCAAGCCCCAGAGTGGTAAATATTAAAAAGTACAAAAAAAAAAGTGGAAAAAAAAGGGCAAGAAAAAAAAAAGCTGCAGGCTTGATTAAAAAGCCAAAGAAGAGATATACAGTTCTACATCTAAAATAATAAGCCACAAACTATTTCATAAAAACATACTGTGACGTAAATTACACATCAGTATTGCACTGTTGTGGTAATTTTGAGAAATGGCTTGTACTGTAAGTCAGCTGGTAAAACCCCACCCTTAATGATTTTGTAATTCTCCATACAGCAATGAACTGGAGCGGTCATGAAATTGCCAAGAAGGAAAACAGACAGAGCTGTAGAGAGTTTGTAATAAAAAGATAATGTACTTTTAACACAACAGAAGAAGAAGATTGGTTTTATTAACTAAAAAAACTACTTAAAAGGTCCCAGGCTTGCCATTTGTTTTGATGAATGCTGACACAGATCTTCGCAAGATAAAGCAATGGAAGTATCAGGGGAACCAGATAAAATGGGACAATGCTTTGGTGTGTGGGTAGCAAATTGAGCAAGGGAGCTATCTGGAATATAGAGAGAAAATGAAGGAAGTTGCAGGGTTCTGTCCATCAGGCTCCTCTCCCACACGGTGCCCTCACTCCTCTGCCTTCTTCCATAACCCTCCGTTACTAAGGGGGTCTCCCAGTGGATTCACATATCATAATTAGTTTATAATTGCTTGTATGCATGGCTTTGACCATTATCATCACCATGCAGGCGATACAGAGGTAATGGAGGATGCATCTGGATGTCTGGAGGGACTGGTGCAGTGCTGAATAAACACGGCTCTGACCCCTGTGATGGGAGGTCTCCTGACTATTGCAGGGCAGTGTGTTCACTAACCTCCCAACACCCACCAGCTGTTAAGATCTAGTTCTCCTTCGCTTGTTCTACTCCTCTGGCAATGACTTTCTGCAGTATAGGCATGAGAACACAGGTGTAGATGAAGCAAAGATGTGTAGCTCACTCTTCAAAACCAGTATCTGCAGGTCAGACAGGCTCTACACAGCTCAGAGCTGCCTGTTCTAACAAAAACCCGAAGAAAGAGAGCAGTTTTCAGCAGACAGAAATGAACTTACCACACAACTACCTAAAAACCCCAAATCTCTCAAAAGGTCCAAAAGCAACAGAAACAGTAGAACAATGAAAGAATAACCACAAAGAGGAATAAGAAACTGGGCCTTTATGACCTCAAAATCTTTAAGAGGAATCTTTAAGAGGAGTGATGCAATTAGAACATCCTCCCATATCATAGTCCAGCTATAACCTTCCAAACACCTCCGAACTTCCAAGATAACTGCAGGTGGCCAAGCAGCAATGACGGTTTTCAACTACACCTCTGCGGACTCCTGTGCAGGAAAGGATAGCTCTCCCAGTGAAATAACCTTCATGGAAGGATTATGCCTGGCTCCTGCCTGACCAGTTCTCACACTAAATTCTTTGCACAGACACAAGGCTAAGAACCACAGCAGGAGCTGATGCCCCACAGTAACAGTCTGCAACAGAGGAACAACAGCTGAGGAGTTCAAATAGCTGCATCATTGTCACAAAGCATGCTCTAGAGCACACTGGTCCACTCTCTCTTCAGTGGTGAGGAAAGACTTCCCAAACACAGCTCTTCCAATCCACTCTGCCTTTTCATTCCCATGGTCTTTATTCACACCAGTAAAGACACTTGGTATGCCTCAGCTGGCTAATTAATCACAAGACCTAAAAATATTAATCTAAGAATCGTATTTTTCTCACAGATAAATGCAAATACAGTAATGATTCAGCCACATGAGATGGGACAGGAAATCTGTGGTTTTGGTTTTAAATAAATTTGGGCAAATTACTGACACAATGGGGATACCTCTTTGTCAGCAGGACCCATGATAATCATCCTTGCTTTGAGAATCCCCCCTCGATTTGAATGCTAATGCAATCAAGAACAAAGGCAATGTGTTGCAGGATAGAACACAGTGATTACATTTATGTTTACCAGAAAATGATGGTGTTAACAAGTTGCCTGTAATTCTGACATGGATGTTTGCTTGCCTGCCTGATTCTGCTTTTAAATTGATCAAAAAACGAAAGTAATTTCTACCAATAGTGAGAATAAAACGTACAGCCTTTCTGCACGTGTCAGATATTTCTCCCCTTTTAAGGAGGAGACACAGCTAATTCTCAGAATTTCATGCCACTTCCCTACCCCTCTGCTTTCTGTCACAGAGCCAGCAGAACATCAGCCTTTCAAAGAATTCCTAAGCTCAGTTTAACATCTGAAAGAAAGAGAATATTTACAAATCTACTGGAGATTGAAATTACTGTTCAACTGAACAGCAATACAGTCATTAATAAAAAGAAAAAAAGACGGCATCATCTAATACTTACTTAAAGCACATGGCTGAAAAACATTTTACATTTGTTTATTCAGATCAGAGTTCTACTTAATGGGGACAAACCAAATCAATGACTGACAGCATGTCCATATAATCAAATATTCTATAATATTTATCTCGCTAAATCACTTGAAATTCAAATCCTAAATCCAATTTTTGAAGAAGGCAAAATGAATTTATTTTGAAAAAGTTCTCAACCAGGTATTCCACATCCTTTTTCAGATCCTAATCCTATATTCAGCTCCTCATAACTGCAGCTCCAACCTTGCACTCCCAGGATCCTCCTGCACCTTAGGAAGTGCCTCATAAACTTTACAAGGTGTTTCTAGACTCAAAAGAAGAGTGACTGACACTCATCATTTTCAGCTTTTATATAACCCTTCCATCCACAGGCCTCAAACTGCTTTATGCAGATGAGTAAAAATTATTATCCCCATTACACAGAGAGAGAAACTGAGACAGAGAGAGCTTAAAGGATTTATTCTACCCAGAATCAAGCAATTTAGAGTGCAAGGGAGAGAGCAAAGAGGCAGGCAGAAATTCTTGCTGGGAAATTTCTGGGTAAGTGAGAGACACGTAAGTTTCCTCAAAAGGTTAGTGACTGCCTCTGGTTGCCCCAGCCAGCCTGCCTGCCTTCACCAGGCAGAGATGGGTATGGACCAGGTGGTTCTGCGCTGAGGCTTCTCTCTTACCACGAACATCATCTCTGTCCGAGCTCACCCTTCTGCCGATGGCAGGTGACTGCCTTTACAGCAGCTGGAGAAAAGAGAAAAGCAAGCTAACACTGAGGATGTGGCTGTGAAATTGCCTCCTTGCCTCCCAAAATTTCCTTCTCTCCTTACTCCTCAGGTCACAAGCATGGGCCAGCTCATGTCCAAACAGCCATGGACGGCTACAGAAAACTGCTCTGACATAAAAAGGTTTTTAAACTGCCCTATTAATTTTCTAAAGCAGATGGAGATTGGGGGAAGGGAGAGATTGATGGTAGAATGGAGCACATGCTGCCTGTCCTCTTGAATGTTCTGGGTCATGCGGACCATTCAGGTTGATGTGAATCAGCTTTAAAACAAGTATTTATCCTGGTTGTCATGGTTACTGATAAGTAGCCTCAATTCTGCTGATAACAAAAAGAAGAAACAATTAAAAAGGGGAGAGGAGCCGAAAGCATAATTTGGTAATATGATGAAGCCAACAAGAGGAATTAAATGAAATTAAATAAGCCAATCATACCATAAATGTCTCAACCTCTGTATTTGCTTTTAAATCATGTAAGGCTCTAACATGGCAGCTGCTTCAGTTTTAACAAACAAAACAGTAAAAATCCCTTTTAATAACGAAATAAAATAATGACATACTTTGCTTTAGCTGAATTCAAACATAATTTAGTTTTTCCTGAGGTGAGATTTGCACAGGGAACAATCAGATAGTAAGTGGTATCATTCCCACAGACAAAACTGAACCAGCACTTTGGAATTCAAAGTGCTATTTAATGCACTGTTTTCAGCAATCTCTGAACACCATCCAACATACTACTGAACTACACTTCAGTACTTACACATAAAGCCTGATCCTGCAAATACTTGAAGATGGGGATTGTGCTATGAACACAAGTACTACAGCTGAGGTTGAAGTCATACATTCCCTACAACACCTTTGTGAGGGGAGTATCACATCCTCACATCCACTAACTTTCCCTACAACACCTTCTCATCCTCTGTATTATTATTACTATTTATATATCATGTGTCTTGGTCCCACTTTCTGATGTGTAGCGCTGTAGAGAGAAAATACTGGAGAATGAAAAACTCTGCTCTGGTGGAGAAACGTGCAACTAGTGCCCCTGGCAAGAAAGTGGCACACATTTTTACAGCAGTGATAATTAACCATTGGAACAATGAGCTCAAAGATGTAACAGATTCCCCAACCCAGTGCTCAGGACTGAACTGTTTCTTCCTCAAGATATTCTCTGGACTGGTCAATTTTAATGTCATGGTCTGTTATTTGTTTCCTGTGCTGAAGAAGCCCACGACAAATCCCTACTTGTGCAGCACGAAAAACTGAAAAGAAGTGGAAAGTTGCTGAGAGTTAAAACTGAGTTACTGGGTTTAATATCAGACTAACCAGGTCTTCTGTCACCTCCTCTCTCTTTCATCTCTACACACCATTCAAACATGAATGACAGACAAGAAAACGCAGCCCTACTTATAACGGACTGATTCATCACCTCTTCCTTGCAGCAGAATCAACCGCCTTCATTTTCCACTGCACCCAGAAGTATGAGTCAAAAGCCTTATTTTGGTGTCTCATACGAGGCTCTTTCATTATCATTCTGAAAATTCGGTGGAACTGCACCCTCCTTGAAATAGCAGTAGCAGAAGCTGCTGGTCCCAGAGCTGTGACATGAGGGGTGGAGGGTGGAAATGGTCCAGTGATTTAAACAGTCAAGCCCTGCTTTTGACGTTCATGCCCTCTTTAAAACCCTTAATGAAGTAACAACCCTGTTAATTCTTGCAAGGTATTTAATGCACATAAAAACTGCATTATCTACTATTTACAATTTACCACACGCAAACAGTATCTGACTCCGTATAAAAATAACAAGCTCACTGTAACCCTCCTCTCCCTAACCATACTGCTGATTTTTTTGACACATGGAGAAATGAGAATAATCACGTTTTACTGAGTGCATCTCATTACACTGATTTAAGTAAGATTTCCAAAGCTGTAAAAATATGCTTTTCAATTTCATTTGTTTTTAGCATTTCACTATGAAGACAGTTCATAAAGCCTTCAAAAATTATCACCAATATAGACAAAAATTGTATCCTGATCATGTGGACATCTGACAGAGGGATAATAGGGTCTAGAAGAACCGCAGTCAGATGTTGCTTTTCTCTTTAACATTTCCTTCTGTGCCAAACATAATAGACAAGTGTTAGAGAGACATGCAGGGGGAGTCTGAATAGAGAGCTTTAAAAGAGGTCCCTAATAGAGAAGCTGCATGCTTAGTCTTCAACAATATTCAATAGCAATTTATTTGCATTTTCTCATGTAACCTTTCACACGGGAGCAGATAAGGTAGAGCACAACACAATTTGTCAACTGCCAGACATGAACAAAAGAAACAATGTTTAATAAGCTTCAGTGGCCCCTTGTATTTGTTTTGCAACATATTAATAACTTTTTTGGAAGCCAATCAAAGACAAGAAGAGAAAAAGAAGTCAAGCTGGGAAACAAAAACCACAGTTCAAGAATTTTACAGATTAACTCGTGTTATCATCTGCAGTGTAATAATGCTTAAACTCAGGAATAGCACAGAATTGGAATAAGAAACATGCCATTTCTTTTTTTAAAAAAGAGCAATTACAGAAATGCTAGTGTCATATATACTTTTCCAAGAATTTGCTGTCCTCTATCTCATCCCAATAGAGCACATACCTGTTCCCCAAAAGAACCTCACTCAGGCTCCCCTCCTTCCCAGTGAAGAGATCAAACTCAACATGAAGACTATGAGGCAAGGCCAGAGGGGAATTGCTGAACTCCAGGCCACTGACCCAACTGCCCTGTACACCACGCTTCCCCAGCCACCTGGAAACTCTCACCTCCTAACGGAACTTATGTTGCACCAAATAACCCCCAAACTGTTGCCCTGAAAAACAATATGTAGCCTTTTAATGTAGCCTTAAAAGCTGTTACAGGCATAGGGGTAAGTCTGTGGCTGCTCATAAATCTGTGATTGCTCATTTAATCCTATTCTGCATCACAACAAAGTAAACTGGAGCTGAAAAGGAGTAATAGGAAGAAGCTCTAAAAGAAAAGGGAGCTAACTTACACCCCTGTCTAGGATACAAGGACCAAAAACTGAGTGATATGCAGTACAAGACGAACAAAGCAACTGTGCTGAAATTCAGCAATGCCGGGGCCTTCCTGTGTGACCAAGGTCGTATCACTAGGTATTCCTGGGGCAAAGCCTCATTTTTATGGAAAAATAATTAGTTGCAGGCATGTGAGAGCTTGTGGGACAGTTGCTCCTGATCCCTTCCCCCTCTTGCAGGCACAAGAGGAGAGGCAGAGAACCTCCTCAAAATGGTATCTACCGACACCTGTGCAACAATGTTTCTGCAGGACTGAGGTTTAACAATGGGTCCAAATGCTCATATGAGCCCTCAGTCCCACTTTTAAGGTAAGGGCCTCCTGGTACTGAAGAAAAATCAGAAAGCACCAAAATCCCAGCAACATACGCTGAAAAAGCTGATGAAATGTTAAGCAATTTCATTAACGTTATTAAAATAGAGAAAATTGCCTTGGAAAATTTCACATAGGCTTTCCCGTCTCATTGCAAATTACTCATGGCCTGAGAGATGCATGAGGAGCAAATGGAGAAAAATAAAGCTTCTCTCCAGGTAATTTGGATCGAGTCCTAGTGTCACTGGTAGAAAGACCAGGCTTGTGGGCTTCAGTGAGAACAGTGCTGGGTTCTTTGAACTGGATTATTATGGCATCTCTAAGAAAGGTACAAAAATACACAGTGAGAGAAGATGCATCAGAGAACAAAACAAGCTGCCAGCCAGATGACAACCCTCCTTGTTATGATGATGAAAAGACTCCCAAACTTCAGCAGACACACACCTGCAGAATTTAGGATCCTATACTCAAAATTAAATTTTGCCTTCTAATCACTTTGTAAAGGAGTCTGTTATATAGTGAAGGGAAAGAACATAAGCATTTGCTCTGCAAGAAAGAGGAATGGCTTTTCAAACAAGAAAGGGCTCCGTGTGATGGGAACATACCAACCCAACCCCATGCTCCTCCTGAGAACTAATACAGGATTTCTCTTCCTCTTCTGCAGGACTAGAAAACCATCCCTGGAAAAGAGGAGAAGCTGTGCCTGAATTATCGGAAAAGGCCTCAGGTGGAGGCAGGGTGAGAAAGGATTTCAGGACAAGTTATGCCTATGAGATGAGGAGAATAAGCAAGTATCCTCCCACTCTTTTCTCTAGGCAAACTCTCTTTCCAAGTTTTCAGTGCAAGAGTTAAGTCTCCAGTGAACCTGCCTAGGAAGGGCTCGGCAGAACTCTGCCTATCTTCCAGAAACACCAGGTGGCTTGTGCTCTGTTCCTGATGGGCTTTGGTCCCACAGCCAGCAGAAAGGAAGGCTCCCAAGTAAGAAACAATCCTAACACATTATCTGCTAGTCTGGAACCCGCTCTAATAATAGATAGCACTGCCTATTTCAAAGCACTTAATGAACACTAATTAGTCCTCAGGGTACTCCTATGAGGCAGGTAGACAGGTAAGTATTATTTCCCCTGTTTTACATATGAAATAACCTCATCAGAGATGTTCTGACTTGCTTAAGGCCACCGAATGAGTCACTGAGCTCAGCAGGAAGCAGGTCCTGGCTCCCAGACCTATGCTCAGACCTCTCAGCCATATCTCTTTCACAAGTGCAAATCTTCATTTCAAACGTGGAGGGAGAAAAGAAAAGATCAAGAAGGGGTAATAACACTGGGAAAAAATCTTCTCTGGGAAAGGAGCTTCCAGAAGAACAACAAAACAGAGCTATGTATCTACTGAATGCTAGATACTAAATCTAGAACAAGGGAAGAGATGAAAAACACACTGATACAAAATTTCACAAGTTTTTATTATATATTCTATTCAAGCAGCCAGAGGTATTTATTGTGGTTCGTAACTACCACTAATGTCAGTTTAATAGCTTTACATTCCTAACTTCTTGAATGGTCAAAGCCTGGTCAAAGCCCACAGTCCGGGCTGCACACAATCTATGTGCTTAGCACATACATTTAAGTTATGTGCCCACACCCACAAAGTTACACCAAGGTGCTGTTCCACACTGGAAACCTTCGTGACTTCAGATATCCTGGGTAGGTAGGAACATTATCACTGGGTTTTGTGACTCTTTGGGAAAAAGCAGCAAATGGTTCAGCCACCATTTGCGAACAGCCAGAGCTCACAAGACACCACATATCACACAGCATTACATTCTTCCATCACCAGGGTGCTGCATCACCCACTAATCAACTGCTCTCGAGCAGCGCAGACAGAGCTGGGCAGATGATGCCCTAAACTTTTAACATTCCAAATCTAGTAGATGTTTTCCACATTCCTGAATGTCCCTTTCAATGACTCCCTCCCTTTCAGCCCACAGTCCCATATCCCACAGACACACAATTAAGTGAAGCAGGGTCCTTGAAAGAGGGAATGCAGTGTAGCAATCCTCCAGAACATTCACCAATTGTTTGTGCTAAAAATAATAATTTTGCTTCTATGAGATTCAAGGACCAATCTCCAGACTAGGCAAAACATTAGTTCTTTTTGAGAAGGAAAAAAATATTATTTATACAGTGCATTACCAATCTCAAATGGTGATGTTTAAACATAAGTTTGATGAACTATATGCAGCATAATACAGCTGATTTGCATTTTGATTCCTTTATTTATAGACCACAGCAAATTAATAGCTCAAAAATGTTGTTCCAGGCGAAGTAATGGACACACAATAAAACTATTCATTTCCTCAAAGGTCACTCCAGGAGAAACATACATTGTTTCAAAGCCTACCAACAATGCTATTGTTCCAAAGAAAAGTGAAAATATATAATGAGCAGTTAGTGCATATATCTGCAGTGGAGACCCTGGGCTAATTTAAAGTGCAATCTTAAGGCAATCAATCATACTCTAAAATTACTTCATTTTCCAAACTGTTTACACTTTTAAAGTTACAAATCCACTTTCTGCTATTTCAACTCACGATTTACAGCTACAGATTTAGCCTGCGTTGGCTTGCTGCCAAACTCTAGTCATGAGGGAGCTAATGATCTGAACAGATCAGTGTTTTATAATGGAGAAAAGTGCATGTAAATTTCCAGCATGTCTGCAAGTAATCAAGGCATGCTGACTATAAATGAGGCGGCCTCACATATTTTAGGAGAAATATCTTAAAGCCCCACTTTTTATCCAGGCCAACAAAAAAACCAAACCAAACCAAACAAAAAAACCTAACAAAAAAATTCCAAAAGGTACTCCAAGATTATCCCAAATGATCCTAAATGAAACTGCTAGGCAAACAGTGTGTTAAAGAATAGCTAATTTCCTTTAGTGTTTCTATTCTAACCAGATCATATCCTTATCATGGCAAGCTGGAACATTAAACTCTCTAGTCCATGGAATCAAAACGCAAGAGTGCTTCGTATTACATTATAGAAAAATGAGCCATTCTCTACAAACGAGGTCAGATTTCTGGAATGCCAAAGGTCTACGTTTAAAAAGAGACGGGAGGAGGGGAGGTTTTGCCCACTCCTCTTGCTAAAAAACAGTGGGAAACTAGACTAGCATTTCAAATTTGTTTTAATAGTTAAAATGGTAGAGGGAGAACAAGAACCCTCTCCAGATTTATACTTAAGTTGGTCTTTATTGTTTCATTACAGTGCCATAGCCAAATAATGACTTTGTGTTACTGTACAAATAATGCCAGATCCTCATTTTCTAGTGGAAATAATTATTCTATAATTTTCTGCTTATCATCAGCCTACACCCCCTTCCTGTGTAGGCAATGGGTTGTGGTATGTTTGGGGCTAGACTAAAAAAAAAGTTTCAGATTTTCCTCTGTTTTTAAAGGCCATACCAAGGAGGCATACTTTGACTGAAAAGTGGCTTTAAGAATGGAGTTATAAATATTCTTGTGTTGTACTTAACAAAATTCAATCCATTATGATGGATATTTCTGTTGTAACATTATTACATGCCCAAATTCAATAGTATAATTAGATACGGCCAGAAACAATAAGCTGGCATTGCTTTGTTTCAGCATAGTACAGATTTAAAATACCTGTAATCATAAATCAACGTAATTATTTGAAGATCTGTCACAAAGTAGAACAGGAAAAGAAAAACTACAATAAACTAGCTGCTGAAGAATTTCATTTTACTCACTCGAGACTGAAATTTTTTACTGGCTTTGAGTCTTACCACCATCACAACCGGGCAAATCTTTTCTCCTTTCCAGTTGCCTTGAAAGGCACCTCCTCCACAAAGATTTTGCTTTCTTACAGCTTTCCAACACAACTGGCAGAGCTCCACTGAGGAATCCCACAATTCCACAGTATGAAGGATGCACCTGCATTGCTGCCATTGGGACCAGGGTAACAGGGAGCCAGGCTGAGAGAGACAAAGCAATCTGAGTTCTCCACAGCCAACAAAATGCGTGGTGGGACAGGGGCAATCACTGCTAGGGCAGTCTGTCCTGCTAGAAGCTCTAGGAGGAGACAGCTGAAGTCTGTCCTTGCAGTGGAAGCAAAGCGAACTGAGCATTTTTTGTCCCACCACGTTAAGTATTTTGCTAGTTATCCATACAAAATAATTTACTAACTCCTCCCCAACCTCTCTGCACTTCTTACCTCACCACTGTCAGAATCAAAACTAACTGACCCTTTCTTCTCTTTTTCTACCCTTAGTACACATAAGGAAGAGCTGGGGAGCAGCTTTGATGGACAGCCCCTGCATGTGAAGAGAGTTTGTTGTTTGTTGGTTTAATTATTGCTAAGTAACTGCTATTGGGAACTGGGCCTCGGGAGATCACTGCCCAGCTAAGGCAGAAAACCAAGCAGATATAAACACACACGTAGGAAAACACCAGGAGATGCTTTGGGATGGACTGCTTTGTATTACGAGGAGAGGCAAGAGCACTGACAGCGGCTGAAGAGTTTCTTCTCTCCCCTCACCTACAGTTACGCAATCATTTCCTAAATTTCATCTCCAGCTACCTTCCAGCCATGCAGAGCTTCATGCTTACTGGAGGCACTGGGCTACAGTATGATTGAAGTTAATTTTCAAACAGCTTCCCTGAAAAAAAACATTGCATTCACAGAGACAGAAGTCTCCCAACAATCTCCTTGTTCTGTTTTTCTTGCTGCTATTACAGTTTTTTCAAAAACTCTTTTTCTTCCTTCTTTCTATTTTGATCTTTGTAGGTGTTGAACTACGTATTTTATTACTTCTGATACTTATGTTAAGAATATTAAACCTTTCAAAAGTACTCTTTTGGCCAAGTGCTTTATGGGTACTGGAGCTCAGCAACATATACAGTTGCATGTATACACACAAAGAGATATCTGCAGTTTCACCAGAGATGACTACGTAGTCATCAGCATATGTCTGCGTCAACCTTCTGTTGAATAAATTATACAATTACTATAACATGATAAAAAAACTTACTTTCTCAAATTCTCAAATTTTACTCTTGCACACTGGGACATCAAATTGGAGAAGTAGCTGAAAACAGGTAAGACCTGGATTTCCTTGGTCAAAGAATACAGGAAAAAAAATATCCTTTTCTTTCAGTGTATCTGAAAGAAGCAAAAAAGGGTGAACAAACAGATCTGGGGGGAAAAGGCAAGTCCATTCCAGCTCAGCAAAAATTTCTAAGATAAAAAAAGCAACATAAATAAAAAGAGGAGATAAAAATAGGTGATGTGAACAATTCTCGAGAACAAAAAAGCATTTGATATTATCTGAGTTGGTGTCACAGGGTGGTTATTAACTGGCATAAACATGCATTTTTAGTCTCACTGAGTCACCCAGAAAAGCTGACTCTCAAATAATGAGGCTAATGGAGTCTGACATCCAGTTCTACTTTTCTCTACTTCAACATGGAACTGTTGCACAATTACGATACAGTTGGTCAGGATCCTATAAACAAAACTGAAAAAGGGAAAGAAAACAATTTTTTCCCCTACAAGTCAGGTTCAGTGCTTTTGCCTATTAAAGTAACTGAATACGTTTCTCTCTGAAATCAAAGCCAAAAGGCAGCATGCCAGACACAGTTAACAGATAAATCAATGTTCCTGAAGGGTGGGCTTTTTTGTTTTGGGGAGTTTCTGCCTGACAACAATCTTGTGGCAAGCAAACAGAACACCCACCACACATCTTGTCAATCTACTCACATGAAACAGGGAAGGAAATGCAAACACTTTTTAAGATCTAGGCACTATTTGGAAAAACTTCATGTTCTAACCTCGTCAAAGGTCATGGTTCCCATAACCATGAAGTCTGCAGCTATTGTGAAGCCCACCTCATGTAACCTGTAACTGCAGCTAATTTATCACTAAGGCCATTGCATACTATCTGTGAGTTTGTAAACAATAATGAATCACAGATTTCATTTCTGTGTCCCTCTCCGACTGGAAGACCTAACAGTTTCCTGCTCCAACATACAAAATAGTATTGCTTCTATAAGCCTACTCAGGTCACCTTGCCAGAAGTTTACACTTAATTAAACTGACAGCAAAACAGGGCCTTTGCTAATGTGATACAGACCAGTTTGCCTACAATGTAAATTCTCAGGCATGAAATTACATCTGAAACAGATACAATTATCTGTCTATATCTTAGACATGAGTTTAATCTATACTAAAATAATATTTTCTTTGTCCATATTGAAGTCTGTTTTAGAATTTGGTGGTCTTTTCTTCTTTTCACAGTTGAAGTTCAGGGAATTAATCAACTTCCATTCACCTTACAGTCAATTCTGAATTTTCTTCTCATCTGTAATTTACACATTCATTGTTGGTTTCTAGGTCATGGGTAGCAAAATTATCTCACATGTGAGAAACGAGATTCAGGACCTACTTTGAACTTTCACTTTCTGGTAGGACTATAAAAGTAGTTCACAGACACTTAAAGCAGTCTGAGTTGCCTTAAGCTAACAGCCTTCCCTTTCACACAGATCCTTGATCAACTGGCTGTAAAGCAGAAAACTGATGAGATTTATAGGTACCTTCAATAAAATGGAGGTGGGTTGTTTATTTGTCTAATGACCCGTAACATTTCACTGTCATGTAATCATTCTCATCAGTACTCAACTGATGCAGTAATTCCTACAATACCCAGGAAGAACAGAATATGCAAAAGAATAGTTACTGCACAGTAGCCACAGCGCTCATGATGAGCAACTGAATAAACTGCAAGGGTGCATGTATAGCAGATGCAAGTGAGATGGGAATTTCTGAGAGATGCCAAGTACTTTGTTCCTGGCCCATGAGCTGCCTCCTCCTGCACCAGCATAAGGACAAGCCCGAAGATGCTAAATGCCCCTTGCAATTCAAGCCTACAGTATCACAGGGTTTGAAAACAGGAAGAGATGCTATCCAGAAAGAAAAATCTGGAAAAGTCACAATTAGTCGGGAAAGGGCAAATAACCAATCTTTCTCCGTAAAGTCAGGGTGTGCCACACCGAGGTCTTCAGTGTGACTACCCCTGGCAGTTAGACTGAAATTATAGTCTCCCAAATTCCCAACCTTACAGTCAAGTCTAGGAATAGTACTGGAGAAGCTGCTCTTTTTGCTGCTCTGTAGATTCCTGACACTGGAGAGCACATCACCTGAGCTTTGCTACACTGAGTCTCCAAGCTCAATGGGAATTACACAGCACTCAGCCAGCAACACAGAATGATAAACCAGGACATTAATTCTGAGACACTATGGCAAGAAGGCCTGAGCTTCAGAGTGCCTAGCAGTGACTGTCACTTAAATATTTTGATTGCACTCTATTACGTGCAACTGCACTTCTGATAGCAGCTATGTAGGTAAACTAATTGAAAATAGAAGCTTGAAGCCATTCTGAAGACAGATTCTGGCTGAAGTTTTAGCGCCAAACGAAAACTGAGGAATCACTCTGATATAAATCTGGTCTCCCTGTTCAAGCTATCACACAGAAGAGGGTTTCCTGCCCTTGGAGTCAGCAATCATCGGCATGGACCTGGAGTCACTTCACCAGGTAAAAGGGAAGTCTCCTTCAAGGAGCCTTGCTTCCTATTTTAATTTGGGCAACCTGGCTAGTGAACTGACTGAGAAATGGACATGGTAAGAAATCCTTACGGATAGTTGGGGCAAAGATCTCAAGGAGGCATACACAGAATTGTCCCGCATGAAATCCATACAGACATGCTCTGAGGGAAAAGGAGCACAATGGAAACTGGAATCTCATTTTTTCTATGACTGCCTTCCCATTCTGTCATGTCTTGATAACCTTCAGTGATAAAGACAAAGTGCCCTGCCAGCCCCATTGAGCTTAGAGCACTCTTTGCACCACCTGTAACAAGGTCTTGTTTCCTGAGAGCTTCTGCTGCAGCTGGAGGTGCTACAACCATAAGAAGCGTAAGTAACAAAGCCACTGTAATAACTAGAGAAACTGAACCACAGTTTATTTTCCAAGTTTCTACCCACCCAAACAAACATTTGCAAAACTTTTGTTACTTGCCCAACTAAAAACATCTGCTGCTCAAGACTTATTACACGACAAAGTAGGAAATCTGCCACATGCCCAGCAAGGTATAAACAGTATGTTTTTACAGCTTGGACAATATAATTTCCAAGCACTGTTGGCACAATCTTCCTCTTAATATAAGAACTTTAATTGCATTTTTCTCCTAAAAAGTCAAAAATTAAGTACTTCCTTAAGAAAACCAGCCATATACTAAGCAATCTGATATCCTTGGGAAAAAAAGAGAAAATTTAGTTCTGCAGCAGAAGACAATGGTCAGACATCAGCATGATCAGAAATCATTACAAGTCCTTCTGGCAACTGCTTTTCTGCTTCACTGTTCACGTAAGTCCTCTGTTTTAGAACACTTAACAAGTCTTCTCAGAGTAAATGTACATAAACCTATTCTGATTTGATCTAAAAGGTGATGAGGGAAAAGGGGTCTGATAGAGGGTCAGATGAAGGGTCTTCATCTCTGGTTGTTAAAAATTAGCTGTGTTTCCCTAAGCCACCAGAAATGGCAAAGAGGTACTGCTTTGTGCAAACACCGTACACAACTGGCCAGAGATGAGGGAATCACTTTTCAGGTTTACTTACATGGATTTGCTGATATATCTGATCAGTAATATTCTCTCAAATAGGCAGCGAAACTACTAATAGTTTCTTCTGCAGAGGGTGAAAAATGCTCCTATTCCATTTGTGCAAATATGCTGGGCTCACATTATCAAACACATGAATTCCCATCCACGCTTTCTCCGTCTCCCTTGCAGACCCTGCCATCAAAACAGCAGGGAAAATATTGGCCTCATTTCCTGCATATTTCACGTAGACCTAAACATTCTTAAGAATCATGTCAGGGAATATATTTTAAGGCTGCTATGCTCACATTTGATCTCCTGCTCTATGCTTTTAAGATATTAAGCAGATTTTACCCAATAAATCAAATGTTTTGTGCCTTAGAATCACATGGTATCTGAAGCCACCGAAGCCTAAATCCTGCACCATTCGCATTCACTATATGTACATTCAGAAGGCACAGGTCTGAAAAAAAAAACGTAAAACATGAGCACCAACACTCCCGGTAGAGAAGGCTAACAAAAACCCCAGTGGCAAGGTAGAGAAGGCACCCTTACTGCTGTCTCCAACCATCCTCACCCCTGCTCCGATCCAACTTTGCACCACCTCTTTCTCACTCCATCATGAGAGGATCAGAGCTGGAAGCTGAGGTGGAGTATAGCCTTGGCACTCAAGTTCTAAGTGTCCCAGGCTAGTCTGAAACCTACAGAAATGAGCATTGACCTCCCAAAACCCAAGTGGGATGATTATCCTAGAGGCTCTTTCCTGTTGAGGGCTCTAACAGATGGGTAGGAAAAACAAAACAACTTACTCTCAAGGTTTTTCGCAAAGGCAGACAGGACCTGATTTCCCTGCCTCTCACACTGCTACAGGGTGTTTCTGAACACCACAGAAGCAAGCCTAAGCCAGTGCTGCAACATGGAAGAGTTACCACAAGAAAGAGAAATGCTCTCACTACCTGAGCTGGAAGGCTCCTCCACAGGAAGAGCAGCACAGGCAGCTGAGGGGGCTGAGCACCTCCCAAGGGACAAGCCCATTGCCTTCATTCAAACTGACCAGACCACCGAAATACCAGGAGCCTCCCACACACCAAACTACAGCATCTAGTCTTTGATGTGTTACAATAGCGCAAAGACAATATATAAAATGCATTTAAGAAACACTGTGGGAAATGTGCCAGCATTTTAAGGAATGTTCCCTTTGGACACGAAGTCTTTTTTAGCCAAACCACTATGATTTTGTTCTAGTGACTCATATGAATGGATTCTGGATTAAGGTTTAAAAATGCAGTATTTTCTCTTCTGCTCCTAGGTTCACCTCAAGGTATGCGAATGAAAAAATAGCAGTAAGAATATTAGGCTGGACTTACATTCGCCAATAGATACTAAACAGGGATGTACTAAATTTGTAAAGCTTAGCTAAAGTTACAAATATACAATTCTGAAAATGCAATTCCTCCTAAAGTCAGGCTGGGCAAGTACCATAAAACTATAAAAAGATACTTTGTCCCTAAAGATTGTAAGAAGCTAATCATTAGCCTCCAATTTGTAGTGTTTACCTTTTTATTACATTATTATGATTTTTTTTTCTGAATAGATCATTATTCTATTCTAATTTTTCTTTGTGGGAACCTGGATCCTTATTTCTGCCACACAGGTAACAAAAAAATACCCACTATCTCTAGGAAAAGTGTTTTTAAAGACAAAGACACTTGCCAGATTAGAAACAAACACAAAAAGTGTACATAAAATTGTGTTTGACTACTGCTGGCATCTGGAAGGGCACACATTTTCTTTGGAAATTTTTTCTTCCAGTTTTTCATACAGTAAAATATGTAGCCAGTAGCAAACTGAGAGAACTAAATTTAAAATGCACTTTCAGACCACTAGCACTTTTTTAACTTCTCTTTTCCAAGACGAGAGGTGAGGAGGGAGCTTGTACCGATGTTTTGAAGTACTGTAAGTTCTTCTGCCTTTTAACAGAAATATGTAAACAAGGTGTATGACTGTAGGGTAATGTTCTAGTCAGAAAGCATTCAACAGCCAGAGCGAAGCTATTTAAAGAATGGAGTATTCAATTCCTGAGGCCAGATGCTAGTATAAATATGAAACTATGTTCACACTGCAGATTAAATTATTTTTAGTTTCTGTGTTTGAACTGCCAAAATTATTTGGGTTGGTTTATATTTTTTTTCTGTGCCACAGAACTTACAGGGCCACATTTTTATTTATCTGAACAGAGGATTAAAAACACAAGTGTAAAAGGACTTTTTAATCTATTTTCTCTGTGCAACAAGACTGGAAGTGTATAGTGACAAACACCGTCACAAGTAAGGGTCATGCAGGCAGCGAGAAAACTAAAAATAAAGATGGAGCTGAAGCATTTGAGGTTCTTGAAATAGATTTTTATAGTAACTTCTCATTTAATTTTTCATCCCACAAGGCTTTTAATTTGGAAATATTCAGTGTGAAAGAAAAGTGGAGACTGCAATTCCACAAAAATTAAAGAGAAAAACATGCATTAAGATTGCATTATACCATGTCAACTGGGTTTGCCACAACAGCTTACACAGATATTGCAAAGAATATCAAGTTTAAGTCACTAGTAATTAACAAAAACAAAGAATCGATAATCCCATGACCTTGCCATAGCAAAGACATGATTGAATTCAAGACGGGCAGTGATCAAAGCAAAGCGAGGTTCAGTGACTAACTGGGTGAGGATCTATCAGTGATACGCCAAAGCCTACAAATCACCTACAAGGCTGCCAAGGATACCCCTCTTGCTGATGACTACTTCACTGCTGTTATTTTTTTGATTCTGTAATTATGTTCTCTTTGTTTCATCAGTTGACAAGGATGGAAGGTCCAGGATATATCTCAGGGATGTGATTCATCTACTGATAGAGGGTGAGTCTACCAAGACCCAAAAAATGAAACAGGAACCACATGTAAGGACATAAATGAAGCCACAAATGCTCCCCTGAGAGGCCTGGACAGGGATGTACAGCCAGGAGAGGGATGAGCAGAAAGACCAGCTTGGTCAGCCAAGAGACTTCGTGCAACACTAAGGAATGCGGAACCACTGAGCAGACTTGCACTGCACCACACGGAACATGTGTATTTTGCCAATGACTTATGAGAAGGATGAGGCCAGTAACATGGCACAGCTGTCTGGGGGGACATGCTGCGAGGGGAAGGAGCCCTGTAGTACCGGGCTGTAATCCACCTAATATTGGGATGTGTGAATGACACTAAGTACCTGAAGAGACTGTCACCACCCTAACTCAGCAAGGCAGGAGACACTAGGCTTAATTACAAACAGGTGACATGGGACATGCTGAAAGCTGAACATGCTCTTGAATATGACATCAGTTTCAGCCCCAGCTCCCAATTAACTGTTATTATTGCGTATGGATCTGGTATTGCAACAATGAAGCTTCCTTTTGGAGGATAGGCTGACGATCCCAGCTTCCCTGGGTATTTACAACAGGCTTTTAAAATGCACTAGCCTGCACTTCAAAGAAACCTGGGACCAGAACATCTGGGCTTTGGTTGTTTTGTTTCTCAGTAATAAAAAATGAAAAAAATGAAGTAGCTGCGGACAAAATTTCAGGAACACAGCAGCAGCTTTGTAATCCTTTACCTATATTCCCTTCACTAGCCTCGACCACAGAAGCAGAACAGGATGTGGGGGAACTTGAAGGAGGACGAGAGTGAATGTTTCCCACCTTTTTCTTAAATAAGATATTCATTATAGGATCCTTGAATTGTGTGGGGATCTATTCCACTCCTGACACGCATGCGTAATTCCCCTTGGCACTAATGGGAATGATGAACATGTTGTGAGAGGAGAATTGCCCCCTAAAACTGCAGGAGTGTGAACAAGGTTGTAAATATATCTCAAGGTTTTGGAAGCATTAGAAACTAGCCTAGTGAATTTCTCATGGTTTATTATGATATCACCAAATCCCCTCTATGTATTTATAGCCTTGTAATTCACAATTATTCTGGGTCCATAAATGTTTTTGGCATCTCAATGCAGAACTGACACTATTATTTCACATATTATAGTACTGTCCATGAATGCTATATTTATTCCAGCACAGACTCCTGGAGTTCATTCATCAGATATTTTATGCTACTGTTCTTTTAATGATTCATTTATCCCGAGTAATATTTGTATTCTGAAGTGTGGCGTCTCCAGCCAGCAGCACAATTCAGCTCTGCTGAATTATCTTTTTCTTTCACAGCATAACAAAGTAGAGCACAGTCAAATTGAAGATGGCCTTTAGTAAACTGTCAGAACAATACTGCTTACCAAGCATATCCAGACACATTTCTTAAACCACATGGAATGCTCTGGCTGCCAACACGCTCATAAAGTCATTAACCGGCGTCTTAAAATGAGGATGTGATACATATATTTAAATGTTTAGGAAAATCAAATTCACCTTGATTTTTCAAAAGATGCTAAAATATACTCCTGCTAAAATCATACACATTACCTATCACTAACAAAAGCTTCTTTATGCCATTAACTATTTGCCCTCCACAATGTTACAGAACAAGACAGACCCAAGCTGAAGGCTTACCATGCTGATGATTCATTTTTATAAGCAAATTATTATTAGCAGCAAAATTAAGGAGGAACTTACTTTACATGGTACAGATTTTACTAAATGAAGTAAATAAAGGCTATGCCACAAGGTTCTCTAATACAAAACCTACCCAGTAAGTTACAATTCATGCTGTTAGTTTTTAAATATATGCTTTATCACCCACTCCCACAAACCGCACTCCAATTTATACACACACTAGGTTTAACTGTTCCCACCCCAAACACCCTCATCTATCAATGCTCTAATCACACATGGCTCACCAAGCCAGCAAAGACAAGCATGACCCAAATTAACCAAAAGGGACTAAGCAGTCAGAACTGATACCGAGAGTCTTAAAACTCAGTTAACAAAGGCAAAGGTGCCAGACCCAGAGACTTTTCCTGTGTACTCACAGAGCCCCTCTTGGTGCTCACGAAGGTGATACACAGTGCTGGAGCAGATCCCTGGGCTTGGAAGGCTCATTTGCTATTGCCCACTCAGCTGCTGTAGCCAAGCCCCTTCCCAGTATCTTGTCCAACAACTTCCTTTTTTTTCTAGTGTTCCTACCTCCCACTTTTCCTTGCTTGCCCAAGCAAAGGTCCACCTTAGCAAGCTGGGGGGCCATCACCTGCTGTTGCTGAGATCTCCATAAATGCTGACATGGCCTTTCACTGACAGCTTTTGCTCCTGCATGCCTTTGTCCTACTAAACTATTTTGCAAAAAGAAGAGAAAAAGAATAAAAAGCAAGTCTCCACCTTAAAGCTCAGATGCACAAAGGATGCTCTCTCTGACAATCTCCCATGACACAACACAGATCATCTATAAGAAGATGAATATTGTATCTCAGAGAAAAAGTACTGGCCTTTCTGCAA
The DNA here is from genome assembly GCA_013397075.1 of Rhabdornis inornatus. Taxonomy (NCBI): domain Eukaryota; kingdom Metazoa; phylum Chordata; class Aves; order Passeriformes; family Rhabdornithidae; genus Rhabdornis; species Rhabdornis inornatus. Next base: position 169,239 of record VWZS01001397.1, read on the forward strand.
CAACACAGTCAGAACCAGACTATGATCTTAAGAAAATAGATAATGAGAAGTCAGACACATCATACTGTGCCTATAAACAAAGGGCTAGCTGCCTTTCTGGGCATGGGAGTAATAAAGAGCAACTCAAGAAGACATGGAAGGGAGGTGGTGAATAAATTTGGTCTGGCTTTTCTCCTTCTCCCTACATGGGAAATGACACCCAGATCTGGCCATGGTATCAACAGCACCCACAGAAGAGCCTGAGCATCTCAGCACCGCTGCACAGGTCACAAGCCAGCATGATTCATGGGCTGGTATGAAGACAGCTGCAACTTGATTAACGCAGCACTCAGGAGTCAAAGACGGCTGCAGAACTCTAGGTCCTGGGCTCCAGCAGCACAGAATGACAGCACAGGAAAGCAGCCAGGCAAGTAAAAGAGGATGTCCTTGGGTCCCACCCAACTATACCACAACATTACATAGGTGTTGGGTTTACAGATCTCAGTACTCAGCGAGTTGTTGTCTGGCTGTGTGGAAAGGATATAATACAGGAAAAAGGCATCAGTGATCTGTGAGGGATCACCATATCTTACCAGCAACCATGGCACACAGAAGAGAACACTGATCACCTCCCTCCACGGTGCTGGGCAAGAGAAGCGCAGCAACACAAAACAGTAGACATCCCAAACTGGGTCCTCCTGGGACCCAGAAACAATATGGGCAGGAATGGAAGATAGAGGGAAGGCTGGGGAGGAAAACAGCATCCTCTAAACCAATGATAAAAAAAAAAGGAAAAAGGAGAAAAAAAAAAGCATGCACTGAGATAAAGTCAGATTCAGAGCACAGCAGCACTGCACCAGGACACACACGTTTCCAGTTACTGGAACAAAACCCCATGGTCAGTAAGAATTAAATGCAAGATCCAACAGTGACTAGAAGGGAAAAAATCCTGGAGAGCAGACACATGTGGGTTATTACACAGCCTGGCAAGGTCAACCCCAGTGCTAAAAACAGACAAAAATAAAAAAGCCATCAAACATTTTTAAAGGGACACTGTTCCATACTGGCTGCTTTGACCACTGTCTGTGAATGGTCGTTATTTTTTTATCTACTCATTTTGTAATTATGTAGGCTATCCTGATCCAGGCAGAGGCTGCAACAAAACTCTTATTGATGGTGCAAACTGCTGCAACTTCGACTTTAAAAGAACGTGTGGCAGTTCTCTAGTTTCACAGGCAGTCAAATTTAACTCTTCCTCCTCTTGGTTTGCAGCAGTGATTCCTTCTCTGATGTTTCTTAATAGACAAGTACTGCAATTGCAAATGGCCATGCTCTACACGAAGGGTAAAGTGGCATGCCATACCAATACGTAATTGAAAACGCTGACACAGTGCCAACTGCTATCAGCATAATCCTGATAATCATGTTAGCCTGTTCCTGCTGCAGGAACAGGGTGGGTGGTGAACAGCCACTGTGAGTTAGGGGCTACCAAGAGAGAAGTTATCTGGGATTTTGTTTACACTTCTTGGCATACCTCCCACATTTCAAAGAACAAAATACTCACATCCTAATCACAATTAGATGAGGCTCAACACAATCCAGTGGTGAGTGAAAGGCTTCCATAGCCAGTACTGCATATTAAAATGTTTTTGTCACCTTCATACACTTCCTTTGTAATGAAGTAGGCTCTCCACAGGGAAAGGAAAAAATTAACAGCACTTAAAACATCCCAGTGCTGCTCAGACAAACAGGTGGCCTCAAGGACAGACAACCTCAGAAGGACCTCGCCAACCTCCTTCCAGGGAGGTGGATGAAGATGCGGAGGAGAGCAGCAGTGGCTCAAGACAGAGCGGCAACTGAGGAGGTAGAGCCCCAAAATGCTACTGAACATAGGGTCATCTCCAGGTCTGAATTATTAGAAGTACACTGCACTTAATGACTGCATCACTTTATAGCACTTAAAAGGCAGCCAACAACTCAAGCCAACAAGCCAACAAGTATTTGTTAAACCAACTGTTGACCGTAACAAAAAAAGTCTTTATCTCTGTCTGTTCAGCACCTCAGGTTATCTCTGATCCCAAACATGTTAACTCCAAAGCTAAGCAGTAATTAAACCAAAAGAAGGTGTTGAACCAAATGAAGCCTTCCTGCTTCAAAGCCTCTCTGAACAGTCATCTCAACAGAGCTTCCTACTCCACAGCCTGCTGGTGTTCTTGTCCTGCTGCAGTAGTGCTGGCATGCGCTATAAGCTGCACAAACACAGAAGAAAAAGCCAGGCCAAAGCCTCTTTTTTCCCAAGGGTGCCATCCTTCTCCATTCAGGCTCCATGGAGCACAACAGACAAGTCATGTAATAGCCTCATCTATGGCAAAAAAACTGTATCAATTGGGCTGGTTAAAATGAGTTAGAGAGGTCACTCTGACCCACAAGACAAAAAACAACATACAGTAAACAAGGGCAGAGAGGGGAACATGGGACAATGGGACACTTACAGGAGCTTATCAAGATCAGAATGGCGTTCAGCTAGGGCAGTGGGGACAGGAAGGTACAAGAAGAGGCAAAGGCAGAGAAGAATAGGACGGGAAGAGAGGCATGACTTAGGCACAAAGTATGCAAAGTGGCTGTACTCTAAATAGCTAACCATTAGTTGGCCATAAAATTATTGCATTAAGTTAAGCCAGGTGAGCCTGAACTGAGCAGCACGCGACAAACAATGAAAAAGGAGAGTCAGTATCAGATGAGAAGTCACTGCCACTGTCTGAACATACTACAGCTATAGATTATCAGTTTTGATAATGTCACAGTTTGACTAGGTATTAACTTAATAATCTTCATCTGTTGAAGTCACACCTGCTGGAAGTCCACTGGCAAACGAAATCGGAAGGGCCATGCAACAGCCCAGTGGGGACGGTAACTGTGCAGCTGGCACCTTCTGAAAAGACAGCTCATACCTGCTCTGCCTATCTTTCCAAACCCACTGCAATTTGCTGTGGATTGGCCAATTTGTGTAGCAACACAAAATCCAGCAAGGAACTGCAATCTTCCAAGTGAAGATATGCAAATGATGAGAATGGTAAAGACAAGAAAATAAGAGGGTGACACAGTCCTGCGGCACCCAGCTCGGCCCAACAGGCTCTTCTGGAGAGTTCAAAGGAGCTTCTTCAAGAGAAGCAGGAAACAACTGCTAGAAAATCACCTAGAGACTAAAAAAGCCTGACAGCTAGAATATACACCTCAGCTAGGAGCAGTAGCTGATTTCCCTGGGTTTCACAGGGAACAAAGATCCAGATTTTATACCTTCAAATGCATGACTTGGAGAATGAAAGACAGGACAGATGGCTAAATTTTCTTTGGGTCTCCCCTCACTGGACCTGAACAAACAAGAAGTAAGTGCAGCAAAAACCCTACCGTTCACCACAACTTGCTCATCCCATTACTAACATTGCCAGTGCAGGAACCTTAACTGCCCATTTTGGCATGACACTCATGGAGGAGGGATAAAAAGACTGGCAATGCCAGCTTGGGGACCAAACCCAGACCTCTGCCATGACAGAGCCAGAGACAGGGTTGCCAGAGAGAGAGACTGCCTGGCTGTGGCAGCAGCTCCCACCTCCCTGGACCAGCATAGGCACAGGGGACATTTGTTCCACGGCTAAACCCAGGCAGCTCCACAGCCCAGCCTAACCCAAACCAACAGAGCTGATGAACATTAAATTCAGTCATTTTTCCCTCAGTCTCTTCTCTCAATTTCAGTTCTGACTCCTCTATCTTTTTTTTCTTTTTCTAAAGACACATTTAGAGACGAAACCATTCATAACTGCCTATCCACAGACAGTTTGTGGCAGCATAATTGACAATGAGTCTGCTGCAAAAATGAAAATGCTGTTTTAATAGCCTTGGCCTAAAATACATTCTGTTGTATGCCTCAAAGGGTTTCAATAAAAAGTCAACCTGCAGAGACATATTTTCTTGGCTTAAACAACAATCCAAAGCATATAAATGTAGTCCAACTATAATGACATATTTATAGACCAATAAAGCTTACACTGCAGCTTTCATACTTCACTTAAAGGAAGTCTGTAAGAAGCAATGTTATATAAAATAATTTGAATTTTTTTCCAACTACAGCCCAAGGAATACAAATACGCAACTTCGCCATATTTAACCGATACTTTTCACATTGCTTAGTTGTTAAACACTTTGTAAAATGAAATAATTCCTCATTTGGTGACTTCCCAGTGGTTTACCAAATACAGGTATACAAGTCCATTTATTACAAAGAAAAATTCCCTAAGTATTTCTAAAGACAGAAATAAATAACTAGCAGCCTCAGTAGTGAATGATTTTATCAGACCAATTCTTCTGGCAAAACAGGTTCTCATGTTCATTATGAATAATACATTCCTGAGCAACTCTATTTTTATATGCTGCATTGTTGTTACTCTTTATTTTTCCTCAACACTTGAAAGAAATATTCAGAGAGCTATAAATAGTGTTAAGACATAAACTGCTAGCATTCAGTATTGACATATCTGTAGAAAGGGACAGAATGTATAACATAAATATCTCAACAGGCAGAAAGAAATAATTCTTAAAAATCATTCTTCAGGCTGAAATGAAGCTCACACAAAAAATGCTATTGCGAGATCTTTTATTTAATACAGTCCAAAGGAAAAGTTCTGCATAATTCACTAGTTATAAAAACAACAGCATTTTACAGAAAAAAACCCCAACAGTTTCTGCAGAAAAGAAAGGCAAAGAGAAAAGAAAGAAGAAAAAAAAGAGAAAAGAGGGAGAAGAGAACAAAAGAGAACAAAGAGGGAACAAAAATGGAGACGGGACTGCCTTGTCTGAATCAGGATCGACTTTCGGTTATAGGTTCAGGGTTTCTACAGGTTGTGGATTAACCAGGCATTGCCTTAGTTTTGGCTAAGCAAGTGCCACTGAACACATGGCACAGAGTGTACACTGCCCACACAAGGCCTCACTTTGCCTGGTTATTGCTTGAAGCTGCCCTGCTCCCAGCAGCAACGTGTTTAATTAAGTATGTTTGCACAGTGACACTTCTCTGGTTCTGTATCAGCCATATTTTCATTTCATCCGGGTTATTTCACTCCTCACCAATCTTGGATAGTGTATGAAAACTGATTTTGTTTCTTCTGTAAAGCTTTTTTGAGCTCTTTGGTAGGGATATAATTTCCTATTACCTTCTAGAGTTTGATTCAAAAACATCTAGCAGGAAAAGCTGCAGAATCTACTCACTTTTATGGATTTTTCTGTAATGGAAACATGCCGTTTCATAGGAAGAAAGGGGTCCAGGAGATCACGTTTATTTAGGCCTTTTCAACACTTGGTTCAGCAACTTCCTCATCTACAGCCAGGGTTAAACACCAGCATCATGTGAGGGACCTTTGTGTGACAGCGCACTGTGCTTCTTTTACAGTATACAACCCTATTTTAAGAGGAAAGAATACCCCATCCCATTGTGCTGGAGACCTGCTGTAGAAGTTATTGCTAATAAATCTTTTGATCACTGCAGCTGAGCACCGCTCTGTTGGCAAGACGCTGAGTATTGGAATGGTCTGTGGGCACACGTCCTAACACGCAGTAAAGCTGCCATTTGACAGCAGAGACGAGACTACACCAGCAGCTCAAACACCTCAAACACTGCACATCATGGCCCTGTCTTTGCCTCCAGCTAGGGACATGGCAACTCTCAGAGCAATGTCAACCCCAAACAACCACTCAGAATGAGAGAAATAAATCTTCCTCTCGTGGGTGCTAAATTTCATAGATGAGACAAACATCAGAGCTCATGGATTGCCTACAGGTCACCAACTAGGGCTGCTCCACAAGCTTCAAAGACCACCATTCTTCTGAGTTTTTGTGTCAGATCCAGGAAGCAAAATAGGATTAAATTCTTGGCTCTTTCAAATGGTAAAAAAATCTTAATACTAGATTTAGGAAATTTCTTTGATTCCTTTAATAGGTTGGATCAATTGTCTGTATCAATGTATCTAGTCAGCTACAGGTCTTTGGGAACCCTTGGTTTCACTCCCGTCAACCAGTCATGAAGATAAAGGCAGTAACAACCAAACATTTGCCAAAATTTCCTTTTCTACTGAAAAAAAACCCCAACCCAACAATAAAGCCAGAGCCACCAACTGAAAATGAGCCACATTAGAATGTGGGGTTATCAAAACTATACCATATAGTTTGCATTCCAGGAGCGTTTTCAGTATAACCCCTACTTTAAAAGGTTTAACATGCAACTATAAGCTTTGGGCTTAAAGATAATTTTCTCTGGCTCCTAGGGTAGATAATAGCAATTTAATAACTTACCACAAGGGTTTTTTGTTTGTTGAAAACAAAAACAAGAAAACATTAGCACACAAAAGTTCTGTCTGAAAAACATTAAGATTCTTCTGATGCAACAAACAAATGCAAATAAATGTAGTGCATAAAGAAGATAGCAGGGCAATAGCAGAGAAAATTACTGCCTGTAATTATGAACTAGAAGAAACCACAGAGAAAAGCAAAGAAAGAAAGAACTGCATGGCTTATTTTTTCCCTGGACATGCAATGAAAAGTAAGATCAACTTCCAATTGTACTCTAATCTTCCAAACTACATAGCTAATAGCAAAATGTGAGATTGACAAAACAACTTCACCATTTGATAAGATCAGAAAAATCACATGCAGAAGATAAATCTTCCAAGAAAGATCTTCAGCTCATGAAACTTGGCTTCAACGCCAACCCAGTCACGACACTATAATACTGAACTTGGCCCTGCACTCCTGTTCACATAGGTACAAAAGCATGTCCTCAAACACATCAGGCTTAGCTTTTAATTTCTTACCTTTTCACACATTATGGCCTAAACTTGATGCTCTTCAAATATAAAATATTTATTAAAAACTTGGCAGAAGAGAGAAATGTCCCTGATATGCACTTCAAAGTGCATAATCTCTGACAGCTGTTATACATCCAAGGTAGTAATACCACAAGCAGGCACGTTTACCAACAGAAGACCCATCTCCCTTGGACCTGAGTACCCACCACAGGTATTATAGGTGTAAGCGCCTGTGCAACAAAGCAGTCCCACAGCTGCAAGCCTGTCTGCAACCATCCAAAGTAGCAGAGCTACCAACTCCCTTTCTGAAAACAAACAGGGGAAGAAAGCACAAGTCTATGTGTGGAGATAACAGTGGGGTGCTCACAGAGCCCTACAGCAACATAAAGCTAACAAGGAAACACTATGGAAGGGACACATCCCTACTGAACGAGACACAGAGCCAACTGTACAGAGTCAGGGCAAGCACTAAGAGCACCTATGAGCTTCTGGAAGATGGGACATGAGAAGGGAAAGACCTTTGCTCATCCCTGCCTGTCACTGGAGGCCTCAGGAAGACATGTCAGCCTCCTCTCCCCACAGTGTACGGCTCTGACCTGATCCCCCAGCTCGAAGAGCCCCAGGGAGAGCCTGTATTATTTGAGCCTGCCAGTTATTTGTATGTGCATTTTCAGGGTTTGGGCGTAGTGCTCCGGGCCATATAGACATGTATCACAGTGTTACCCCACGCCAGTCTGCAAGGAGCTTGAGATGAGCTCACTACCATCACTCATCCCACACAGATGTCTCATTGCCACACCTCTACCCCAGGCTCAGATATACCTTCAGAATCTGCAATGGCATGGCAGGATCAGGCCCATCTGTCTTCAAAAGACACTCTCCCACAGGCCCCTTCCCACATGAGAAAGTAAGGCATACTCACCAAGCTCAGCCTTTTCCTTCAGAATATCTTTGAAGTTCAAGCCACTGTTCAGTGTGGATTGCCTGTATCTTGTCAAGGCCTCTTTCTGCCCATTCTTCCCCACATCCATGGGCTGGACCGGCTCAGCCCGGAAACCACACTTCCACTTGGAGAAATCGGACTGTGCCCATTTTGCCAAGTCCTCAAGCTTCACCGTAACTTTTTCTGAAACAGCAATAACTTCATCCTGCAAGAAGTGATCAGATGAGAGTACAACATGTCACTCTGGGCTCCCTGGTGACTGAGAAACCAGTAATATCATCCTGCACTGACTCGGCAAAAGCCTATCTTGCTGCAGGCTGAGTAATTTTTCTGTATCACAGAATAGCTAGTGCTTAATATATACCTCTTGCCACCTAAGTGGAAATACTAGTTATTTACTTGAAGCAAGCATACACGATCTAAAGACAATTTCTAGGACCAGGGCAATGATCCTAAAAGGCATTTGAAATGCAGGTTGCCAAATCACAATCTGTGTAACCCAAAGCCTTGAGGGAAAGTTTGCTTTTTAGGTGCAATTAGCTGCAAATGTAAAAATTCATGACTGGATGACTAATGATTATAGTTAGTCTTGAAATAAATGGACTAAGTAAATCTCAGATTCTTGGAACTCTGACTCACCAGAAAATTCCTATGTTTATGGTACATTTTCCCTTGGCTTATACACAAATACTGAATTTAACTTTTTTTGTCCTTAAAATTAAATAAAACTGTGATGTAATCCCAAAAGAAATACTACATAAATGTGCTTCCCACCAAAAGAAACTTGCACATTCTCATGTTTCTGAAAACCTTTTTCAAGATCAGAACCGTAATTTTTTTCCCCTTCTAAAACATACATTCTAAGAAGAGCACTTAAACTTAGTTTAGCCTCCAGAAAATACACTCAAATTAAACAGTCCTAATTGGTGGGTTTTAACCTTCCAGGAAACAACCAACTCCTCTCAGTCATCATGAATAAGCAGAATATTTTACAGCTGACTCCAGTGAGCAAGGGATCAAGAAAGCCTCAAAAAATAAACAAACAAACATATATATCCAGAAAGATACACTCCAGATTTTTTGGTTAAAATAGCAGAAATAATTTATGTTTTAACGAGAGCTGGCTGTACACTGCACCCTGCACACCGCACATTTCTAACACTAAATAAGGTTACAGGTTCTTGAAATAAATTATTAGAATCCAATTTTTCTCTCAAATAAACCTAAGTATTTGCAAAGGGGAGAGAAATTCTTTGAGTTCTTAAACAAAGGGAAAAGCACAATTGATTCTGTGTGGGTTTTTTTTAATCCATTGAACACATTCCTCAGGAAATAAAATACTGCTCAATGGAAAAGAAAAAAAAGCACTTTATTGTGACAAGTTGCATACAATACAAAACCTGAAGTAATTCTAGTAAAAAACCAGATCTGATATTCGACTCTTCCTTACATAATACAAAACTCTTTAATAAGCAGGCACCTTCATTACATTTAGTGCAATAACAAATATTTGGTCAGAAGTGAACAGCATGTTTATATGCTAAGCAGGCCTGTAATAAAATCTTTCCCTTTATCGCTGCACAGCATAAGAGCCAAACAACAAACAATAACAGTGATGCTTTAAATCTCTGTTTATGACAAACATCAATACTTTCTACACAAGCACTAGGTACTACAAAGTACAATTTCAATGGATGGTTTTACCCAATTTCACTACACCATCCACTTGAAATAAAAAAGCTGTAGTTGCTATGCATTTTATACCTATTACATGGTGATTATTAAATGTCAGGATGGAAAAAAAAATAATACATATATATAAATATCAGCCTGCCTGGAGACAGTCTCAGCAATTTCTGGATGAAGTCCTCTCTTAGGATGTTGAATACCATCACCAGCTACTACACAATATTCCATACCAGAGAAATCTACTTTGCAGCAGTTGAGAAGCAAATGCCACCCCCCAAAAAAACTCCAAAACCACTACCACCACCAAAAAAAAAGAACCCACAAGAAAAAAAAACAATGAAAAACCCGACTTGGAGATCAGACATGCTTCTGGTTAAAATACTATTTTCCAAATAGCTCTCATGATCAAATGATTATGATTTCAATTACTAGTTTCTTCATATCCTTTCCAAGAACTGGTATGACTAATTTTGGATGGCATACAAAGTAAGCTGAGCAGACAATTTATTAACCAAAAGAAAAGTACAATCACTATTACATCATCAATGAATAAACTTGTTTTTGAGAACACAACCTTCGCACACATGCACATGATGTGTACACAGAAGGAAAAAACCCCCGAATTAAAAAACAACAACAACAACAACAAAAAACCCCCAAACAAACAAACAAAAAAACTGTACCAAAACTGTACCTACTATACCAAGAGTGAAGCAATACTGGTGTGCTCTGTCCAGGATGCCATGTAGGGGGAACTGCAGAGGCAGGAGCAGGGGATCTTTTGGGGAGCTGGGGAATGCACACCTCAGCCATGAGTTTCCTGCGGCACCACATATCAGCCATGGGAACATGGGGTGTTCAGCATCCCCACACTGATGTGAGGGACCAGGGAAAGAAAGACACAGCAAAAAGACCGCTCTGTGCCTCCCCTCGGCCCTCTGCAAAACGCCACCAAGTCTCCAAATACAGCCACAGAGTGCAAAGGCGTGCTCAGGACGGCACCAGGGAGTAGCCCAGCACAAATACAAAATACAGGAGTCCATGCTGTCCCTGTGCTGTGACAAGGGCTCTGGGCTAAACCTCCCTCCGCAGTTGATTGTCAGGGCCACCCAGTCACCTCCACACCAGCTTTGTCCCCAAGGGCACCAAGCTGGCCACCAAATTCCCATCCTTCCCTTGTACTGCCATCGATCGCCACAGCGACACCAGGGAAACGAGGCCTAGTTCACTTTTAGGTGGGAAATGGAAAAATTATCTAAACCGTTTCAGAGCTTGCCTTGGGTCGCCCTGCCCATCGCACACCAGGACTGGACAGACCTGCTCCCTTCCCTCACCACTCACTTTTGACCCAATTCACACAGAATTGTCCACACTCTTCTCAACTCCTCAAATACTGCAGATCAGACTGCGGTCCTCCTCTGCCAGTGTGGATCTCACCAGTGTGGGGCTACATCTCCAGGGGCATTTCTACCCTGGTGCCTCATCATACAAACACTGTCACCCAGCAAGGCATGGCAGGTGGCTCCAGTTTCTGCTTTCTGAGGAGCCTGAGCGACATGCAGCTCCAGCAAGGCTGTCTTCCCCACATCTTGGCAGTTTGCTGACACAAGAAGTCATCTCCCGCCACACCACCCAAACAGAGGTCACCCAACTATCTCACCACCTCTGGAATTTCAATGTGCCCCGCCAAGCTTTTACACATTTTTAAGCAACCTTTCCAAGCACTCAGCCCCAAACTACTGTGGTGTTTGGGGGGAGTTTTTTGAGCAGAAGGTGACAAAAGGGTCCTTCTTTTTTTTGGTTAAGCTCTGTGGCATAACAAAAGTTGCTCTGGGACCCGCAGAGCTCTGCCTCCCACAGAAGCCCCTGCACCCATTTGGTATCAACCACTACCTACTGCCGCAGCCCTACCAGAGAAACCCCTTCAACAAGATGACAAAGGAATACAGATGTTGAAATAATAAAAACCAGGTACACAGTGACACATGACTAACAAACCTTTAGAAGATTAAAGAAATCTGCTGTATAACCTTCATGTCATTTATAATTATATCTCTGTGTAAACATGAAAAACCACCCACATTGCAAAAAGTGCATATATATCTCTATCTATACAAAATCAACTCATCTTGTATTAGCTATGCTCTGAAGTGATATGTTTATGAGGTCTCCATTGCACAGTTAAGTCTTTAATTACCATTTTTTTCCTGCTATAGCAAGATGAGAAAACAACTAGCAGAGATTTCAACTCTGCTCAGGAATGAGATTTATCAAGTGGACCTGACCAATTGGTCAGTGGTCCAGTGGACAAATGGTGCCAGCCACAATGCTGTCTAAATCTCGAAAAAAGCACTGACTATAGAAAGAGGCACTTTTTCAGCTGCTTCTATAAAAATGGTTATCTTGTCAGCCTGTAATTTTAGCACATCTTACATGACTTCTAAGCAAAATACAATTCTTTCACTTATCAAGTAGAAAATGCAGAGATGGTTAAGAAAGATGGTGACACAAAACCTTCTCATCTGTCTCTTGATTTTTTACAACCATACTGGATTTGCATTTCCAGAGAAGTCATCCAGGGAGAAAAGGACAGCATCTTCTCAAGAGCCATTATGCTTAAATATTATGTCACTGTTGTCTAAGCAACCATCACAGCCTTATGAAAGCATAGAATGCTAAATTGCCTGACTCAGCAGATGGTGGAAATACTTACATTCAGGGAAACAGGTCAGGTAGTTGTAATAGTTTAAAGCAGATAATTATTTTTTAGAAGAAATATTAACACTTACAAAGCAGGAAGTCACAGCGCAGTACAGGGAGGTTGTACATCATGATTGCACACCTGTGAACGCTACATCACAAATGCCTTTTTCTTTGCCAATAACCAGGAAAGATTCATATTTTAGAGACATTAAGGCAGCCTTAAAAGAATTACAGCAACTGAGATATCTCAAAGATTTGACAAGCTAAGACTGTTTTCACTCCAGTACTTCCAGAGGTCATTTAAGGAATTCTGGAGTGCATGAGCAAGTCAAACACCTGCTTGGCTGCCTCCTAACATCCAATAAGTGGCCTAGAGAGAAACAGGAGATGTATTGCAAAAACTCTTGCTGATAATTACAGGAGACACTGCATGTCATTTATCTGATCAGTATGATTTGCATTAGAAAACATCTTCAAGCCTTTTCCGTGAAATCTTTAGCACAGTAGATAGCTGAGGATGCATATTTTACAACCTAGTACATTGTTGATGAAAACACATTCATCCACGGGAGCAAAAAATACAGTGTGACTCTTACGGACTGCATTCACCAGGGATAACAGAACTGTTATTTCATTGGGCATAAAGATGTCACTTATTCTGGGCTGGTTTTACACCCCACATATATTTCAGGGTTTTTGCAATTTAAGTGAAAAAGACCTTCCCATACCATGTGTATGTAAAAGGCAGTTCTCAGATCAGGAATCCTGTTCCCTGCTCTAGACCCCTTTGAGGAGCAAGAGGTCATGCTGCAGGCAAGCAGAAGGGAAGGAGTGGGCTTGTTGTCAATAAGCACCTCTCCCTCAGGAAGGCATTTACCCGGATGTTTGATGGAAGTACCATCAGCTTTATTTGACAACACAGTCAAAACAAAAGGTCCTGATCAGAGTCTTTAGTCCACAGCTCTTCTCTGCCATACAGATACTAGCAGCAGAAACCAGGTCATCTCAGTCCAGCCCTAAACACTCACCCGAAGTCACTCAGGAACGTGAACCCAGATTTCCAGAGGCATCTCCATAAAGCAGCACTTCTTTCAGGGACCATATCCAGCTCTAAAGAGGCAGAGAGCATTTGGACAAGACTGATTTACTCTCAGAGACTTCCTCTAGAGCAAAAAGGTCCTGTCTCCCTGCTGCTGGTGGTGGGCTGGGAATATACATAAACTTTTAGCCAGTTTGTGTAGGACCACGAACTGGCTAAAAACCTGGCTGTGTCATGGAAAAGGCCTGGCTCTGGGATGTGCCCTGTTCGGCCTCCCTTACAGGGCACATGAAGGACTCTCCTGCCCCTCTCCCTACCAGCAGAGCCCTTCTAAGCATGCTGCAGACCTGGGGACCAGGGCACAGCTCTGCCAGGTGGGAATTGCTCCTCCTGTTCTGCAGGTGGGATCACTGAATGACAGGGAAGCCTCACAAGAGGTTCCATAGCTCAGCACAGGCAGGGGCTGGTTTTTTTCCCCGTGACCCTGCTCGGAGTGCCTTGTTTGGTGCCATCTCCTCATGCATCCCCTAGCCAAGGGCAGACAGAGGTGTCCCAAAGGATTTGTGGAGTGCAACTGACCGCTGGGGTCTGAACCTGCTCCCTGGAGGTGCCTACATACAGGGACCTACAGAAACCATTGCTTTCCGCCCATGAACCTATGAGGAGAGCCTTGAGAAGGGAAACATTCATAGATCAGGAATTTACCTGGCACACCAGAGAATTTTAAAGAGGCCAAGGCAGAACCTTTCATCTGCAAATCCTTTCCTAATTACTTTACAGGGCTATAATGATCTTGTTAAATTCAGGTGACAGGTATTTCCCCAGCCTAAGCACAGCTGCACAGAGCTGTCTGAAACTCACACCGATGTGTTCATCCCTTCCACCAGGGTCCAAAACCAAGAGAAAAGCCCAAGTTAAAGGACATGGCTGAAGCATGTGAAGTCCTATGGTTTTTGCTTTCCCTTGAATTAGCAAGCAGCATTTGCCACATGACTCAGTAATTCCAAAGTGAGACACGCAAAACAACCTGGGGCAGAACACCACCATGTCTCTGTAGGATGGGGTACATCGGGGCCAGAAGTGGGGTGGAGATGGGGTGCACAGAGAGACAGCTGTGAGCAGTTAGACACGACATTTCTACTGTGAGCCTCCTGCTTTGTGACGGGGGTGTTTTTCCCTCCCTCCTTCCACTCCCAGCCAGAGGTTCAAATTGAATTTATATCTGTCATTGCAGATAGAACTTCTGACCAAACAGAAAATAGGCTTCAGTCAAAATGTTTTTCCATCAGATAGCTCACAGATCTCAAAGAGCTGTTTTAGTTTAGGCAAGTTGACAAGCAGTTCATTCCTAATTTTGCCTACTACAGTTACAGTATGAGAAACTTTCCTCATAGATTACATAATTATATCTTTTCTTAACAAGGAGTACATGGCATTAGCAGGTTTAAATTATGCAAGCTTATTCTTTTGTCTTTTGTTATATTGTGTTCAATTGTGCTGGTAAAACAATATGTGCTTTAATTAGCAAATATCTGTAAATAATTTACTTGGTTTTCATACAGCAGAACAATGGAGCCAATTTTCACATACATCCACTGAGCATGTCTAGGGGGTTTCTTGCCAGAACCTTCCATTGTTCAGTATCTGTATCAATCTGCCCATCATTAGCAGCTAACGTTTAAGCCCAGTAAGACATTAAAGTTTTGGCCCCTGGGAGTAGCCCCAAGCCTCCCAAATCCAAGGCTACGCTTTGCAAAGAAAGATTAAAATATCCAGAAAATGAAAACAAACTCTTTTATTATCTATAACCCTGGCACCTTCGCATAGAAACATGGACGCCTGCCAAGCATTAAGGTCACTGGATTAATGCCATAGAATGCCGATGTTCATCTGACCTTCTGACTGCATTTTAGCTACAAATAAAAGGCTCAACTTGATCCAACACTACCAATCACGCGAGTGTCTAGGCTGTGCAGGGTTAACGCTGGGTGTGAACCCACCCTGCACACACACAAACACACACAGGCACACAAAGAAAAAAAGCTCTTAAATCAAGAGTGGATGACTGTTCAGAGACTTAAGGCATTGTTATTTTGAATGCGAATGAAAGGGCCAGAACAAGCATTGCAAGAATATTTCAATTATGTATTTCCCAGAACTACATCTCTGAGCAACTAATGCAAATATTGCTCCCACGGCAGTAGAACTTCTTCCCGAATAAAAGCATACAAGAGCTTAAATCAGAACATACTTTCTCTATCATTCACATATTGTTTGAGTATTATTAAAAATGCAAAATCTATGTATGTGTTACTCTCCTGAGCAATACAGTAATTATGATTAAGGGACAAGCAGCACAAAAAGAGCCAATTTATCTTACTTGCTCTTAGGAATACTATTGTGTAACTAAGCAACTAAAGACAAAATATAGTCTAATTAATTCAGTCCTATGCTTATTTAAAAGACACAATTAGAACATTTTTATTTTCCAGCCTGCACAGTATCTCAACATGCTTGAGAGTGTACCATGTGAGACCTATTATTCTCCAAAGACAAGAGTTTAATGTTTAGTGCCACTGCTCAGACTGGGAACAGCAACTCTGGAAAGCAGTGGGTGTATTTTACAGTCTGAATGCACAGAGAAGGGGGAGGAAAGAAGAAAGGAAATAAAATAAAAAGTTGCGTGTTTTTTTTTTTTAAGGAATCTGCCTTAAATGACCAGATATTCCAGATTGCTGGCTAATGGCTAGCAACATGCGGCTTCTCTGAGTAATATCATTGCCCTCTCCTTCCTTTGCCAGCATATGCTACTGCTGGCGAAACAGATAAAAATATACAGAGTAGATATGCAATTACCAAACCCACGATATTTTATGACAAATGCCATTTCTCTAATGCTGCTATTACAGTGTGCCTGATTTCCAAAGCTGAATTAATTTGAGCAAGTGTACATTGGAGATTGATGCTATTAGCATGATTTTTAAAGCATCCTTTAATAATCATGATCTGCATGTTTGAAATGTGTTGCCATTACCAGTGCTGACAGATACGAGCAAAAGGCACACATCGTGGAGACTAAAACGGGGTTATTCTCATTTCAAATAAGAGTGTACAAAATCCTGCATCTGTAAAAAATCCCAAATCTATTACTGCGCAAAGGGAGTAGCACATTTTTCTAGCGGGATGACAATACAGCACTATTAATATAAGACACCGTGCCTGGGCCAGCCTATGCTACCTTTATGCACTGGGGTAGGACCCCCGCAAGTGAGAGCCCCTACAAAATGAATCAGGCTTTCAAGGGATGCTGTCAGCATCTATCCTGTAATAAAGAGAGAACAAAACCACTGACTGCCTTTCTCGAAGAATCTCTTCTGCAATTATAAATGGCACATATTTATAGAGTGACTTCTTTTTTTTTCCCTTCTCCCAATTAGTCTGAAAATGCAAAATACTTCTAGGGAAATAATTACAGGAAACTAGCTCTCTCCTCTCCTCTGTATGAGGAACGCTTACTCATGTAAATTACTTGCATGAGTAAGGATTATTTGCAAGGCGAAAAGCATTGCATCAGATTTCCAGTTTGGGAGAAGAGATGAAATCAACATGAGTTCGTAGTAAACTTTACTGCCAGTGAATGAACCAAAGGCAGATCCCCACTGACAGTCCAGCCTCAATGGAAGCAGCATTCACCTCGATGCAGGGAAATGCAGGGAATGTCATACCATGCAAAATGAGTTAGCTGCTGGTTTAGGATTTTTTAGGAATCACATCAAATACTATCCCTGGATTTAATGAGTATCAACTTTGAAATATATTTTTAAGCCTAGTCTAATTAACGCCAACACCTTTAAAAATGTGAAAGCACAAGGCACTAACAAGCATTTTGCTCTACAACTGCTTTTGCAAAGGTCAGTCCTTCCACAACCCCACAACACTCCTTGGAGCAGAGAGCAGTAAATGAGCTGGAGAAGGTTTGGCCAAGACCCTGCGGGCTGGAGGGTGAGCCTGCCTCATGCCCCCTGAATGCCACAGGAGCAGGGCACTGCACGAGGGGACTGGGCAGGCACTTTCTGACAACACACAGCTTCCCTCACACTTGGGTGCCAGCAAAACTGGGGGCCTGCTTTGTACATGCACCCCACGAAACTGTTTAAAGCACCATGGGGTGCCCTTAGAGGCACTCCATCTGGATCTTCATAGGCCTCCAAGCATCCTGATCTGACCCCTGCGTGAGGCACGTGCCATCAAGGTCTTCCTCCCATGTGGAAGGTGACACAGGGGACTGCACCAGACCAGAGTGAATGAGAAAATCAAGGCAAGGTGGTGATTTCCTCCAGCAAAAGACTGTTTTGGTGATGGCCCTGTAGGGATGAAGGAGAATCACCTCCTCCCTGCTGGACGGAAGAGAGAGAAGGCTGCTCTCGCTCTCTACCCGATGTTGCACCTGCTGCAGTGTCTGGGCTTCATGGTGAGGTGGGAAGCTGCTTGCCCAGGCTGCTGTGTTTTAAAAGCAGCAACGAAGTTTTCAGTGAATTAGCACAAAACTCTTCTAGTTCACCCAACAGTGGCCTCACAGGCCCTGTTTCTCTTAAAAAAGTGTCTCTACTGCTCCTGTGCAGCAAGACCCCTGGTCTGAGCGTGATGCCAGAGCTGGTCCCAGCCCCTCCATGCATGTCTCCTCGGGATGCAATGAGCATCAGGGTCAGAAGCACCCATACCTGCTGCATGTCAGCAGCCCCGTCCCACCATCCACT
This sequence comes from Rhabdornis inornatus, assembly GCA_013397075.1. Classification (NCBI taxonomy): domain Eukaryota; kingdom Metazoa; phylum Chordata; class Aves; order Passeriformes; family Rhabdornithidae; genus Rhabdornis; species Rhabdornis inornatus. The sequence goes on from VWZS01001397.1 coordinate 187,203, forward strand.
GAGACTCCCTGAGAAACAATCTCTGGCCAGCTCCTGGCATTGAAAGGGAGTTTCTTCACTGTGGTGATGGGGATACTGAGCCTTAGGTGGAGAGAAGGGTTCTGAAGTGGAAGCACACCAGGGCTTGAACCTTCCCTGGATCCGGGCAGCGCATGGAAACATCTGGTTTTAGCAGCAGTCAGGGTTATACTTAAATCTGGATAATTAATTCAGCTAGCTATAAAAAGACTTATATTTACACTTCTTGCTGATTAGCTCAAACATTTGGCAATCGGATAAAATACACCATCAGAAATTTCTCAGTGACAGAAGCATTACACCCCTTCTTGCTTTTCCTCCCTCCTTACAGCCACTAGCTGAATATTGTCATAGAGTCAGTGCTGCCATTACAGAAAACAGACACCAAGCTGCTTCTATTAATCATGCTGCTAGCGCAGGTAGCTGCTGGAGACTGTGCCTAAATCTCTGGTGGGCTTGATCACAAGCCTGCGATTCAGCCACTTGCTCCCCTCACCAACAATTTCAGTGACAGCAAGCGCCCCTGTCACCCTTTGCCTCGGACACCTGAGATTAGCAATACATGCTTAAGCACTGGCTCACTCCATCCCTACTCCCTGAATGCAAGACAAAGTATTTTCTCCCATCAACAGTCCCACACTACAAATAAGGTCCTCTCTGATGGCTGTAAGCCGCATATGACTTGAGAGCCACATCTCCTCCTGCAGAAGGAGCCCAGTCCAGAGTTAGGAAGCCCCACGACCCCAGAGGTGGCCCTGCTGTCCCTTTGGGGACCAATATGAATGTCATTTACCGAAGACACTGGNCAGTGAGCAAGGGATCAAGAAAGCCTCAAAAAATAAACAAACAAACATATATATCCAGAAAGATACACTCCAGATTTTTTGGTTAAAATAGCAGAAATAATTTATGTTTTAACGAGAGCTGGCTGTACACTGCACCCTGCACACCGCACATTTCTAACACTAAATAAGGTTACAGGTTCTTGAAATAAATTATTAGAATCCAATTTTTCTCTCAAATAAACCTAAGTATTTGCAAAGGGGAGAGAAATTCTTTGAGTTCTTAAACAAAGGGAAAAGCACAATTGATTCTGTGTGGGTTTTTTTTAATCCATTGAACACATTCCTCAGGAAATAAAATACTGCTCAATGGAAAAGAAAAAAAAGCACTTTATTGTGACAAGTTGCATACAATACAAAACCTGAAGTAATTCTAGTAAAAAACCAGATCTGATATTCGACTCTTCCTTACATAATACAAAACTCTTTAATAAGCAGGCACCTTCATTACATTTAGTGCAATAACAAATATTTGGTCAGAAGTGAACAGCATGTTTATATGCTAAGCAGGCCTGTAATAAAATCTTTCCCTTTATCGCTGCACAGCATAAGAGCCAAACAACAAACAATAACAGTGATGCTTTAAATCTCTGTTTATGACAAACATCAATACTTTCTACACAAGCACTAGGTACTACAAAGTACAATTTCAATGGATGGTTTTACCCAATTTCACTACACCATCCACTTGAAATAAAAAAGCTGTAGTTGCTATGCATTTTATACCTATTACATGGTGATTATTAAATGTCAGGATGGAAAAAAAAATAATACATATATATAAATATCAGCCTGCCTGGAGACAGTCTCAGCAATTTCTGGATGAAGTCCTCTCTTAGGATGTTGAATACCATCACCAGCTACTACACAATATTCCATACCAGAGAAATCTACTTTGCAGCAGTTGAGAAGCAAATGCCACCCCCCAAAAAAACTCCAAAACCACTACCACCACCAAAAAAAAAGAACCCACAAGAAAAAAAAACAATGAAAAACCCGACTTGGAGATCAGACATGCTTCTGGTTAAAATACTATTTTCCAAATAGCTCTCATGATCAAATGATTATGATTTCAATTACTAGTTTCTTCATATCCTTTCCAAGAACTGGTATGACTAATTTTGGATGGCATACAAAGTAAGCTGAGCAGACAATTTATTAACCAAAAGAAAAGTACAATCACTATTACATCATCAATGAATAAACTTGTTTTTGAGAACACAACCTTCGCACACATGCACATGATGTGTACACAGAAGGAAAAAACCCCCGAATTAAAAAACAACAACAACAACAACAAAAAACCCCCAAACAAACAAACAAAAAAACTGTACCAAAACTGTACCTACTATACCAAGAGTGAAGCAATACTGGTGTGCTCTGTCCAGGATGCCATGTAGGGGGAACTGCAGAGGCAGGAGCAGGGGATCTTTTGGGGAGCTGGGGAATGCACACCTCAGCCATGAGTTTCCTGCGGCACCACATATCAGCCATGGGAACATGGGGTGTTCAGCATCCCCACACTGATGTGAGGGACCAGGGAAAGAAAGACACAGCAAAAAGACCACTCTGTGCCTCCCCTCGGCCCTCTGCAAAACGCCACCAAGTCTCCAAATACAGCCACAGAGTGCAAAGGCGTGCTCAGGACGGCACCAGGGAGTAGCCCAGCACAAATACAAAATACAGGAGTCCATGCTGTCCCTGTGCTGTGACAAGGGCTCTGGGCTAAACCTCCCTCCGCAGTTGATTGTCAGGGCCACCCAGTCACCTCCACACCAGCTTTGTCCCCAAGGGCACCAAGCTGGCCACCAAATTCCCATCCTTCCCTTGTACTGCCATCGATCGCCACAGCGACACCAGGGAAACGAGGCCTAGTTCACTTTTAGGTGGGAAATGGAAAAATTATCTAAACCGTTTCAGAGCTTGCCTTGGGTCGCCCTGCCCATCGCACACCAGGACTGGACAGACCTGCTCCCTTCCCTCACCACTCACTTTTGACCCAATTCACACAGAATTGTCCACACTCTTCTCAACTCCTCAAATACTGCAGATCAGACTGCGGTCCTCCTCTGCCAGTGTGGATCTCACCAGTGTGGGGCTACATCTCCAGGGGCATTTCTACCCTGGTGCCTCATCATACAAACACTGTCACCCAGCAAGGCATGGCAGGTGGCTCCAGTTTCTGCTTTCTGAGGAGCCTGAGCGACATGCAGCTCCAGCAAGGCTGTCTTCCCCACATCTTGGCAGTTTGCTGACACAAGAAGTCATCTCCCGCCACACCACCCAAACAGAGGTCACCCAACTATCTCACCACCTCTGGAATTTCAATGTGCCCCGCCAAGCTTTTACACATTTTTAAGCAACCTTTCCAAGCACTCAGCCCCAAACTACTGTGGTGTTTGGGGGGAGTTTTTTGAGCAGAAGGTGACAAAAGGGTCCTTCTTTTTTTTGGTTAAGCTCTGTGGCATAACAAAAGTTGCTCTGGGACCCGCAGAGCTCTGCCTCCCACAGAAGCCCCTGCACCCATTTGGTATCAACCACTACCTACTGCCGCAGCCCTACCAGAGAAACCCCTTCAACAAGATGACAAAGGAATACAGATGTTGAAATAATAAAAACCAGGTACACAGTGACACATGACTAACAAACCTTTAGAAGATTAAAGAAATCTGCTGTATAACCTTCATGTCATTTATAATTATATCTCTGTGTAAACATGAAAAACCACCCACATTGCAAAAAGTGCATATATATCTCTATCTATACAAAATCAACTCATCTTGTATTAGCTATGCTCTGAAGTGATATGTTTATGAGGTCTCCATTGCACAGTTAAGTCTTTAATTACCATTTTTTTCCTGCTATAGCAAGATGAGAAAACAACTAGCAGAGATTTCAACTCTGCTCAGGAATGAGATTTATCAAGTGGACCTGACCAATTGGTCAGTGGTCCAGTGGACAAATGGTGCCAGCCACAATGCTGTCTAAATCTCGAAAAAAGCACTGACTATAGAAAGAGGCACTTTTTCAGCTGCTTCTATAAAAATGGTTATCTTGTCAGCCTGTAATTTTAGCACATCTTACATGACTTCTAAGCAAAATACAATTCTTTCACTTATCAAGTAGAAAATGCAGAGATGGTTAAGAAAGATGGTGACACAAAACCTTCTCATCTGTCTCTTGATTTTTTACAACCATACTGGATTTGCATTTCCAGAGAAGTCATCCAGGGAGAAAAGGACAGCATCTTCTCAAGAGCCATTATGCTTAAATATTATGTCACTGTTGTCTAAGCAACCATCACAGCCTTATGAAAGCATAGAATGCTAAATTGCCTGACTCAGCAGATGGTGGAAATACTTACATTCAGGGAAACAGGTCAGGTAGTTGTAATAGTTTAAAGCAGATAATTATTTTTTAGAAGAAATATTAACACTTACAAAGCAGGAAGTCACAGCGCAGTACAGGGAGGTTGTACATCATGATTGCACACCTGTGAACGCTACATCACAAATGCCTTTTTCTTTGCCAATAACCAGGAAAGATTCATATTTTAGAGACATTAAGGCAGCCTTAAAAGAATTACAGCAACTGAGATATCTCAAAGATTTGACAAGCTAAGACTGTTTTCACTCCAGTACTTCCAGAGGTCATTTAAGGAATTCTGGAGTGCATGAGCAAGTCAAACACCTGCTTGGCTGCCTCCTAACATCCAATAAGTGGCCTAGAGAGAAACAGGAGATGTATTGCAAAAACTCTTGCTGATAATTACAGGAGACACTGCATGTCATTTATCTGATCAGTATGATTTGCATTAGAAAACATCTTCAAGCCTTTTCCGTGAAATCTTTAGCACAGTAGATAGCTGAGGATGCATATTTTACAACCTAGTACATTGTTGATGAAAACACATTCATCCACGGGAGCAAAAAATACAGTGTGACTCTTACGGACTGCATTCACCAGGGATAACAGAACTGTTATTTCATTGGGCATAAAGATGTCACTTATTCTGGGCTGGTTTTACACCCCACATATATTTCAGGGTTTTTGCAATTTAAGTGAAAAAGACCTTCCCATACCATGTGTATGTAAAAGGCAGTTCTCAGATCAGGAATCCTGTTCCCTGCTCTAGACCCCTTTGAGGAGCAAGAGGTCATGCTGCAGGCAAGCAGAAGGGAAGGAGTGGGCTTGTTGTCAATAAGCACCTCTCCCTCAGGAAGGCATTTACCCGGATGTTTGATGGAAGTACCATCAGCTTTATTTGACAACACAGTCAAAACAAAAGGTCCTGATCAGAGTCTTTAGTCCACAGCTCTTCTCTGCCATACAGATACTAGCAGCAGAAACCAGGTCATCTCAGTCCAGCCCTAAACACTCACCCGAAGTCACTCAGGAACGTGAACCCAGATTTCCAGAGGCATCTCCATAAAGCAGCACTTCTTTCAGGGACCATATCCAGCTCTAAAGAGGCAGAGAGCATTTGGACAAGACTGATTTACTCTCAGAGACTTCCTCTAGAGCAAAAAGGTCCTGTCTCCCTGCTGCTGGTGGTGGGCTGGGAATATACATAAACTTTTAGCCAGTTTGTGTAGGACCACGAACTGGCTAAAAACCTGGCTGTGTCATGGAAAAGGCCTGGCTCTGGGATGTGCCCTGTTCGGCCTCCCTTACAGGGCACATGAAGGACTCTCCTGCCCCTCTCCCTACCAGCAGAGCCCTTCTAAGCATGCTGCAGACCTGGGGACCAGGGCACAGCTCTGCCAGGTGGGAATTGCTCCTCCTGTTCTGCAGGTGGGATCACTGAATGACAGGGAAGCCTCACAAGAGGTTCCATAGCTCAGCACAGGCAGGGGCTGGTTTTTTTCCCCGTGACCCTGCTCGGAGTGCCTTGTTTGGTGCCATCTCCTCATGCATCCCCTAGCCAAGGGCAGACAGAGGTGTCCCAAAGGATTTGTGGAGTGCAACTGACCGCTGGGGTCTGAACCTGCTCCCTGGAGGTGCCTACATACAGGGACCTACAGAAACCATTGCTTTCCGCCCATGAACCTATGAGGAGAGCCTTGAGAAGGGAAACATTCATAGATCAGGAATTTACCTGGCACACCAGAGAATTTTAAAGAGGCCAAGGCAGAACCTTTCATCTGCAAATCCTTTCCTAATTACTTTACAGGGCTATAATGATCTTGTTAAATTCAGGTGACAGGTATTTCCCCAGCCTAAGCACAGCTGCACAGAGCTGTCTGAAACTCACACCGATGTGTTCATCCCTTCCACCAGGGTCCAAAACCAAGAGAAAAGCCCAAGTTAAAGGACATGGCTGAAGCATGTGAAGTCCTATGGTTTTTGCTTTCCCTTGAATTAGCAAGCAGCATTTGCCACATGACTCAGTAATTCCAAAGTGAGACACGCAAAACAACCTGGGGCAGAACACCACCATGTCTCTGTAGGATGGGGTACATCGGGGCCAGAAGTGGGGTGGAGATGGGGTGCACAGAGAGACAGCTGTGAGCAGTTAGACACGACATTTCTACTGTGAGCCTCCTGCTTTGTGACGGGGGTGTTTTTCCCTCCCTCCTTCCACTCCCAGCCAGAGGTTCAAATTGAATTTATATCTGTCATTGCAGATAGAACTTCTGACCAAACAGAAAATAGGCTTCAGTCAAAATGTTTTTCCATCAGATAGCTCACAGATCTCAAAGAGCTGTTTTAGTTTAGGCAAGTTGACAAGCAGTTCATTCCTAATTTTGCCTACTACAGTTACAGTATGAGAAACTTTCCTCATAGATTACATAATTATATCTTTTCTTAACAAGGAGTACATGGCATTAGCAGGTTTAAATTATGCAAGCTTATTCTTTTGTCTTTTGTTATATTGTGTTCAATTGTGCTGGTAAAACAATATGTGCTTTAATTAGCAAATATCTGTAAATAATTTACTTGGTTTTCATACAGCAGAACAATGGAGCCAATTTTCACATACATCCACTGAGCATGTCTAGGGGGTTTCTTGCCAGAACCTTCCATTGTTCAGTATCTGTATCAATCTGCCCATCATTAGCAGCTAACGTTTAAGCCCAGTAAGACATTAAAGTTTTGGCCCCTGGGAGTAGCCCCAAGCCTCCCAAATCCAAGGCTACGCTTTGCAAAGAAAGATTAAAATATCCAGAAAATGAAAACAAACTCTTTTATTATCTATAACCCTGGCACCTTCGCATAGAAACATGGACGCCTGCCAAGCATTAAGGTCACTGGATTAATGCCATAGAATGCCGATGTTCATCTGACCTTCTGACTGCATTTTAGCTACAAATAAAAGGCTCAACTTGATCCAACACTACCAATCACGCGAGTGTCTAGGCTGTGCAGGGTTAACGCTGGGTGTGAACCCACCCTGCACACACACAAACACACACAGGCACACAAAGAAAAAAAGCTCTTAAATCAAGAGTGGATGACTGTTCAGAGACTTAAGGCATTGTTATTTTGAATGCGAATGAAAGGGCCAGAACAAGCATTGCAAGAATATTTCAATTATGTATTTCCCAGAACTACATCTCTGAGCAACTAATGCAAATATTGCTCCCACGGCAGTAGAACTTCTTCCCGAATAAAAGCATACAAGAGCTTAAATCAGAACATACTTTCTCTATCATTCACATATTGTTTGAGTATTATTAAAAATGCAAAATCTATGTATGTGTTACTCTCCTGAGCAATACAGTAATTATGATTAAGGGACAAGCAGCACAAAAAGAGCCAATTTATCTTACTTGCTCTTAGGAATACTATTGTGTAACTAAGCAACTAAAGACAAAATATAGTCTAATTAATTCAGTCCTATGCTTATTTAAAAGACACAATTAGAACATTTTTATTTTCCAGCCTGCACAGTATCTCAACATGCTTGAGAGTGTACCATGTGAGACCTATTATTCTCCAAAGACAAGAGTTTAATGTTTAGTGCCACTGCTCAGACTGGGAACAGCAACTCTGGAAAGCAGTGGGTGTATTTTACAGTCTGAATGCACAGAGAAGGGGGAGGAAAGAAGAAAGGAAATAAAATAAAAAGTTGCGTGTTTTTTTTTTTTAAGGAATCTGCCTTAAATGACCAGATATTCCAGATTGCTGGCTAATGGCTAGCAACATGCGGCTTCTCTGAGTAATATCATTGCCCTCTCCTTCCTTTGCCAGCATATGCTACTGCTGGCGAAACAGATAAAAATATACAGAGTAGATATGCAATTACCAAACCCACGATATTTTATGACAAATGCCATTTCTCTAATGCTGCTATTACAGTGTGCCTGATTTCCAAAGCTGAATTAATTTGAGCAAGTGTACATTGGAGATTGATGCTATTAGCATGATTTTTAAAGCATCCTTTAATAATCATGATCTGCATGTTTGAAATGTGTTGCCATTACCAGTGCTGACAGATACGAGCAAAAGGCACACATCGTGGAGACTAAAACGGGGTTATTCTCATTTCAAATAAGAGTGTACAAAATCCTGCATCTGTAAAAAATCCCAAATCTATTACTGCGCAAAGGGAGTAGCACATTTTTCTAGCGGGATGACAATACAGCACTATTAATATAAGACACCGTGCCTGGGCCAGCCTATGCTACCTTTATGCACTGGGGTAGGACCCCCGCAAGTGAGAGCCCCTACAAAATGAATCAGGCTTTCAAGGGATGCTGTCAGCATCTATCCTGTAATAAAGAGAGAACAAAACCACTGACTGCCTTTCTCGAAGAATCTCTTCTGCAATTATAAATGGCACATATTTATAGAGTGACTTCTTTTTTTTTCCCTTCTCCCAATTAGTCTGAAAATGCAAAATACTTCTAGGGAAATAATTACAGGAAACTAGCTCTCTCCTCTCCTCTGTATGAGGAACGCTTACTCATGTAAATTACTTGCATGAGTAAGGATTATTTGCAAGGCGAAAAGCATTGCATCAGATTTCCAGTTTGGGAGAAGAGATGAAATCAACATGAGTTCGTAGTAAACTTTACTGCCAGTGAATGAACCAAAGGCAGATCCCCACTGACAGTCCAGCCTCAATGGAAGCAGCATTCACCTCGATGCAGGGAAATGCAGGGAATGTCATACCATGCAAAATGAGTTAGCTGCTGGTTTAGGATTTTTTAGGAATCACATCAAATACTATCCCTGGATTTAATGAGTATCAACTTTGAAATATATTTTTAAGCCTAGTCTAATTAACGCCAACACCTTTAAAAATGTGAAAGCACAAGGCACTAACAAGCATTTTGCTCTACAACTGCTTTTGCAAAGGTCAGTCCTTCCACAACCCCACAACACTCCTTGGAGCAGAGAGCAGTAAATGAGCTGGAGAAGGTTTGGCCAAGACCCTGCGGGCTGGAGGGTGAGCCTGCCTCATGCCCCCTGAATGCCACAGGAGCAGGGCACTGCACGAGGGGACTGGGCAGGCACTTTCTGACAACACACAGCTTCCCTCACACTTGGGTGCCAGCAAAACTGGGGGCCTGCTTTGTACATGCACCCCACGAAACTGTTTAAAGCACCATGGGGTGCCCTTAGAGGCACTCCATCTGGATCTTCATAGGCCTCCAAGCATCCTGATCTGACCCCTGTGTGAGGCACGTGCCATCAAGGTCTTCCTCCCATGTGGAAGGTGACACAGGGGACTGCACCAGACCAGAGTGAATGAGAAAATCAAGGCAAGGTGGTGATTTCCTCCAGCAAAAGACTGTTTTGGTGATGGCCCTGTAGGGATGAAGGAGAATCACCTCCTCCCTGCTGGACGGAAGAGAGAGAAGGCTGCTCTCGCTCTCTACCCGATGTTGCACCTGCTGCAGTGTCTGGGCTTCATGGTGAGGTGGGAAGCTGCTTGCCCAGGCCGCTGTGTTTTAAAAGCAGCAACGAAGTTTTCAGTGAATTAGCACAAAACTCTTCTAGTTCACCCAACAGTGGCCTCACAGGCCCTGTTTCTCTTAAAAAAGTGTCTCTACTGCTCCTGTGCAGCAAGACCCCTGGTCTGAGCGTGATGCCAGAGCTGGTCCCAGCCCCTCCATGCATGTCTCCTCGGGATGCAATGAGCATCAGGGTCAGAAGCACCCATACCTGCTGCATGTCAGCAGCCCCGTCCCACCATCCACTGAGACTCCCTGAGAAACAATCTCTGGCCAGCTCCTGGCATTGAAAGGGAGTTTCTTCACTGTGGTGATGGGGATACTGAGCCTTAGGTGGAGAGAAGGGTTCTGAAGTGGAAGCACACCAGGGCTTGAACCTTCCCTGGATCCGGGCAGCGCATGGAAACATCTGGTTTTAGCAGCAGTCAGGGTTATACTTAAATCTGGATAATTAATTCAGCTAGCTATAAAAAGACTTATATTTACACTTCTTGCTGATTAGCTCAAACATTTGGCAATCGGATAAAATACACCATCAGAAATTTCTCAGTGACAGAAGCATTACACCCCTTCTTGCTTTTCCTCCCTCCTTACAGCCACTAGCTGAATATTGTCATAGAGTCAGTGCTGCCATTACAGAAAACAGACACCAAGCTGCTTCTATTAATCATGCTGCTAGCGCAGGTAGCTGCTGGAGACTGTGCCTAAATCTCTGGTGGGCTTGATCACAAGCCTGCGATTCAGCCACTTGCTCCCCTCACCAACAATTTCAGTGACAGCAAGCGCCCCTGTCACCCTTTGCCTCGGACACCTGAGATTAGCAATACATGCTTAAGCACTGGCTCACTCCATCCCTACTCCCTGAATGCAAGACAAAGTATTTTCTCCCATCAACAGTCCCACACTACAAATAAGGTCCTCTCTGATGGCTGTAAGCCGCATATGACTTGAGAGCCACATCTCCTCCTGCAGAAGGAGCCCAGTCCAGAGTTAGGAAGCCCCACGACCCCAGAGGTGGCCCTGCTGTCCCTTTGGGGACCAATATGAATGTCATTTACCGAAGACACTGGGACCTTGGGGTGCCAAGGGGAAACAGCTGCCTTGCGCCCCAATGAGAGCGGTTACCCTCATCCACCCAGCGCCCAGCCTTTTGTCTCTGCTGCCTGCACATCCCCAAGCACTGTTCAGATTGCTCCAAACTATTAGAAATCAATCATAAAAAATCATTCCTATGTCTATGAACAAGATAACGCACTAAGTGAAAACAAAGTACATTTCTTAATGGGAGTGTTATGTTGCCCTCTCTAGGCCCTCTAGGCTCTCAGTGCCGGTTTCTGTAGGCTCCCTGCCAGAGAAGTATCACTCAGAGCTGTTGCTGTTACTCTGCTAATGAATGACTAACTTAAGCCAGAGGGGAAATGACATCACCAGGGTGTAAAACACAACTGCATTAGGAAACTTTTTACCTGCTTTACATTTGTCATAATTATTCTACACAATGCGGCCGGCATTTGCATAATTTCAAGGCGTGCCATTATCTTAATTGAAAATTGTTTTCATATGGTTGAATAATGCAGAATGACATCAGTTGAAGCCACAATGAAATGTACAAGTATAATCACACAGCTAATTACTAGCGGTGTTTGCACGTAAAAATAAATAAAATGGTGCATATTATTAGGAAGGTATATGCACTACAAGAACCCTCGTACCGGAGCAGTGTTTTACCCATAATGGTAGGATTAATTTTCTCTGATGTTCCTACCACAGTAACATGAGCTGATCATTAAGGCGTATTAAAATGATTTGTGTCCCTTTCCCCATCCCCCTCCCTTCCAAATATCTTTCATTTTACACACACACAAGACACGCAGAGGCAGTTTTAAATAGTTCACCACGGGCAATTTCAGAGCATCCGTTGCTCACTGCCATCTCCCTGATTCTTAGGAAAAGGCTCCCTTATCTCAGCAGCACGCACAGAAAATTTAAGTGAAGAGGTGGCAGCGAGCGAAGATGGCTCTGAAATGCGTTTCGGCTGCCTAGCCATGTGTGCGAGTACACGGCTACGCCGGCACCTACAGCCACGCGTGCCTCCAAAAACAGCCCCTCCTTGAACNGCAAGAGCGCGTTTGATCTCCTTCTGCCTCCATTTCGTAATTTCCGCCCTCTTAAATATACCGAATATTTAAAAAAAGCCCCGAACAATATCGAAATGCCCCCAACGTGGTTTTTTCCCCCACTTTTCCGCGTGTTTTGTTTTTGTAGGGTTGTTTTTTGTTTGTTTTTGTGTTTTTAATTTTTGTTAAAGAAGCAGGAGAAGGACATGGCGAGCCCTGCACACACTCCGCTGCCCGCCGGGCCGGGACCGCCCTGCACCCCGACCCCCTCCGTCCTTCCCCCCGCCCGCGCAAGTTCCCGGTCCGCGCGCGCACCGGCGCACCCCGACGGCGCGGCCCCTCCGCGCTGCCCCGCCACGCACGGCGGGGAGGGGGACGCAGCTGGGGGAAGCCAGGAGAGGGGGGAGCCGAGCCCGGGCATGCAGGTGGGGACGGGCGCGGGGGAAGGGGGAGCCGGCGCCGCGTTTACCACCTCGCCATGGTCACTGGTCCTGCCCTGGGGGGTGTCCTCGGGGAGAAAATAAAGTTTGGCGCTGGAGAGAAGTTGCCGGCTGGTGCGCTCCTCCCAGAGCAGCTGCAGCTCCGCGATGCAGGCGGGCTCCTCCGCGCGGCACCGCACGAAGAAGAAGTCACCGAGGGAGAGGACCCGCGCCCGGCCGCCGCCGCGGCGCTGGAAGCGGAACGCCCTGTAGAAGACGTAGGGGCCGTGCGAGCCGCACGGGGCGCCGACCCACTGCGGGGAACAACAACACGGCAGCGGCATCAGCGCCGGCTCCGCGCCGCGCCGCGCAGGAGCAGGAGGAGGAAGAGGGCGGCGGGAGGGNGGCGGCAGCGGACCTCGGGGGGACGGCGCGGAGGCGGCGGGGTGGCGGCGGGCCCCGTGTCCGCGCTTGGCGATTTTTGGGGGGCCGAAAGGGCGGGCGGGCGCGCTGCAGATCTGACAGGACCTGCCCGTATATGTCTAATATAAAGACCATTTCCTGCGGCGCGAGGGGCGCTGCTCGTACGCGCGCGCCCAGCGGGACCGCCCGCTCCCACCGCTCGATCCCGCTCCCACCCCCGGCAGCCGCGGAGCTCACAGCGGGGGCTGCACAGCCCTGCCGTCCCCCCCGGCGTCCGCGGAGGGCGGACGGCGCGTCCCTAATTTATTTATCGCCGTTCCCCGGAAAGGGATGGAAAGTGGGTTATCGATTATATAAAGACATCAATATTCATGGCGCTGCGCGGAGGGACGCGGCTTGGCCGGAACAGACAGCGCAGGGGGAGGGGGAGCGCGGCGGCGGCGATAGGCGGACTCTCTCTGCACCCGCGGACATGGGCGCGCAGCCATGAGCCAGGGGCGATGGCTCCGCGGGCGCGGAGCGGCGGACAGGTGGCTGCGCGCCCCGTGGAAAGGGGCGGCCCCTTACCTGCGCCCCGCCCGCCCCCTGCTGCGGCGCCCCACATCGGGGAGAGCCGTCGGCTCTGCGCATCCCGCTCAGCCTCCGCTATCCTGAGGTAGGCAGCTCGGGGCGCCACCGGCAGCCTCACCCTCGGGGAGACCCGGTCGGCGAGAGGGGCGGGCACCGCCGGCTTCGCACTTTGTCCCACATCGGCGTAAGGCCCGCCCCGCAGCGCCGAGCACGGAAAGTTCCCATCGGGGTTCCGGGAGTCGCATTCCCGCAGATAGACGCTGCTGCGGCCGACGGGCTGCGCGGCCCCCCGCGCCCGCGGAGCCCCCATCCGCCCACCCCCGGACAGGGACGGGTGGAGCTCTGGGAGCTCTGTCCTTCTCGCCCTTTTCCCCGGGGGCTCCATCACTGCGCGCCAGCGAAGCCAACCCCGGTTCTACGGGGCAGGGGGGAAGGGAGCACTACAGGGTGGCTCCGCGGGGACCAAGTCGCCCCGCGCTTTCCTCAGTAGTGGCACTTTCTTCCCGATTTTTGCCTCATTCCCCTCCCAGGCCCCCTCCGCAGGCCCTGATCCCAGGAGGAGGGGCGCAATTGTGGGCACAGGCTCGGAGCTGCCCCGGCGGGGCGACATGAAATGGAAACAAATAATTAAATAAGCAAATAAACAAACGAGCAAATAAATAAATAAATAAGATCGTTAATAATGACGCCAGCGGTGACGTCAGCGCCGCGTGCATCACGACACAGCGCACGCCGCGGGGGGCAGCAACAAGTGCGGGCGGCGGCGCCGCGGCTGGGGCGCCCCCTAGCGGGATGTCGCTACCCTGGCCGTGGCGCGGGCGGCGGGGCGGGACAGAGGAACAGCGGTGCCGGGGACAGCGGGGCACGGTCGGTGGTGGACAAATCCCGCTGGGACCGAGGGACCCACCTCGCTGCAAGCCGGGATGTTCGGTGACGTGAACCCCTATGCGAGGCGCAGGGCTCGCTCGTCCCCGGGTAGCGGGAACGGAGAAGGCACGTGAATTTGGGCAAGGTTCGCACCGGTTCCATGAAGGTGAGGCATTCACCGTGACAACCTCGGCACCCAAATCTGGCTGGGATGCTTGGGGCTTCTCCAGGGGCAGGCTGATTTTCTGCTGGTTCCTCTTGAGGAATTGCCAAATCCTTACAGTTTGCAAGCGGTTTCACCTTTCCTGCCCTTTATCCTTTTTGAGGTGCCACGAGTGCCTGTTTGGTCTGTGGCCTCACGGCTGGTACAGTAGTGAGAACGCTGTAAGCACCGGGGGCAGGCTGGGATGCTTTGTGAAGACGGCAGGAAGCCAGCGGGTACCGGTGCTTGGGCTTCCACCCAGCACCAGCACGGCTTGGATGGGCAAACCCAGCAGAACAGCTCAGGAGAACTGCAAATAGCAGCCCTTTTGACCACTAAAGTCTTGTCACTTTGTGCTTGGGAGCTCAGTCCCCTGGGGGGGAGGATGTTTATCAGGGGCTGGACAGGTATGGGAGGTGATGCAAGTGAGACCCACATCTCAACAAATCCCTGCAAAACAGGGAGTGCTGCTCCATTTCACCCCCAGTGAACTCCTGGCCAGAATAACATACATTTCTCTGCAATTCACCTTTGTTTTAACTGACCTTGGCATGTTTAATCAGGGTTATATTCTCACACAGATAAAACAGTTCTCAAACAACTGTTCCAATATTTTGGGCACAAACAGGTTTGTATTTGTTTGTTCATTTTTTTTTAATCTCAGGCAGGTAGGGCTCCTTTCCCACAATTTGGTAGCAAAGAGAACTTCCCATCTCCATTTGTTCCCAAATCCCTCTGCTTTTACCCCAGCAGCTGGGCCCAGGCACTGTTGGCAGCCTCTGTGCCAGCCCTGAGCTCCTCCCCACTGCATGAAGCATAGCTCTGATAGTTGCAGAGCCCCATCCTTCTCACCAGCCACAGTCTTCCTCCAAGCATCCCTCCAAGCCATAGTGTTATAACCACTATGAAGAAGGTGGTGAGGCTGAATAACCAGGTAAGAGCATGCCTTGGTCCTCTCAGCAGAGGGATGATTATCCATCCGTGCAGCATGCTGGGAGGCAGGGGTTATGCAGGATGGCCCAAGTAACCACTGCGTGTACTTAGCTCCTGCAGGACCCCACCTAACCTTCAGCTGTAGAGGAGCTCATTGTTCATGGGCCAGGAGAAGGAGCCCAGCATGAACAAAATGAGGGTTCACCCTCTATCCCCATGGCTCCAGCCTCCAGCCCTTGGTGTCACTTCGTACGGTGCGGCTGGCTGGTGGGACCATCAGCATCCTGTTTAAGTTTCTAATGTTGGAAGCATTTGGAATGGGATAACAACAGACACTGTGGCAGTGCAGAAGAGTACATATTCCCAGCAGTGAGGGTATGCATACTCATAATTGCTCTGACATCAATTTTATAGGAGACTTACCCCTCCCCACCCGGAAAATTCTTTATACTTCAAAATAATAAATACAAAAATACAGAGCCTGTTTATAGCAGAAACTGAAATTTCACATATTATCGAAACTAGGATTTTGTCCTGCAGGCACTGAATAAGTTTCTTCGTATGAATATTTTGTAACTTTCTCTGGCCAAAAGAAACGTGCAAAATAATTTTAAATGTGCAAAAGTAATTTTTCTGTGCCTTCCTTTGGACATTCCAGGCTTTCCGTGCTTAAGCTTCTCATAAAAGGCTATTTTCAGTGAAGAGGGGGAAAAAAAGCAGTTTACAGTATACCAAGTCAATAAAGTAATGCAAAACCATAAAACATAGCGACAATAACAACAGAAGATCAGTAAGATTGCAAAGGAAATAAGATGGGGATCAAACAGAGTGGTAGCTGAAAAATGACTGCATAGAAGCCAAAATAAGACTGGTCCTAATAAACAGCCAAAGTTGAACCAAAAATCATTTGAAGTGTTAATTTATTAAATAACTTTATTTTCATGCCTTACAATTAAAAATAGTTGTGGTCAGGAATGTTGGGAGACAGGAAGCAATTGGAGTCTTGAAGCTCAGCTTTGTGCTTGGAAGGGAATACAGCCTCATCCACACTGTGATGGGGCTGTGCCTGCACGGGGGAGCAGCCAGCAGTGCTGGTGGCTCCAGTTCACTTACTGATTCTCTACTCAGAGCTTTTCCCTTCCAGGCTTTTAAGACACAGAGGAGTTTTATGAGGAGTCTTCAGGGTGGGAGATGGAGTCACAGCCGGAGCAGAGACTGTGAGGGCGATGCCAGCCCCTGCTCCCACTCAGCACACAGGATGCAAAGCCCTGTGAAATTGCCATGAGGCCCCATGTTCACTTCAGCAGGTTTTGGGATCAGTCTCTCACTTTGGGAGCCTTTTAGATCAGATGTATGAATCACCAGCTCAAAGCATTAATAATACCAGGAGTCAGAGCATTTATCTTGCCTTTAAAAGATCCACCAGCCCCAATAAGTGACCAAACTGAGCAGAAAACTCTATGTAAAATCAGCTTTCAAACCCCAGTCTTCAATTCATATGTGCATTTGGAATTATTTTTATTTACCTTGCATTTCTTTTTGTTGCCCTGGCATAGTGTTTTTAATTTCCCCACAGCACTGCTAGCAGCTTGCCTGGAACGAACACCCCATTGCCCTAGGGCTCTCAGACCAGGCTGCTTAAAGAAAATAATCATCACTGAGTATCAAGGTATTCACCAATAAAATAGACTGGTGGGACAGATCACCTGCACATGCAGAAAGGAGAAGGGTGCCCAGATGGTTGCAGAGTATTCTGAGACCTGTAACAAGGGGTGCAGCCATGGGACAGAAGAACCAGCAGCTGAGCAGCCCCCAAAATAGTTGCTTTACTCTCACAGTAACTGAGCTACAGTGGCTGCTAACTGCTGCCTGCAAAGCTGGTTTCATCTAGTGGCACAGAGTGATGGGTCAGCTAAAACAGAGCCTGATTTCTGCCTGATCGGTTGCTAACTAAATACACTTTTCAGATGCTGTTAATTGAGTCTGATGAATTTTGCTCCAGTGGGACCTATTACAGGCAAAAATACAAGTGACATCAGAGCCATAACTCATAAAAATCAAGACCCTGAATTACATCTGAGAGCAATATGAAAACGCAAGTGGGATTTCAAATGGTATCAAATAACTTTCTGTCATACCTTATTAATACCACAGAGCTAATAGAAACAGCTATATTATCATCCTAATGTCATTATACATATATAATACACATGCGTGCATACACACAAAGACTCTGTGTAATTATAACAACATTATTTTGTTTATGCGGCCTGAAAAATGTGATTAGATGGCGGCTATGAAATGGTAATATTCAATCAGGCACGACTTGTATATTGGCTCAGAGCACAGTCTTCTACTTATGTAAAATTATGTCTTGTTACATGTGGTGGTAGCATGGGTGGCTGTGGAAGAAAGACGGAGTCGAGGCCATGGAGATCGTTTCATCTTATATTACAAGGGCTGAATTGTCATTTCAAAGCTGGAATGCTGATACTGTCCAGCAAGCAATCCCTGGCTATCCTTTCCTGTGTGGATCACTTCAGAAAACATGCTAATTTATCTGCTAAAAATAGCTGCCTTCTCACCAAATCCTGAAAAAAATTTCTCCACTGGAAATGTTCCTAAATGTGACCAAACAATTTCTTTTATAATCATAAAGCTTGGAAGGGGACATTGCCTGGACTTTAGATGGGCAACACTTTCCGAACAATGCACAGGAAATGCACAGCAGCCATTTCACATCCAGCTCCTGTCAAATAATTTACCTCAACTGTTTGTAGTGAAAATATACCTATGTAGATAGATAGATAGATAGATAGATAGATAGATGTGTGTATATATAAATATATATATATATCTCCCTGCATGATGGCGATAGCTGGGGCTGGAAATATTACCTCAAGAATGCCAGGCCATATTTACACAAGTCAG
The DNA here is from genome assembly GCA_013397075.1 of Rhabdornis inornatus. Lineage (NCBI taxonomy): Eukaryota > Metazoa > Chordata > Aves > Passeriformes > Rhabdornithidae > Rhabdornis > Rhabdornis inornatus. The sequence continues at coordinate 205,428 of VWZS01001397.1, forward strand.
TGGTCAAAGCAAGTTGCTATTCTTAAATTGGTTGAAGTAAACAAGCTGACCTCTTTCCACTTCGCAGGTCTGAGTTGTTGTGGCTTTTTTTTTTTTTTCCCCTGAGAAAATTCCTTTTTTAAAAGAAATTTGGTGGGCCCCAGAGGACAGTAAGCAGTTGTCTCAGAGGGAGCAGTGAGTACTGCTGGGGAGCAAGTCAGGGCAAAGTGGGCTTCCCAGGCAGGGGATGCACCAGCCAAGCTCAAATTTTGCTTTGTTCTGCCCTGCCATCATATGAAAGCAGGGGACTTCACCTCCTTACTGACTTTGATTGCCTTCCTAATCCGTAAGTGCTTATGACAACTCTTGCTTATCTGTTTTGAGATTGAATTTTTGTTTTCCCCAATTTGGTTTGTGTAAGGACATTTGATCTTCCACTTATTGAGATCTTTCTTGCCAGCGTTAGAATGAGATCCACTGACACAGAGAAAGCATTCCTGAGGTCTCCTGACTACCTGCATGGCTGGTGTGTCTACTACCAAAACTTGCTCTTTTCTTTGCATGCAGATTTTTTCCTGGTAAGCGCTAGCAGTCTCTTCTGCAGTTACTCCCATTTCTTCATCCCTTACCTGAGCTACAAATGTCACAACAGTGATGAGTCAATCATCTGGTACAGTTTAGCAACATTTAACCTTTGGCTAGGATGTCTTTGAGCCATCCTACCTAACCAAGGCAGCTCAGCAGACAACCTGCTGCAGACTGCCCCACACTTCGCCCCCTTCCTGGTTTTGCCTGAAAACAGCTTTTGGCATCTGGTGCCAAGTGGCAGTGGAGGGGGAAACAAATCAGAATCGCTCCTGGTACCTCAACTCTGTAGCCTGAAGTCTCTTTTCTGTCTCTCAGGACAAGTGGCCCAATAAGCAAGTGTTCCTGTGTCCCAGGTCACTGGGTCCCTCGCACTGGCGTAAGGGGAATGGATATTTCTGCACCTCCTGCTGAGGCACCACCGTCGATAACTACAGGTTATAAACACAAGATGTGTGTGGTAAACACTGGAGAGGATACAGAAATCATTCCTCCTCCTGTACATTCAGGTACACGTGTCAAACTAAAACACTAGAAAGGAAATGGAATTAATCTGCAAGTCCAGCTTTGCCAAACACATGGGGTTATTCAGCCACTGTTTCCAGGGAGCAGGGATAGTTGCCATACCAGAGTCCTCTCCTCCTTTGCAGCTCCTCCTTTTCATATCCAAGTGAGTGCTGGACACATTTCTGAAGTACAAGAATCTCTGAGGTTCTAACCACCATGGATTCAGGCCCCTGGGGATGATAATGTTGGTGGGGTTTTTTTAAATTCTCTTGAGAAACAGATGCTTTGGCTCATCTTCATTATACGTAGCCTGATTTATTTTAATTTCTCCTAGTATCCGGAATACTATGATTGCATAATCTCAAGCACACGCCTTTAAAAGGAAGCCTTGGCTGCAAAGCCAGGAAGGCAATGTTAAATACGGAAAAAGTACTATGCAAAGTCTCATTTATTTTGGAAATCACTGGAAAGAGTTCTACTGAAAATTCACAGCAAAACATATGCCACATTTGAATAATGACTTTGAGAGGTGCTTTACCTAGCTTAGCAATAAAAAGGGATCTAAAAATTGCAGTCCTTCAAAAAGATCTCACTCCCAAGCACCGAATTTTGGTGAAACCAGAGAACAGTGTGGTCCTTGGTGAAAGCCACAGGCAGGCCAGAAGTGACTGCTGGGCACCATGCCTGGTGGCAGTGCTTCCACCCCTACCAAAAGTACCAGAAAACAGTAACCCAAGGGAAAACCCATTCTGAGTCTGGCAAGCACAGGCTCAGGACAGCAAGAAGGGAGGAGGCCTGATGAGATCTGCCCTTCCCAGGTTTAGGAATCCAGAGCTTCATCTCAATAAAACAAAGCAGGAATAACAGGACTGCAGAGAAATACCTGAACATCATCCACTTATCTGATGCAGTGCATAAGATGCCAAATATTACCTGCTTGGGAAGAAAAGGTCTGCAGAAGCCTTATTCCAGTTAGGAAAAGGTAGTATTTAAGGTACTTTACAACAGGACCTAGAATAAGTCTTTATTCTGAAGTCGTGTCCATACCTTATCTGTTTTAAGATGCTACTTTCCTGGAAAGAGATCCATGTTGTACAAAAAAAATATTCTTTATCTATAATTTTTAAATTTATCGCATTGAACAAATTAATATCTGCCATAAATACTGTTCCTGAAGAAACCGATAGGGGTACTCTGTGAAAGAATGTGACAAAGAACTAAAAAAAGAACTCTAAACCCTGCCCTTACCTGTGGCTTATTGATATGCTTTCCTGTCTTCTAAGAAAAGGAAAAGCCATGAGTTTTATAGGCTACCTACACTGTATTAATTATTTAAAAACATGAAACTGAGATTTTATTTTGCAAGAAACACAGTCAATTTGTCCTCATGAGACTCAGCATCCACAGAGAAATGTACATGTGTGCTCTGTGCCTCTGGGAACACTCCACATATCCTTCACAGGAGAGGGAAGAGACCATAATCGTATCTGCTGATTTTGAAGGAGAAATGTGAACAGTTTTCACTTGGCATTATCTGAGATGTTACCAGATTTGCGTAGATTTGGCAGTACCCATTTGCCATGCCAGACCCCAGAAGTGCAGTCAGTGCTACCACACCTGGCTGGCAGGTGCTCTGAGTGGCTATGAGTGGGCAGCAGCCCCCCAATTTACAGGATACACCTCTAAACACCCACAAATTTACTTTGGGTTCGCAGATGTTAATGTGATTCACGTTTGGGAGAAGAAGCCTACAGAGACTATCAGGAATATTAATGTTAACACAGGAGTTTATTAGTGCCTGCATGTTTAGAAGCGGGTAAGGAAACCCTCTGCGGTTTGTTGCACTCTCAGCAATTATCATGTGAGATTTCTGTTCCTGGTTTTCCTGCTGAGAAAGCTTGGGGAAAAAAGGCTTCAAGACTGGTCTTTGGGCACTGTTTGAGTTTTTAAGTCATGTGGATGTTTCCCCCATTGCCTTCTGCAAACCTCCATTTCTCAAACAAGAGCTAAGGGCTTTCCCTCTCCATCCCTCTCTGGAGATTTGCCTTTTTTAGCTCAACAAACACATGTGCCTTATGCTTGCAAAATTCCTACGTGCATCTGCCACCTCAGAGAATTAACGTAACCCTTCAGGAGTGGGTCTGCACCTCTGTTTTGTTCATGTCAAACTAAGCTACAGCATTCGCTTCACTCCCTTCTCATGCTCCTGTCTCCGCTGGTGGGGAGATGTCCCCAGCATTGGAATGATGGTGGAAGCAATGTGGTGCTGTTGCTTATTCAGATGCCAAGAAGTCATCAGCGGTTGGTTTAATGAGGAACAAACCATCAAGATGTGAATGAAGACTCCGGCAACCTGTCCCTGACATGTCAGAAACCCTTCCTGTCCCTTCTCTTCTTTCTCTTTTAATGGCGTAATGGCTACAAAACCTTGTGCCTTTAATCTAAGTTGGGATCTGGTGCTGTGATCAGCCTGTCTCGATGGTTTACTTTCTTTTAAAGCTCTTAGACACTAAAGAAGGGGAAAAACAAAAAGGAAGGGACGAAGCCCATGCTCTGGCTGGCTGATTGCAGTGGAACCTCTCAGCACAATCCAGGGATGCTGCCTGAGTAGACAGCAGTGCCATGGAATTCAGTGGGCTGGTGGCAGGAACACTCAGCAAAGAGGGATATGCCTGGGAGGAGATCCATTTCTCCTGGAAGCTTCATAAAGGCTCCTCTTCCAGGAGTATGGATAAAGACAAATCAGACTTTGCTGACTTTGTCATGAACCTGCCCACATCAGGTTCCTGAGGAGCTGCAGTATCGGTAGGAAATTTCAGCCGTATTTACATTTGGAAATAAAAAACAGAACAGGCACTTGCTCTGAGAGCTGCCCAGATTGGGTTGAGGACCTGAGGGCTCCAGCTGTAGGCTAGGCAGGCATGCCCTCTGCCACCTTGCTGGAGGCAGACCCAAACACTCCAGCTCATTTTTCCCACTGGCACAAGCCAGGCACTGCTGCCCCCTTGCCGGGAGGGTCACCAAACCCCACCAAAGCACCCTCAGCCCAACAGTGCCTTCACTGATGGACGTGGTACCCCACTGGCATCCCCCAACACAGACATACCAAGAAACCTTTCCAGCTACAAAAAATTCCTTAAATGGGTCTTGGTAAACTCCAGCTGCCCAGTGGGCTTTGAGAAGTGCAGAAATGCTGCTGCAGAAGATCTTGGCTGTTATGTTTAATTAAAGATTCTGCTGAAAGTTCTGCTTAAAGTCACAATGCTTGCTGTTTAGAAAAGCGTTCGTGATTCCCCCAAAGGCCTGGCCAGCATTCCTGCTCCTATTGTACAACATTATTGATTAATCAAAACTAATGCTCACAGCTGTTGCCTGATGGATAATGTCTTTGGTGGCCTATAATTATTTACTAATTTATTGATGTTATTTATTTCTTCATTAAGTATTGTTGGCTGTTTAATTATGTGAAACACAACTGCAAGTGTCGCTGCTAAAAGCCATGGGAAAGCCTGCCCAGACCCATAATCTTTCAACCATAAACTCCAAAAATAAATCTAAATATAAAAATATTGTAGTCAGCCTTTTGAATGAAGGCATCAAACTGCAAACATGTTACATGTCATCTGGAGGCTGATGCCAGAGCACCATGTTCAGATAGATTTACAATGCTGATTTAACTGCACATGGCAAAGGACTCTGCAGACCTGTAAATACGTTTTATTATCCAAAACACATATGAGAGGTCCTTATTTTATGCTGAATGTTTGAAATAAATCAAAGTGAAACTGATTTCCTAAAATTACAGTCAGGAGCACCTAATGAAGCTCCTTTCAACAACCATTCCTGGCTGAGATCTGAGGACTTCCCAGGCTGGCTGCTCGCCCTGTTAAGTGCCCCAGTGCCAAACTGGGAGTCTCTCCAGGCTCTTCCCTCTGCCCTCCAGCTCTTTGCAAGAGACAAGGGCTCAAGGACCCCTGCCACCTTCTCTGCCTCAGCAGCTTGCTGCCTTAACCCTCCTCAGAAGCACAAGGCAGAGCTACCACGGCAGGTCTGTGCCTGTTCTCACTGAATTAGGGAGCTGACATCTAATCCTTGGATCAACATGGGATGAGAAGGGATGTGTTGACGTTTACTTAGCTCATAATATAAGACAAATTTTAACAGAACCACTTTTCTTTGCAACACCAAGCCATGGGGGCTTGGGGGCAAAATCAACATCTTAAATTGTATCTGGAAACTAAAAAGCACTAAGGAGAAACTAGGTTTAAGACATGTTGTGGCTCTCAGTAATCTATAGGTACTTACCACTAAAAAAACCAAACAGGTACATGACTACAGATCGAGTATTAGAGAACTTGGAAGGATCTTCTCAGCCTGCAAAATAACCAGATGACCACAAACCCTGCTGCAGCTCACAAATGATTAACACACCTATAACAGATCAGAAAGAGCCTCTGTATCTCCTTACTTGTAAAATAAAAATTCCTTTTCTGACATCCTCTCCAAATAGCCCTCATCAGGCCTTTCCCCAGGGTAGGAGAACAAACTGCTCTGGCAGTCTTCGCCTGGACATCAGTGCATTTGGTATTCGGGAGCTACTGGCCTGAATGTCTCTATGCAGCTCCCTGTAGATCTGCTGCTTACTTCTGAAGCAGTGCATTACCATCAGGGAGGACTTAGCCCCTGCTCCGTGAAAAGTACATAAGACAACCAGTGCCAAACCTCTAACTTCCCTGTGGCCCTGTTCCAGGGCACAGCCTCTGCTTTTCCTATGGGAGGCCTGAGAGGGACCAGACTAATGCCTGGTGCCATCAGGTCACCTGTGTCTGTTCTGGTGTGTCTCAAGTCCAGAAAACAAGCACAAGTTGGTTGCAGGGCCTGACTTCTGCCCATGCTCTCAAGAGATGCTCATCTCTTGTTTTAACTAAAATATGTCAGGGAAAACCTAAGAGAAATAATAAGCAGAGAGGAAGAAAAATAAATTTAAAAAACCCAACAGCGATGGGTCTAGTGAATTTGGTCTCCATTTCCCTCCTGGTTTCCTCTCCAATCTGCACATTTTCATGCATTTCCTCTCTCAGGCCAGTTCTTCCCCGTTTTTAAAAATGTCACAATCTTTCCTGTATTCCTTGTGCCCATGTTGTGAGGGTACTGTTGGGCACCTTTCCAGCAGGGATGCTCAGAGCAATGGGGAACACAGCTAGCATTTTCAAAGGAAGCTAAGGAAATCTTTATGGAGAACTTAGAGAGAATTTGGCACTTGGCATCCTTTTACTCCTTTGAAAGTCCCACCCTACAGGAACAATCTAAACAAATGTATGCCCCAATGCTGATAAATCCCTTTGGAGAGATATCAAAGAAAATCTTGCTGGGTTTGGAGACCTTTGAAGAAAGAGAAATATCCTGCCAACATGACGCTGAGATCTATTTTGCTCCACCATGTGGACCAAATCATCAGAGTCCTCCACAGCTCCCCTTCCTCCTTGGGGTATGGAGAGCAGCACTGCCTTGCTGAAAAAAGGGATTTGCAGGACAAGAGGACAGCATAATTTGAGAAAAATTCAAATGAAAAATTACTTAACAATGGAACTTGTTACTGTGTCTAAAAATATTTGAGTGAGTCAGATTACTGAAAACAGCAAAGCTATGGAGCAAACGCTGTAGCCTCTTCTCAGCAGTCAGCTGGCTTCATTCACTAGCTTGGCATCTCTTTCCTCTTATGTTTTTAATATCATGAGTGGGGTTTTTTTTTAAGTAGACAATAAGTTAATGTTTAATGGTTTGCCATGTACAGTTCTGGGTGTTTACACGTCCTGCAGCTAGCCGAATTTGTAGAGCAAATTAAAAATCTGCAAGAATTACAGGTATCTATTGCTCAGAAGCTATTGCCTTATTGTGTCCTGCATGCCCCCCAAATAAACGGTTTCAATTATGTTTTCACCTTCCCCAGCAATATTAACACCTCTTGCCACTGCCAGCCAGGGACATTGCTCCTTAGTCTGCGTCTGTTACAGCTCTGTGCTCAAACACTCCTGGGAATGTGCAACCTTGTGCAACACCATGGTCCCAGGTTTTCCAAGGTAACCTATTAAACCCTCTGGCACAGGACCAGGTCCTCTGGAGAAAAATGGGAGAAGGAAAGGTGGGGACTATGGTGTTGTCAATGCTTTTTTATACTAATGAGATGCATGGGTGTGACCCTTTCTTCCACTGACCAAAATATAAATAGTGAGAGTTTTCCACTCCCTGATGCTGAATGAGCCATTCCCCACTCCATGCTGGGAGGTCTTGCTTCCCCACTTCCACATATTTCACAACTTTGCTCTGCTGGTCTAAAGGTCCCAAGACCCCTCCCTCATTCAGGTCCAGGTGGGATCTGGTCTCTGCCATTGCAGGAAGCTGTGAGAGAAGCCACCAAATCCCTCAAACCCCTGTGACACCAAGGAGAGAGCACGGCAGTTCAGAGATGCCCCCTGCCCCCCACACATGCTGTAAATCTGGATATTACCCACCCAACATGACACAATGGGTTCCTTCTCCACACTGCCAAGGTATCCCTGGTGATATGAGCGGAGGTGGCGAATGTCCCTGTGTTGTTGCTGAACCCACCAGGAAAGGGCAAATCATCCCAGCTTGTGCAGGGCAGCCAGCAGCCATGGCAAGCTGTCAGAGCTGGACCTAAAGAAACAAAATTAGATTTTTAGAAGAGGGCAATGTGTCTTGTGTTGTCAGTGTTAAAATTCCCACAGCTAGGGGTGGGAACAGGATTGGGCCCAGGCTGCCTCCCTGTTCTTTCCCAGGCTCATGAAGACTTAAAATTCTGGATTTTAAATGGTAGTTTATTTCTGGCTGACCTGTTCGGCTTGAACTGTTGCATGTTTTCAACTTATTTTTATGCTCCTGCGTTAGTACACAAACCTAAGAACAAGAACAACACTGTTCAGCCTCCACTGGCTGCACAGGCTGAAGTCCCCCAAAGCCATGGCAATCTCCCTGTTCAGCTCATCTTCGACCATAAGCATGTGAATTTATCAAGGGGAGTGAAGGGGTGAAGGTGAGGGCTCATGGGCACATCCCTCCTCAGCAATGTCCCCCTGCAGATCTGATACCCCATAAACAACCGTGGGGTGACAGGGATGAACTGCAAATAGCGTGGGGCATGTTGGTCAAAGAAACCCCTTACACACACACGTTTGCATCAGCTTATGTCATTGGATGTCAATAGCATACTCTGTGACATTCCTCTGTGTTAATTTTTTCCCCTTCCCTGCTATTTGAAGATTTTATCTTCCCTTCCCACACCCCTCCTGTCACTCCATGCTTGTTTCACTAAAACCTGCTTTTTGGGTCAGTGTGCTGGTAAGAGATTAATTTTACACTACCAGGAACACTGAGCAGAGTACCTCAGCTTTGACATATGAGATGTCTGTTACCATATTGCAGTTTTTCTAAATTAAATATCAGGAAAAATTAAACCCAATTGTGGTCTGTGTTCCTATGGAAAATATTTCTCTTCCAAACAGTCCCTCCATGCTAAATGACTTAACTAACTGAAAACACAATAAATATGCAGCAAGTTAAAAATCTATATTATTCAGGTTTTAAGGCTTATAACTAAAAGTGGTTTAATGTTTCATGCCTAATAATAGATTACTGCTATCACATTTCTAACCTTTATTTCTACCAGCTTTGAAGTCCAGCCATATAAAGGCTGTTTGTAGAACCACACGAAAGTTAAAGCAAATATTACTCAGAGTGATTCATATGAAAAAGAATTTGCAATGAAGGCAGAGGGTTTTTTGTGTCTGTATCAAAGGAAATGAAATGTTTGCAATATTTTCAGTAGATAAATGCATTAAAACATTTTAGTTGTGTAGTATGAACATTGCTGACATAAACAGACTTTGACCTGAAACAGATTGTATTAAGCTCTGTGGGAGAGGCAGCATTAAAAGAAATAAAAATAAAATAAAAATAGACATTCTTAGATTTCAGAATCTGCCACAAGGTCACCACAGTCCTTAATTAGCTGAATACATTAAGAGAAGGCTGGAATAAAGATTCTGTAAAGAGAGCAAATGTATGTTTAATCCTCTGTTCTTTGCTTACAGATTACACTTTCAGAACGAGTAACCTTATTTTCTTTTTAAATATCTATTTACCTTTTTGAGCTTTGCATAGCAAAGCAGGGTTTCTTTTTTTATTTCTTTCCCACTCTTGCAAAAGAAATTAATTTGTTGCTAGTTGCTATGCATTGGCAGGATTTCTGCATAATGAATGTAAACCATCTATCTTTGTATTCAAGATATAGTTATTCTGGCAGTTAAAATACTTTGGAAACATTTTGATGACTTATCTGGAAAAGTAGGCTTGCATTTTCAAAGAAAACTCAGAACTGTATTGCAAGAGGAAGATAAAAGATATATGAAGTGTTTGTTCCAAGCAATACTATTCATTTAAAGATCAGAATGTAACCCCACCCTAGCAATCACTGTAGAAAAACAAGACAAAAATCTTTATACAGCTTTCTGACATGGTCTTTATTTGAGAAACAAAATAACTACATTACAGTTATAGTCTAATGGATTGCAAGCTGTTTTATTAAAGTCAGCTGAATCCTGTTTAGCATAAAAAAGAACTCTGTTTGCTATCAAGAACACATTTACATTAATATGACTTTGACAAAGTAAAATAAAATCACATTAAGATGATGTAAGTAGATAAGACAATGAAATCTCTGTGAGATAGTTTTGGCACACCAATTAGAGTCTCAAGTCTTTACAGGAAAGAAACGTATTTTTATACCAAGTATCCATGTGTTTTTAAGTCGTAGAGTGGCCAAAATTAATCCCCTGCTTAAAATATTTCCAGCCAGGGAAAAGAGAAAGTTTATGATTATTATTTTTATTTTTCCCTTGAAAGGTAAAATTTCTGATAAACGACATTTTTATTTGCAATATTACAAACAGGGTTTGTTCTCTGCACTAAGCCTGTAATCATCCTGATTATTGCAAGGGACTTTCCAATATAGAGCAGCTGAAAACAAGGTTTTAGATTACATGGTAATTTAGGAATGCATGAAAAGCCAAGCAGTCACCATAATAGAGCACTGCACAAACTTCATGGCTTTTACAGCAAAACATAACATATGTTTTGTGATTCATTCGAATGATTTTTCAAGTTTTTTGGTCAAAAAATATGTCGAGCTCTACTATTGGTCCTATATTTAGGGAATCTTACTCTTGAAAAACGACAACGACGTACCTCCCCCCTCCCGCCCCACACACACACTTTGATGTCTCTCCTTTTAGTTTGGTCATTAAAGCTCGGCAGTGATGGATGGTGATAATGCTGTGGGGTTTATGAGTAATCAGGCCTTGGCAGCCACAATATTTCTTTTGTAGTGAAACTTTAATATTCCTTTGGCCATGCATAAACTTTTTCTGGTTTTGGAATTATGCTGCATAAGCTACGCACTAAGCATTACAAAACACATATTGCCCAAACCCCAAAAGCTGGTGTTTTATTTAACACTTGACAGGGTGAAGCTTCCCCTCATGACAAGAGTTGGGCTGTAGCAGCCCTTCCGTGGTCAGGGCAGGGCTATATTCACAGGAGGAGCCCCTGCAAGGAGAGAGGAAGTTTTTGGCTGTGCCCCAGGCAGGGCACCCCAGACACCCCCACTCTCCTCCTCCCCTTTCACACATTTTTTGTGAACTTGCTGCAGCAAACACCAGGTGTCTCCACTTAGCTGGGCTACAGCTTGAAAAAGGGGCCTGCTACAAAGGAAAAAAAAAAAAAANAAAAAAAAAGGAAAAATCAAGGTTGTTATTTCCATGGCCTCTGTTGTGCTTGTTGCAATGCTGCATGCGAGGATGAGGACGTACAGACAAGACATATTAGTATTTTATTTTGTCACTCAAGACACCTCTGTCAGGCAAGGCAGGACTTTCCAGAGTTTGAAATAATCCAAATTCAATCACTTTAAAGCTGCTATAATATGCAAGTCCTGGCAGCCGCTTTAAATTAATGGAACATCAGATATGCTCTGATCCTCTCAATTTCCTTAGGCAAGGGAAATTCTGCTGTGGTGGTAGCAGGAGGGGAAATATAGGGCTATCAGTAAAATAAATGTCAGCTTTTGTCTGCTGATAGAAAAATGCATATGGCAAAAAAAAAAGATACAGTATTTATTGCTCTGTAATTAAAATCTATTTCTCTGTGTGGTAAGGATTATCTTAGTGGCTCAGACAAGTGAACTCTTGCAATGTGCAGCCTGATCCACAGGAATGGACATTAAATAAAGCCAAAATACAAAACTGTTTTTAATTTGGCATTTTGCAAATACAGCTCAATATTTTGCTTGCATGTAGATATTTATTTATAGTGCCTGCTCATGTGTTTATCAAAAAAATATTAAAATTCGCATCTTGAAAGTCCAGTTCCAGAGGACAGATTGGATTTTTACAAGAACTGATGGAAGGGCAGTGGAGGAGAGGAAGAGAGAGAAAATCTGAAAGAACTCCATAGCAAGATGCCAGCCTATGGTTTGGAGTTTACTTAGAAAGTGTAAACATTCATTGGGTTTGTCAAAAGGTTTGCAGACTTCAGAACCTTTTGATCAAACCTGGGCTGTGTTTGAGGATACTTGCCCCGAAATGTGGTTTTCAAGATGCAATTCAGTAGCTTTTGCTTTTGAAATATACACCAGCCCAAAATTTCGAAATTAAGGCTCTGAACCCTGCATTAAGGCACAGGCTTTTATGGTGCATGTTTTCGGCTGATCTGTAGCCCTAATCAGCCAGGGCTTGGCTACAAGGGCGCACATTTCATAAGGTCTTTTTTCCTGAAACAAAATATAATACAAGCTGTCAGAGTTAAATTGAGGACAAGGTATTGCTTTAATTCTGATTTTTCAGTTATTTGCTCCGTATGAGGAGAACCTGGCTTCTTCCATGCTAACTGGGACTCACATTGCCAGACAGTATGCTTAAAAGCTATTTTTAAAAATGCTGGGGTTTGAAGGCTCTTAAATCCTTTGATGTAAATGAAAATAAAATCATACTGTGGAACCCAACAGAGACTTTTAATCTTGATCTTAAAAGTATGACTCATACTACAGCATAGAGTAAAACTATTTTCTGTCCTCTGCACTCTCCTTCTCTACACATACTGATATTTGATGTTTATTGGTGACAGAAGTACTCTCAGGTAGTCCCAGTGCCTCCTGCCAAGCTCTGTATGCAGTTATTGCCTTGCAGTCTATGGCTGAGATTTCTACAGCCTTGCTGCTTTTCTCATTTCAATATGACATTTCGAGCAAGTTTGATTAAAACATAGCAACACAGAAGCAAAATGTCTCAAATTCCAGGTGTGTAATGTTGTGGCAACAAAACTTAGACCAATTACAATTACTGTCTCGGAGTAGGAAAACTAGTGACAAGATAGAGATGTTGCAATAGAAGAGAAAAACTCTGATAGCCACTCTGGAAAACCCAGCCACTGTTTTCTGCCAGATTTGGGGCAGAGCCCCAGTCCAGGCCCAACCCATCTCCAAAAGCTGCTCCACTGGGTCTTTGAAGTGCAGCCAACACACAGACGCCAGGTTTCAAATACTGGATGAAGAAAGGCCAGCTGAAATATGTGGATTTTGATCAGATCTTCATGTTGTAAAATTTCATCTTGATGCTAAATGGAGAGCATCCCATCCCATATCTGCCAGCAGAGCCATGCTTTCCCTATGTCTGCCTAGAGCAAAGGTTACTGTCTGCCAGGATGCTCCCTCAGGATGGGCTCTAAGCAGGGACAGCAGGTGCAGGACCCCAGGGTGTCTTTCAGTGCTCCCCAAACAAGGGTAGCAGTGAGCTCAGCTGAGGATGCTATCCTCAGCCCAAAGGGTTCCCCGAGATCTCCTGCCGAGCTAACTGCCTGGCATCTGCAAGGATGCAGCAGCATGGTTGATGGCAGGCAGATACTTTGGTCATCCCAGTGGTCATCCCAAGGGAGAGCTGTGGGAAGTGGGACACAGCTTGTCAGTGCCCCTGCAGGCAAGCAGACATGTGCTGTGATCAAGAGTACCATGGCCTTGAGGGGTGCCATGGATGTTACCAGATAAGGCTTCTATTCTCCAAGATCCTGTCATGGATTTTGTCCCAGAAAAGGATGTGATCAGCAAGAAATGAATTCCAGATTTGTTTACTTTCTACAGTCTCCTCCTGGTGAGTCTGAAGGCAATGCAGGATGCTTCCCACAGTCACATGCACCACCAAATCATGACAGCAGAAACAATCAAGATGGAAGTTCATCCTACCTTTATGAATCAGGCATTGAGTCCCTATGTCTGAATCTTTCCGTATTTGAATCTCTCCCTTGCCTTCATTGGAGTTTAAAGGTAAAGACTTTGAAGATTTGTCCCTAAATAAAAAGTACAAAATTAATATAACAGCATGGTGGAGTTTCCATTTACTGCACACAACAGTCAAGATATTCAGACTTATGGCTCCCACCGCAATTGTAATTCAGTTTCCTCGTTCATACATGACACTTTTATTTACTCTGATTAGGTTATTTTTAGTTCCTTAACAAGCCCATATAATTCAGCTGTCACAGCTTCCATCATAAGAACAATTCCTTGGAATTTCCTGCCTTTAATTTGGACTAACTCCTGTCTATAAGCATCACATTAGCAATGTTTCCGACTTGTGTGGTGACTATGAAATCAATCACTACATACATACACACTACATATATATTTATAATGTTTGACTACCATTTGCAGAGGTAATGTCTCAAGGTAATGGTAGGATCTCCTCTGGATAAATGCAACAGCCCCAGCTGGGCTGCCTCCTCTCTGTTCCAGCCTTTGCAGCTGGGCTGTTGGCTGTGAAGGAAATCCCCCTGCCCATGCAGGAGGAGACAACAGACATCAACCTGCCTCAAGTCCTTCCCTATCTTTTCTGCCATGAGGACTTCTCTTGTTGCTGACCACAGGAAGATGATGATCCTCAGGACAGAGATGCCTCTGGCACACACAGCAGGACCCCAGGTGCTGCAGAAGCGCACTGGGGGTGTCACTCAGACGCCCCATCACTCCGAGCTGTGTCCAGCCTGTGAGGAGAGATTGCTAGAGCTGCCTCTTTCTGTGACAAAACCAGGCAGGACATTCAGCAGCTGAGCTTCCCAATTAGCCATCCTGGAGTGCACTGACAGATGGCTGGTTCTATTTTTCCCTCCCTTACTCCAGGCCCATTCATTCAGTGCACTCCTTTTGATTACACACACCCATGTACCCAAAACCTCGTCCCCTTTCTCCTGAGTGTGTCAGCTGGTCTGACAGGAGATGTTACTTTTCTTTAAACCATCACTCTAGAGCTTCACCATTTTTTTTGGCTCACAGAAGAACAATTCCAGTTGGACTGTGCTCAAACTTGGCAGTTCCTGTGAGCTTCAGACCAGCAGCTCTCCACAGAAGAGCAAATTTTATCTCTCCCTTGCCCCAGAGCCACCCCTCCTACAGACTAGCAAGCCAAGCTGGCAAGGAAGGGCATCAGGATGTAGCAAAAGACAAAAAAGATTCTGCACAAGACCTAATAACGTCCCTTTCTAGGTTTCTTCCCTCAAAAGCACAGGTCCCAGAATTCAATATAGAGCAAGGCCGAAAACATGCATAGGAAGCGCAACCCAAGAGTGACAGGTTATTACACACCTTCTCAACTGGCTCCACATGTTCTTCTCATCCCAAAAGTCTTCTAAAACTTTGCCTGTATTTTCAAACTAAGAACGTCGTAATTTGTGGAATAGAGAGAACCAGGGTTTAAAAACAAGACCAGCATAAGGCTGGGTAAGGTTATCTCCAGCATAGCTCTGGGGGACCAAGCTGTGCTCTGTGGAAGAGTGGTGGGGGCCCAGCTGAGAGACTTAAGGCTACCTGAGCAAAGCCAGCACCACACACAGCTATTTCTGGAAGGGTCTCAGTCTGGAAACCTCTGTTGTCATGCTGCTTAGAACAGCTCCCACATATGTATCTCCTCTTCACTTGTGATCAATGGTCTTACGGAAAAACAGCATCAATAATGAGTAAGTAGCAAAAGATGTGCTCTACCTTTCCAGCCCTGGCCATTAACAAAAACTATCAGACAGTCCAGAATTAGTTCACCTAAGTCATGCTGACTTTTACCAGCTGGGTAAAAATCAGGTTTCCTCTGGTTCCTGAGGGAAATAAACCATATAGTTTCATGGCTGAGCTGATGATGCAGGTAGACCACAATTTCCACAAAATATGGCTGGATAGAGGATAAGGCTGTTTGCATTCGCCAGACGGCACAGGCGCAGTTTAGCAAGTGAGGAAAAATTATCCAGCCACAGAGGGCTGCTGCTGGCTTGGTTGGGGCTCTGGCACCAACTCTCTGCCCGAACCCCAGCTTTCTAGAGAGTCTGCAAGAAAATGCGGTCCAAGGTGGAACAGGCGGTGCCAGTGACACAGTGGATGCATATGTTCCCAGGAATACTGAGGGGCAGCCTGGCACTCTGATGGAGGCTGGAAGCTGCACAGCACATGCACATGCAGCCACAGCTATCATTAGGATTTTGCTGCTTTGGCACGTCTTCCTAATTTACTTAATTTCTATTTAAGCCATTCTGTTTCTGTTTTGAGCCTTTATCAGACACCGGCATGTTTTGCGCAGAGCCAAACTTTGGAAGGAGGCTTTGGAAAGAAGTAATTTTAAGGGGAGGATAAAAAAAAGTCAGAGCACTGGGAAGGGCCATTCCCTAGAGAGGGGTGACCACTGTAGCTGCAAAAAGGCAACTGGACCAGTCCCTAGGAGTAGGTCATGCTCTCCTGCCTGGACATGCAGGTCCCTGAGGGTTTGTGGAACGTACTTAGAGAGTCTGTGAAACCTAACGGGGAAAACCCAACCTTGTTGATAGCAGTTTTCCACACCTGAGTCTAAACCTGCATTGGAAAATGGAGGGAGAGGTCAGCAAATCAATAGAACCTGCAGCACAAGCATGTTACAGCTTTGTCCCTGAGGTAGCCAGTAATTGTGTCCAATTTGTAAGTACTTCTGAAATAAACTACTTTGTTACTGCAGTCATTCTGGAAAGCACAGGCACGGGTAGGGGGTAACACTCTTTTCCTTGCCTCCATCTGTCTGCCACCCAGGGATGTGGTTGGCATGGCTCGGCTGGAGGACACACAGAGGGAGCTCCTGAGAAGCATCTTCTAGGGAAGAGTTACACATGCCGTGTCCGAACAGCACTGATCAACAGCGGCAGTGGTTAAACTCTGAGAGCTCCAATACAAGTAGCAGATGAGAAGAACATAGCTGTTGATGTTGACATGTTACTGGCCTTATGGAAAGATGATAAACAGCTGGAAATGCATATGATGCACTGGGGAAATAGGGATCAAGTGAAGAATTTCAGGCTCACTGGAATGTCACAAATGAAAGGGCAATCAACTGAGGATGTTGAATTCTTCCTTTACAAATAATTTATAGATCCTTTCACTGCTTCATACTACAATGGACATCAGTACCCTAGCTTTTGGAAGACACTCATGGCAAGGCTGCAGGCTTCAAGGCTGACACTGTTTCTCTTAGTGAATGATGCAGAATGGATCCACAGATCCTCCTTCTTGGAGGAGTTTCTTTCTTTCTTCCCCAAACAATTATATGGTTAGTGAGTGCTCTGCCTGGCAGCCCCAGGCTTCAGACCACATTGCTGCCTACACATTTCCAAGGCCTGGTGGGCACTGACAGCGGTAGGACATCAAGTAATTTCACAGTGGGACCAGCTACTGAAGGACTGAAAGCCCTTCTAGAGCTACCTTAAAACTGGGGAGCTTGTTTGTGTTTTACCATGGCTCCAGTGTTGTACTCCGCCATCAGCTTTAATTGTTGCTGCTCTGAAGAAAGCCTTTGTTCAGTATGATTGCCTACTCCACAGTGACATCATCCAAGGCTGTGTAAAAAAAGCACAGCCTGGAGTAGTCAGCCATGTAATGATATATAAATAGCACTGACAGAACAATATTATAAACTCTATTGGCACAGCTGAGATAAAGCTCGCAAGTTGCTGATTCATCTAAGATACTGGCTTGAGGGACCGCATGAGGTTCAGCCACAATAAACATTCTCAGCTAAAAGCATATTACTTCACCATGAATCAGCTGCTCAGATCTTTCATTCTTTTCAGAAAAGCACCTATCTCTTCCTCCTTCAGTCTTCCCTTACTGAATACATGAATTATAAGGCTTGATTTTATTTCTGCTTCCTTTATGCTGAAATATGCCACAATCAGAGAGTTCTCTAAGGTTTTATATACACACAGGAAAAGTAAAGCATTCCTAAAACTGCTTGCCAAGTGCTTGGTAACAGCAAGGTTTATGTTATTGTTCACAGCTCTGTTTCTACTTTGCCTGCCACTAGAAAAACAAACAAGACACCATTATTTCAATAAACCTGGAAATACTGAACCATACTTTCAACATATCTGAGTAGATAATGACTAAGTCATTTTATGGCTTTCTATAAGATCCATGAAAGGTCAACTACATGTCCATGTACAATGTGGTTTTAAAATGGACAAAAATGAAACCTCACACCTTCATGCTGGATCTTCATGGACTGCGGGTGACAGAAATGAACTCTACTAAATGTGATTGCTTTGCAGTTTTGCACCCATGATTGCACTTACTGGTAACTTACTGAATTTCTGTATGCCAGCAACTCAAGTTCACCCTGTGTTCCTCCACAGCACAATCGTACACTGTGATCATCACCCGCATTAGGACCAGCTACACAGACATCCTGCCCCATTGGAGCAGCTTGCTTGGTATAGGCAGAGCACTTCATCTGCTGATTGCATCTCAGTTGCATCAGAGCTGCTTGTTCAGGACCATTAAAATGAGCACGGCTTATACAATTACAGAACTTTATATTAATTTTTAAAACTTGCAAATATTGCAATCTGTACATGTGGGAATAGTGCCAAATGTTATGATGACAGAAAAGAGTTATATTGGCCAGGGTTTAAAAGTAAGGAAGCAGGAAAAGAAAAATCTCACCCTACCACTATCAAGGCACTGCATGTATCTGGCTTTGCAGCTTTGCCTTGCTGATAGTGAGTTAATCAGCTAATGTTTTTATGAGCACAAAACCAAATGGTGTGTGAGAAAATGACAGTAAAAGTCCCTTATTTGCTTTAGATGTGCTTTTATATCCACTAAATCCTTCTTGCTCTGCCCAGAGAAAACCCTTCTGTGCTGAGTTTCAGACAGCAATGCCAGCATATGATCCTACATATCTGCTGTTTGTGTCAACACCCTTCTCCAGGGTGTGCATCCTTTGGGATGCCGCTGCGCTGCTGTGCAGTGGCTCAGAGAACATGTAGCTCTTGAGTTATTTTGGCTGAGGCTGCTGGAGGATCAACAGGCTGAGGTGCTTTGCAGAGAGCACTGAAATTATGCTCAGTGATCTGCATAAGCAACATGTGTTTTATATTATCAACATCCCCTTCATATTCTAATTGCATGTCAATACTTGTAGAGTCTACAGATGCAAAGACCAGCTCCACCTTTGAAGCTTGGGACAATAACAAAATAACCTGCTATTTGTTTATGTTAGTAATAAAATCTTCCATCAACTGCTATTTGATTGTGGCCTTGACAAGAAGGCTGGTCAAAGGAAACCTCCTCAGTGAACAGGAGATGAAGGAAGCGGTGAGTTGACTGCAGATTTTCTAAATCTAGTCCAAGAAGTTGATGGTTATGCCTTAAGTTTTCAATTCTTCTAGACCCCAGCTTTCCAAAAGACTGCTTGGAGGACCAACAGACATTGTAGCATCCACTTTGTCCCTGGTTAAATCCTTTGAGAAATGGTGCAGAGCCAAACACTACAATTACAATTTTCCCGAATCCATCAGAAGCAGCCAAGAACAAGGAAGGGCACTTGCACTGCCTCAGCACGGCAGGCTTTCCCAGCTGCTGTCTGAGAGATGTGCAGGCATCCCTCCCTGCTTCTCCTGTGTCCCTGCCTCTACTCCTTCTGCCACATGGTCAGCTCTGTGGATTGTCCTGTGGCTTGGGGCTGGAAGAATGTGTGCCCTTGTACTGTACTATGAAGCCATCTGGGGGACTGCAGCTGCATGTGCATAATCACCAGATAGTTCTGAGACAGAACTGAGATTTGTGCCACTGCATGAATAGGCATGGTACATGGGAAGACATCAAAGGTACCTTTTGCATACAATCAGCTCTTATGCGTTAAGGCTACATTTCTGAGGTAGAAAAAAGCTGGTTTATAGAGCACACACAAGCAGGCAATTCCAATTCCTGGCATCTCTTCCCCAGTATGTTCACTACTGGGGAGCATGGAAAGGTAGTGTTGCCTCACTCAGACATGGATTTTACCACAGAGCATTCTGGCAACACCATAGCCTCAGGTGTAAGACTTCCAAAATAGTGGCCCAATTCATTCCCGTGCCCAGTTCAATGGAACCTTTCTGATTATTTTCACAGAATTCTGCAAGGGTTCTTTCTTTTCCTGCTGCATGAAACAGAAAAGCTCCTAATGTGCTCCTGAAATGCCTTGTGAAGTTCATATGACTTATTCTCTATCATCAAGAGAATGATGCTGAAATGAAAGAAAGTGCTCTTTTTTCCTCCAAGTTTCTTAATATTCAGTTCTCATATGGCATAAGGGAGTAAACTCTCAATTACATGAAGGCAAATACCAAGAAATCTGTCAAAGCCAATAGAGTTGTTCTGGACACCTGAGTAATTTCTCCCTTGGTATGATTCACTCCCCACTCTGAATATCCTTAATAACTGTTTGCTATTCACATACATTTTTAGCTCTCTTGTAATTCTAACTTTTTTCCATGTTTCACAAATAGCTGGAGTCAGTTTTTTTCAGATGATGTTGTTTCTCCAACTTGCCTTCCCTATGAATAACCTCCATCATCACTGTGCTACTTTTGCTCGAATGTTTCATTTTTAACAATAAACATCTATCCCAGATGCCTTACTTTCAGCTTCATTAAACATTTTACTAGTTCATCCTGAGTCATGTCAATATTTACCTTGGATGTGGCTCCATATCCTTTTGTTTCTAAGACCAGAATTCTCCAGACAAGCTTATTGTTTCTGGCTTGACCTCTACAAGTCAAGCTTAAAACTTTTTTGATGTATTAAATGAGATGCAAATTCACCCAGCCATTTGCTTTGTTGTATGCTGCCAGCTACACCTATTCCAAACATCTCTGAGCTGATTCACTTCAGCTTCTGTGCACACAGAGGCCCCAAACCTGTACTAAGTTACTGTGCGGTAATTTCAAAGCCATTTAATAACAGCAATTAGCAGAAGAGAAAGCAGAAACTGGATATCAACCTTTTGGGCACAGAACCACAACAGACCATTTCCACTGACCTTTTGCATTGCAGAAAAAGGTGTTGGAAACAGAAGGGGTTGCTAGGCCCTTCAGGGTTGTGTTGGCCTTCACTGTGCAAACCTGGATGTTCTTCTGGGAGATGGGACTGCACTTCCTCACTCCAGCTTTCTCCCCTGCTCCTGAGCAGCAGGGCTGACTTGCTCTGAGCCATGCAGGGACACCTGAGGCACGCTCATCCCCAAGCAGTCCTGAGCTGCTGCTCACAGCCATCCACACCCAGGCTGCTCCTCACTGCTATCAGAGCTCCTCATGCTTGCTTCAGGGAAGTTCTTTATGTACAAGACCACAGGGAGCAAAAGTCTGATAAGCAGAATTTTCTTGATAATTTTCTGGGTCTTTACACTGAGTTTACTTCAGGTCCTGTTTCAAAGCAGTAGCACAATAAAGGTAGTTTGGGGTTCAATATATTTATATTTTAGATCCAAATACTGCCCTGGAATATAACATTTTGAATTTTATATTGGATATAAAAAAGCAAAGGTGTCAAGATGGGAAAGTGCTTTGAAAATAACAAAGGACTTTATGTGGGATTGTTTGAGGTAATTTTATGTTGTTCCTGAATTTATTTAAAATACCTCCTTTCAGTTTGAAATGTCTTTTTCACTCACTGAAATCAGCAGTGCAGACTGCCAGGGCAGCTGGGCATGCACCACAAAGGGATACACATAGGAAAAAGCACTCAGAGTTTTGGATACTGCCAAAGTGAGTATTATACTTGTGCCATAATTCACATTTGTCAAGAGGTGACAACATGGCCTAGAGAAACAGTGAGCCACGTTCTTGTGAGAGGGGAGGCAATTTCACATCATACCAACCTCCCTGAGCTAGGTACTCCTAGGAACAGGTCAAGGAGATGGCTATAGATGTTACTCCAGGTGTGCAACAGTTTTCATCAGAAATCCAGGATACTGAGCTGAGTTCACAGTGCAACCATGTCAGTGATGGCCACACAACACTTTGTGGCAGATACATGGGGCTAGTTTAGAAATCCCTTGCTTGGGTGCTTTGACAATAGCAGCACAAGTAAATAATTGCTGTAGCCAGGCCACATGCTGTTGCCAACATCCCAGAAAGAGCATGTTCACACAGTGAAATGAAGGTAGTATTTCTGCACACCTCTGACCCCAATCCAGTTCACACACTGCTCTGCTGTGCTTTGACCCAAAGGGCTGTACCGCTGACAGGACAGCTTAGTGTTTGTGTGGTTTGGAAAGAATTTGCTCAGCTCTAAAGAAAAGGGAATAATTTCCCTCTTTTGGTCTAAGCTAGAATCAGAGAGATGAACTTGAAACAGGGCTACTCAAATTCCCTTCTCTGACCTATGTCCCCTGCATATTCACTACAGTGAGAAAAAAGCAGCTTGAGAGGCCACTGTCTCTCACAAACATACGGAGCCAGAAGATTAAAGGGAATGGTTGAATACTAGATTAAATGCAAGTTTCATGTTAATGATCACTTACAGAGACCTAATAAATGATTCTGTGCAAGGCATTGTCAGAGGTTTTGCTCTGCCATTTTTGTTTTGCACGTAGATTTAGGAGCTTTTTCCCCTTAGAGGATAATGTTCAGGTTTTAAAATTTATATTAATCTGTCACTACATTCACCTGTCACTGTTTCAAAGGGCTTCTTTTTTAATAAGTGTCTTTTTCTCTTTTTCATGTGCTGCTATATCAGAATGGAGTATTTAGGATAAGCCCTTTCCACAGCAGTGCTGCACATGATGGGATGACACGTAGGAAGGCAGCTTTTTATAGTGTATGATCTCTTTTGACCCAAACAACAAATCAGAGTTTTAGTGGTTTTACATTTACCCTGGCTGGGGACTGTCAAAGGGTCTTCAGTGCAAATCTCTCTGCTTCATTTCCAGAGCAAAGAACCCCCAAAGGACAAAGGTTTACCTGATAGACTCCCCGCAAAAGCTCTCAGGGTGGGAGTTTGTTTTGGTTTTTTGTTGGTTTGGATCTTTTCACCTCTATTGGGCCTGAGGTGCTAATCTAAAAAAATGATGAATTGCTCCCTTCAGAGCAAAGGTCTTTGACAGGCTGCGCTGGGCACCATCAGGTGTCCTCTCCTGGCTCTCCACCCCACCTTCCAGCCAGAGGGTACTCCAGGCAGCAAGTATCCACCTTCACCTCCCTTTCTGGTTTGGTTGTGAAAATCCCCCTGTGAGGTGCAGCCCGACCTTCCACCTCTGCCTGGAATATGGACATACTGAGTGCGCTCTACCTCGTGACCCAACTGAAATGGCATCAGGTTACTGTGCCCTGATCAATCAGTGTGTTTGCTTCCTCCCCTTCACTCTTTGCCTGTATACCTTCAGTTATTATTATCCTATTATCCTCAATTGTTTTTTTTTCTTCATACCAAAATACCAGTAACATTTTTCCTGCTGCTAAATACGAGCATTTTATTTTCTAACACACTTGAGCTTTACACGTAGTATTTCACACAGGGCCCATGATTTCAGGCTGATTGCAAGACAGAGCCATGCTATCCCACCTGTTTAAGCTCTGTTTTCTCTGCAGCTCTGGGAATTTCTATTTCACTTGTCTTCACTCCCACCAGCCATCCTCCATTTGGCTGTGATTGCTTTTCTCCAAGAACAGAAAGGACAGTCACTCAGCCTGCAGGTCATACCTAGATTATCTTTAATCACTGTACAGCTTTGCTGACTGCAATCTCATTTCTTCTTTCAGAATGAGGGAAAAACCCTCAATGAAAAGACAGGGAGTCTTTCAATAGATACTTCTGAATTGAAGTAATAATAGATACTTCATAATAATTGAAGTAGTAATAGATACTTCTGAATTGGTCACAGAAAAAAGGTTCAAGGCTCAATTCTTATTACCAGTCTCTCCAGTGGAAACACAGGATGACTCCAGTAAAATCAGTAGGAGTGCAATGGTGTAGCCAAGATCCAGATCAAGGCAGAGGTTTGGAAATAGGCTGCTCTGAGCATTTCTTTTTATTAGACATCTCATCTCCTGCTTTATGAGTTATTTTGAAGGTTTACTGTATTCCAGTAAAAGCAGGAGTTCAGATTATGAACTTTGATCGCTCATGGTCTATTCAATATTTTTAATAAAGTTTGAAAAGGTTCCCTTCCATCAAAGTATGTCCCCTTTGATTAATCAATTGAGTTTAATTTTTTCTTAATGGAGAATACAAACCAGCGTACTCCTTTGCCAGTTGTTTACAGGCAGCTTCATAGCACAAAATAGAACAATTATTTTCTAAGTAAAAGAGCTGTGATCAGTAATGTTAATAAACTACTCAATAGTGCATAATCTTTTGCTTCCTTAAAAAAAAGCACCACACAATAAAGACATATCAAGCCATTTTTAATATAATCTGCATACTTTCCAAATAACATAGTGAAACAGAGTTGTCTTAAATGGCCTTTTTCACATTTACAGCTGTAACAACTGCAGTAGCAGCTCTGTCAGGCTTGATTTTATTCAGTGTGCAGCATCAACATAAAATCTAGGCTGAAAATAAAGGAAGTAAATGTCTCTCTGACAGTCAAGAGAATTATTTTTGTCCAAGAGTATTTCTGGCCACAACTGACTTTCAAAAGCAACTTTGTCATTTGTGCCTGGCCTAGTCTCTGTAAGTACTATTATGATTTATTGCATTTTATATAGAACCAGGAGACAATTTATTAGCCCCAAGGTATTGTATTGAGCTTCAATTATGTAATAGGCATTATTCCACTGAATAGCCAAAGCTTTGTAAGAAAGTTTTAGTTCTGGAAAGAAATGTACAGGGTTCTCAAATGATTTTGAGGAAGATCAAAGTCCCCCCTCTTTTTTGCTAGTTGAAAGAGGAAAGGTTCCTTCTTGATAGAAATCATGAATAATTTGAATAGATTTTTTTTCTGAAGAAAAACCCCTCCTTTTTCTCTGAAAGCCATTGATAGCAAGGGATTCAAGCAAAAAAAGAATAAAAGAAGAAATAATAGTTTTTTGCTAGGGTAGAATGCAACAGGTATGCTGCCAAACTAGCAAGATTTTAATTTAATTATAACTGAGGAGTGCATATGTGATTTGCCTGCTTATGAGTGAGGAATGGGGGTTTCTCACATGTGGCAGAGGAGAGACAGGTCCTCAGTCCTGCTAAGGCCCCCTTGGGGCTGGGTTTGCAGCTGGTGCATGATGCTCCCCAGCCCAACTATCTGCTGAGTGCTCATCATGATTCAACAACACAGACTACTGATACCTCATCCAACCCGGAACAATGCATAATCTGCATCTCCCAGATTAACTGCCATTTAATAACTGGTTAACTAGTTACCTGACTGCCATAAAATAACTAATAACCAGTTATCTAGCATCACCCTCATTCTATTGTCCCATAGATTTTGTTTTAAAAAAAAACCATAGATTTTAAAAAGCACTGACACCTAAATAACAATTGATCAGCTCCAAGCAATTTCACCCTTCACAAGCCATTTTACATGATTGAAGGCTTCAGCTCACAGCTCTCAGAGCCTTCTCCAGCTCTCAATCATGTGTGAATTTTCCTCTGCTCTCTGTCAACAGTGAAATACAACAGCTCCTGTAACCACCAGGTGAAAGTCAGTCCAATTGTTGCCTCTGATATTTCATTTTTTTAAACTAATATCAAATACCTTGCCACACAAAATACAAGTACAACACATACGTGCGACAGCTGTTCTGCTTTGGTGTAGCAAAGCTAGTTACTCCAAGGTGTATTCAGGAAATGGAAAAGCAATCTTCTTGAGGCTGACAGATTTCTGAAATAATTTTTAATGTATGCTCGGTTAAACTGGTATTTTAGTAAAATGACTCTTTATGGCAGCTGAGAAGAAAGTAGAAAGTAAATCAACAAGCTTTTTTTCAGATGGACTTCAGTATCTCAAAAATTCACCATGGGAATGTGCTACCAAGGTTGCCCCCCCTGCCCATTACAAACCCAACCAATCCAAACATCGCTGCTATGACTGTGTGAGACTACAGCTGTTGCATAGGTTTGCTTGCATCTATGTTTTGCCCTCTGTGAGAGCAAGGAAGCAGAAACAAGGTGATGGATAATGCATTTTAACCATAACCATGCCATCCCCTGGTTATTTTTGCAGTACAAATGAGTTATGTGTGGATGAGCTGCATTTGCATGTCATTCACCAATTCCATTCAGAGAAGTAGTTAAGCGCCCTTATTTTTCACGGTAAGACAAAAGAAGTTGGATTCTCAATTTATCTTAAAAAAATGTGAACTGAAGTAAAATGCATGTGCAAGTAGCACATTTATTGCATCAAGGGAAATAAGGCATCAAGCCAGAACCTGATCTTGTTTGCCACTATGTAAACGATGAGTAAGTCTGCTAGGGTCAGCAGAGCAGCGGAGTCACATGAGTTATAGCACAGTGCTCTTTGGAAAGATTGCTCCATGGCTAAATATACCACTACAGTTGCTTCAAGAAAAGCTCTGCATCAACTTCTTATAAATGCTGGCAGTGATGCTGAGCTCTGGGCACTCATAAAGCCAAAATAATGAACAGGAATTAACAAGTAGCCTTAAAAACACATTGATGAGAATGGAAGTTTTGTCTGTGCAAGAACTGAAGAATCAGACCTTTGGTAGTGAAAATCATGACCTAATTTTTCCACCACACACATTTAGCCACCTTTCAAGTGGGTCTGGGGTGAAAAAAAAGTAGAAAGGACCACTAAACTCAACAGAACAACTTCATGCAAGTTACCACTCAGCTCTGTGAAAAAAAACCATGGAGCTTGTTTCACTGTATTTTTTACCAGGCTTGCCCCAGTAAACAATGACTTGCTCCTCCCAGGGAGATGCAATAATGAATCTACTGTTATCAGTGAGTATGGACAGCCACACCAACAGAAGTCAATCCAACATTACATCCCTGTGATTAAGCAAAAACAGTAATTCCAATGAATACTTTTTATATTTCCATCTGATACACACAGTGCTGAATCTGGAAAAATAAGAGCTCAATCAACCATAAAAGAAATGCCCTTTGCTATTTTCTTTTTTCAGTGGGGCCATAATTTAGTGCTATTACAACAGTAGTTTCAGGTAACCAAAATTGCTTATTAAATGTATGTTTCTAATGCATTCTCTACCAACAAAGTCCTGAATTAGAAGAGATTTCATAATTCCTCTCCTACCCAGTCTTTCCACCAGAAGCCTGCTTAAATGAGTATTATTTTTTCTTAAGTGGTTCAACAGGTCATTTATCTTAGATTTATGAGTATCAACCTACTTTAGAAGGTATTAGAAAGCTTTAACATTTGACACATATTCTCTAAATCATTGACAGTGCTCTCCATTTGCACTGGATGATTGGTAATCTTCTCAGTATTAGGATTTATTGACAATGCATCATATAGAGTCCTTATTATGTGGTAATGATTTAAGATAGGTGCAGGATTGGGAACTAATAAATCCAAAAGCTCATTTTGGATTGTTGACACAGAGCTGAGGAATAATGTGCATCCATCTAAATCACTCTGTTTCTTAACACCATCACACACGTGTTTAACCTGATCAGAATGCAATGCAGTGATGTAAACAGATTCCAATTCTTGCTTTGAGCCTGACGGATTCATGCTTAAAACTCTGTTTTTACTCAGAGAAAACCCCCAGCAGAATTGAGGCTCCCCTGTTGTGTGGAAGCACCAGCAGCCACCTTTCAGCATGATCATTCAGGAGCAGGGGTTCATCCCTGCTGTCCTGGCTCCTGCCTAGATCCCCCAGCTCATCACCAGCCACTGCTGCTGCCACAGCCCCAGCCCAGCTCCATCACACCTGTGGCACACCATGGTAAGTATGCCTAGTGAGATCAAGAAGCATTCTGTCTGAGTAGGGAGTTAGTAAAACTGAGATCACAGGCCTAAAAATCATCCTCATAATTTATATTTGGGAGACAGTATTGAAAACTGACATATATAACAAAGACACACCTTAATGTAGCCCTACATAATAATAATTTCACAAAAATATTGGCATTGATAGTAACAGAATTCACTTGAATAATTGATTCCCCTACTTCAATAGAAGATTAGCCTCCGTATCTATATTACTCACAGAAAAATTAGAGTAGAAGATAAAAAAAATTGAAGTGAGAGCCTTTGGTAGCAAATGAACATCCTTCCACTGAGTTCTACAGAATTAAAGTCTCATCTGCAACTCTGTAATCCAAAGGTATGTCTTTGAAATGCAGTTAGGAGATCTGTATCAGTCCTGCTTTTGTAGCATGTCACTGAAAATAGTTTCTGGGGCATCAGAGCTGCATGATCCGGCGATTTGCTAAGTCGAAACGTGACATTTCAAAAAAAGGCTGGAATGATCTCAGAGCAAAACCAACACAAAAGTCTGTATCCCTCTTTTATCCAGACAGATGCCAGGTAAGAAAACTCTAGTGAAAAACTTCGGTTAGTGGCAAAACTGCCCCGTAACTATTGCATACCGGAACTGTCAACAGCAAGGAAGTACAGCAAAGTGTCTTCCTCTCACCTTGCTCATTCAGAAAACACCCCAAAATCCTAACTCAGGCTAGAGGCCTCTCAGGCTCACTCTGCTGCTTACAAATGAGTCAGTAACAGAGGAAGTGGTGCTACTAAATACTGAGCCCCCTAAGCTCCAAACAATGTAAAACACCTCGTTTGAAGCAAAGCATTGCTGTTACCTTGTCTTCCTTCGGTGAGAGCAGGCACAGATTTACTGGTAAAAACAAGGACAAAAATAAACCAAAACCAATATCCTCCCAAAGTAGGGCTCCCCAGGGCCATACATACATACTGCCCTCATCATAAGGGAGCATGTGCAGCCTCCCCACCTACTCATTAGCAGGCAATTTTCTAACACACTGTCAAACAGAATTATCACAAGTTTCATTTTCCTTACCAGTGGAGCTAACTGCATTCTGAAATGTGTTAGTGCTAGCTACATATTTTTAAGTTTGTTTCATTCACTCAGTTCCTAAATCAGCAAAATTTAACAATCTTCAACATCTCCCTGCCATGAGTGAAATTTCTTTTACTACTGGAAAGGAAGGAGAAGGTCAAGAAGGCTCGGAAAATTTTGTTAGGATGATCTGTAATATGAATTTGGCAGAAAATAAATCGAGAATATTTCTTCGGAAAACAAAGGGCAAAGCTTCCTCTCAGATCTGCGTGGTAATTCACGACTTACATGCCCCAAGGAAATTTGCTGCTCTGATGATTAGAATAACAAACTATTTGCTGACTGCCTGATAGACCAAAGATGGTCATTTTTCCTCCCTTTCTGTCCAGCAGGGCCACTTGTGTGTCCCTTGACACACAGATGAAGACTGAATGATGCATCTCTGCTTAGGAGGATTAATCCAAGTTAGATATGGCACAAACAGAAGTGACAAACACTAACAGGCACGAATTCTGGCTGAGTCTTGTAGACTGACAGATTCTCTCTCTTACCTGGATCTCAGCTACTCCTGCTGTACGTGAAAAGTCAGCATCTTCCTGGTTATCCACTCTCAAGACACACAAGCCACCAATACAGCTGAGCATCTTGAAAGCCACTAAGCTGAGGAAATTTGAGCCTTCAGTATCCACTGCAGCTGGGGTTGGGGTTCATTAACAAGACAAAAATGACAGTGTGGAACTTATTGCCATTGAATAGTATGCTGGGCAGGAGCACAGCTGAGGTCAAAAAACAACTAGACAAACACCTTCAGTTTCAATCAATGGGTGCATATTCTGGCTCCACAAGTTTCTAAAGCACCAGTCCATGGAATGGGTATGCCCTTAGGATGCCCTGTCCCTATGCTCTTCGCTAAGCATCCCCCACAGCCAATGCCAAAGGTAGCAGCCTGGGATACTTAGATCCTCTTCTGCCCAGATTAGACTTTTTTCATGGTACAATCAATGCAATCATAAAAATAGACAAGAAATTGTCTTGCCTGAAGTTTAAAAGATGTAAGATTCAAATGTCAAGAAAATGTTTTATGAAAGATCTTCAGAAATGGCTGGAAAGAGAGAAATGAAAACTTTGAGACACTCACGTAGACCAGTCTCAGTGAAGGGAGGAAAAATCCTGATGTGACCTTTGCAGTCACTGAAGGAACAGGCTCACCTTAAAAGGTGCTGACAGCAACCTCCAGAGATTCCCACCATGAATGACCATGCACATCCTGAAGTGATACAGCTCCACCAGCCTTCCTCCAGGAACACAGAAGTACCATGCTTATTTAGGAGAATAACTTTTTTGGACCATTCTTCCTCACAGCCTCCTGATGTCAGGGCACAGGTCTCCCCTCTTGTTCCCCCTACCCTACCTGGCTGGAGTTCTTATAGCAACTCACCTTTTCTTTTTCTGTTCTTTGAGTCAGCTGCAGAAACATTCAAAAACACATTAAAAATAACCACAACTCCCAGCAGGCCTAGGCAACTCTGCGTGAAGAATTCTGCATGAACAAATCTCCTGTTTAGTGCACTCTCTGTTGAGTCAACAACAGCACAGGCTTTAATCTACTCTGGAAATCCATTGTTTCTGCAGCATTACTAATTCCATATCTTGTTTAAGGCTCTGCGTCTGAATGGGACTTGAAATTACATGGGTCGCTGCACCTTTGATTATTTTTCTTTTGTGCCATAACAAAATGGGTCAAAATACTCATTCCAAACATTCAGTTTGGAGCTGCTTGTGGCAAGCAGTACAGTGTTTTATCACTGCTGTCACTTTCTTGTGAAAGGTGGTGGAGAAGCAGAGGGGATTTCATCTTGAACACAGCCCTTCCTAGACTGCCAGCTGACAGAACTTTGTGGTTCTCTTCTACACCCTTCTGGGACAGCCCAGGGCCAAAGCTGTGCTCCAGAGGCTTTTCAGGTAAGCACAACATGCCCATCTGGATGAACGTGTTTGAGTGGTCAGCTGGATCATGTGCTGAAGAGCCTGATTGGAACAGACCAGTGCTGACTTTGCCCATGTTTTGTGGTCAGGTTGGAAGTGTAGGCTATTGAAGAAAATGTCTTATTCTTACTTGTGAAAAGCTGAATTTGAAGTCTACACACAGTGGCTTTTCTAAGAAAACAATTTTTCTAGGAATGCCAGTTACAATTTTAGGAAGGAAACAGTGTGGCACTTTTCAAATTCAAATCAAAATTTGGTGCAAAAGAAGAGACGAAAGGCTTGAGAAGAAAAGCTTATGACAAAATACTATAAAACAGGTAAAAAACCGTCTTCTCTTCTTGTCTCCTTTCCCATCACTTTCAAGCCAGCTTCTTACTAGAAAAGCTGCTTTCCATCTAAACTTCCACCACACTGTCAGTGTAATGCAGAAAAGCACTGCCTGAAAATAGAGCTTTTCTTTTACCAGAGGATAATTACTAGTTGTGCACTGTCTCATTATAAAATGCTGTTAAAGACCAGGATTTTGCTATGAAGATGCTAAAAAGCATCTTTTGAAAAACTATACTGTTGAGAAACTATACTGTTTCATCTGTCCTCTGCCCCTGGAAAACCACAATTTCTCTGGCAGACAAGGTAGAACACAACATCTCTTCCCATCATTTCTACAGGATCTACCTGCTTTAAACTAAGAGCTCTGTAGGGTGGGAACCTGTTACGAACTATGCTATGTATGTGCATTGTAAAGAACTTTGTTAGATCAACAGGGTGGCAAAAAACTCCCAAAAAACTCAAAGATAGTAATACCAAAGCCTCAAGTGTAGGTCCCAGGAATGACAGCGTAATTATTTTTAGAGATGACTACAGCAGTAACTCAACATGACACGAGAGACTGGAGAAACAGCAAGCCTTCTAAACCAAGGGGAAAGCCAGGAATACAGAATGGAGACTGTTCCTAATGCACCATATTGCATCTGAACATTTTGTTCCTACCCATCTCTCCAAAGCATGATGTTTTGCATTTCATATTAACATTCTGAAGACATTAAAGAATTCTTCAATTCGATGTTCATATGCTGTGTCAGAACTCACACTCCAACTGCTTAGAGAGATGCTATGTCTACCTTTTACTCATCTTCCCTCCCTCAGGCTCCTAAGCATCCTCCTTCCCACTCCCAAAAAATTCCAGGGTCTATTCTTTATTGGTAGCATTATTTAATTGAGCAGCAAGTTGGTTATGAATACAGTTTGTGGGTTTTGGACTTCACTCTGGATTTCTGCACTACCACAGCTGTTATGCATGTGTACTAAGACTGACTGCTAACAAATCATCACAGTAATACTTGAGGTTCGTATACTATTTCTCATCTTCAAAGTACTTTAGAATTTCCTAGAGGTTCTACAAAATCTGGGAGAGATAGAGCTATGGGCAAAAGTCTTTGTTTAGCATTGGTCTTAATATAAACCACAGTTAGTCCCTTTCTGTTTAGCACTAAAGCAGGAATGTTGAAGCCCTCAGATTTAGGTCTGAAGTGCTAAACAATGCTAAATTGCCAATAACACATTTTCACTAAAAAGTATTTAAAATACTCTTTGTCATATGGACAGCTCTCTTGAAAAGTTCTGTTCTCACTGATGCCTTAAGTTTTAAGTTTTTCTATTCTGCTTGGATGTGCTTTTCTGATGTGCTAGGGTTATGAAGACAAAACAGTCCTATTCCAGTTGAGAACTCAAGGGCAGCTTCTGCAAACTTCAGGCCCTAAGCATAAACAACATGGAAAGAGGAGGGCCTGTTGGTGCAAATGAACCAAAACCTATAAAAGTGTGAGATTTGGTGACCAAGCTCTCCTTTGCTTCCATCTTGGAGCCATCCAGGCAGGGGCCTGCTAGGGTGCGACCTTTTGTAGGCCTTTCATAGGCCTCTTAATAAATACCCATTTTATTCCTCTCAACTCTGTGTATAGCCTCTGTTCCAGCTCCTCAAGGCATCATCACCTTTGAGTTCAAAACTAGGGAAATGGTGACATTAGCATAATGTCTTCAGAGATGGATTTATGCATCAAAATAGAAGAGATTTTGATTTCAGAAAGTTTTGTTAACAAAAAAGTCATATTTCATAGGAATAAAACGACAAAGAACATAACGAGGAATTTTTTCAAAGGTAAAACTAATAATGCCTCACTAATTCCTTCAGTGTTCAAAGCAGAACAGTCAGCTTTTAACAGCTGAAAGGAAGCTCGCGCTAATTTTCTGGGCAGCAACAGAAACAGCAATCAAGAGAAATTGGAAGTGAATCATTACAAGCCTTACTTCTCCTTATCACCAGGTGAAGAATTTTTCTCAGTGCATGAGACTAAGCAAAATGCTCTGTCTCCTTCAACCAGTGAACCGTTGGTTTGCAGAAGCTTCATGCCCACACTGGACACGCACTCTGCAGAGCGCACCCAGGCTCCTGGTGCCCAGGCAAAGCTACTTGGTGTTGTCTTTAGCTGTGGGACCACTTCCTGCTGAGCACAGGAATGACCCGTCCAGCTGCACACTCAGTGCTGCACTCACCAGGAGTAGCCCCTGAAAGTCAGGCAGCATCAAATCAGACCTTTTAGGAGAACTGCTACAAGCTATCTTCTTATTTTGACTGGCTGAGTCAGGCTTGCAAATTTTTTTCATTTACCACCATCAAAAAACGAGGATGAAATTAAACGAAACCTAACTTTTTACTTAGTGGTAAATAAATATGAAAATGTAATGCATAAAATGCTCTATTTCTCATGTATTCCACCAAACATGCAATCAAAGCACGACTTGTATTTCACACGCTTTCTAGGGCACAGAGTTCTGTGACACAATAAATACAGGCTGCAAGTTTGAAACATACAAGTTCAATCAGTTCTTCTGAGGTCATTTATTTGGTTGGATTCCTTTTGAGCATGAAACATTTCTATAACATTTCTAAAATGTCTAACAAAATATGGACACATTCTCAGATGAAAGGATAAATGCATTCCAGAAACAATTCCACTGAAATCTAAAGGAACTCTTCTTGGGAATACTGAAGTGCAAACTCTTCAGTTATGCAATTTTAATATGGTGGAAAGAAAGAAGTGTAAGCTATTAAATTTGTTTTAAAGCTTAGGGAGCAAATTAAAACAAAAGAACATACATATTATTAATGAATAGCTACAGTGCAAGGTGGGTAATTACATGTTAATGAAATTCTTTCCTTATTATATCTGCAGTGCCTCAAAATTATGTTTCCTCTCTATGTATTTTCCTTGCAGCAACATTTCCTGAAAAAACCATAGGTTTAAAGCAGAAATTGTTAAGTATTTCACAACTGGGAGAATGCAATTGCAGCTTTTTTTAAAGTTAGAATTTGCATTCCAAAATAAACTGAACTTCAACGTGTTTTAATTATGTGTCCTGTTTATAATCTTCAACTTAAGTCTAAACTAAGCAACAACACTGGCAGAACATGTAAATTTGAGGGACTGGGATGAAATACTTCCAGGTAAATGTTAACAGAACCATTTTCCTCTATACAGAAATAATTTGATTCAGGTAGCAAGCCAGACTCTGTGTGTGCCACCCCCTACTGCCCAATTCCTGCAAAACCCAACATCACCGTTCTTATCTGGCTGTTGAGGACTTTTCAGTTTTTCTGTTCTCCAGGTCTAAGCTTCTTCCTGCATTTGCAGCTTTTCATTTAAGTCTGCCTGTAAAGAAAATCAGAAAAAAGAAGTGGTTATGATGGAGCTATCTTAGGCTGCACATTGTCTTTGTGGTTTTGACACAGTGTACTGCAGCAAGGCAGACATTATCCTCTACACCTTCCTGTTTAGCAGAGAGAATGGTGTTTCAGCCTGTCCTTATGTGATAACATGTTATCACATTGCTGTGCACAATTCCAAAGGATGGCATGGCTGCCATGAGCAGGAAGTGATCTGGGACAGCCATTCCTCATGTAACCTTGTCTTGGGAGATAGGCTAATTTTCCTGTATTCTCAGACAGCCTTTACCAATAGACACCAAATCAGAAAAATTGCTTTGGGATCTGGTTGTTGCTAATGTTTTCCTTTGCTGCAGATGTTTGTTCTCTAGTGTAATGTGTTTTATTGAAACAGTGCTGGAATTAAAAAGCATTACTGAAAATGAACAATAAAAAACCATATTTCTGTGATGCTGCTTGTCTGTTAATTACAAACACAATTATGAATATGTATCTCATTCTGGAAATCCAAACTGCTGTAGACATTGAGTGTTTAATTTGCAATGTAACATTTGTGGGGAAGGTACAGGGGTTCTGATGTATGCACATGAAATCTTTGGCAGTCATAATGCATAGCAATCTCTGATTGTATGGCATTTGGAAATGTGGGATCACTGGACAAAGGGCCACAAACACTGGTATTTTACGGGTAATTTATGTATATTTTTCAGTATGAGCATTGATTACTGCAAAAATACAAGAGAAATGGAAGGAGTGTAATGACAGTATTTCTAAGAGTTATAAAGTTTTGTTCAAATAACTGGGACAGGCTCACAGATCTTTTACAGATTCTACATAAACTGTTTCAAAACTCAGAGTTACACTCTTAATGGAATTCAGGTAATTTTGATAAAGCAAATGGATTTGTACCAGAAGCGCTTGCAGTAACTTGACATTCTAGGAACTTTGTGGCTTGCCATTTCTAGAAATTCCTGTTAGTGCTATTCTGCAATATATCAATGGGTAACAACATCTGAAATGTTTGCAAAGTTCTCAGTAGCTCAGATTAGAATCAAAAGGCTGGAATTTCTTTCTCAACTTTGTATCTTTGGAGATGGCCTTCACCATATTCAATCTGACCAACAAATATGTCTTCATCCCTTTACACGATGTGTGTACGTGGTTGCTGGAACAGTGATCCTCTAGGCAAATCAACTCCCAGCCACTCCAAATGCCTTTTCTTCTCCAGTTTTTACGTACCTCTGTCTCTGGTCCTAC
This sequence comes from Rhabdornis inornatus, assembly GCA_013397075.1. Classification (NCBI taxonomy): domain Eukaryota; kingdom Metazoa; phylum Chordata; class Aves; order Passeriformes; family Rhabdornithidae; genus Rhabdornis; species Rhabdornis inornatus. The sequence continues at coordinate 240,811 of VWZS01001397.1, forward strand.
CTCCACTAAAAATTGTCTGCCACCACACTTTGCTATGGCTGCTGCTGAGACGACTGAGTGTCAGCACTGTGATATCAGGCTAGAAGTTATTTTCTAGAGTCAATAAGAGCAACAGCTGCCTTGTTAATGCATATGTTAAGACATAATGCAGATTGTGAAACCACATTTCACATGTAATAAAAAATGGTATGAGTTTGATCATGAATCAGGTAAAAATCTAATTGTAAGATTACTTCAGAAGTCAAGAAACAGAAAACAGGTGAAAATGATACACAGGTGAAAGAATTAAAACCTGAGGGGAAATTATTTTCTTTGTATACAACCAGAGTTGCAAAAAGAAAAAAAAATAAAGCATTTTTCTCAGCTGTGCAGTCTTGTAAAGAAAAAAAAACAACCAAAGTCAGGTGAAAACCAGGTATTTAGTCTTTTCTATTGGTAGAAACAGGAATAAGGTAACACACGCCAGAGATTCCCTCCCATTTCTAAAGACATGTTGAAATGAAGTATGAACTCATATGGGTAGATCTAATGACCAAATCTATTCTAATTTCTATAATAATTAATATAATTATTCTAATTCATATTCCCTACTGATGCATAGTCCATACTATGGAATTTACCAATAGCACCATGTTTTCAGATAATATTAGGTATTTATTAAACTGCTGCTTAGTCAATAGTGTCTAATATGCTGTATCTGAAGTTCAAAGTGCCTAATGCCGCCTGGTTGTTGCCGTTAAGAGCAAATTCCAGCAGTTCCGTGGTGCAAATCTGTTCTAGCAGGTTGGCTTTCAATCATTTACTGTTAATTCCAGTGACGGTAGCTTCCTTCCCTCCCATGAACCTCACAGAAAGAAATCATGGACCCCTCAGAGTCTGTAGACCGCATACTGACAGCTGATCTGTTTCATTAAGGCAGCTCTTGTGTAGTCACACACCTACCAATCAAAGCCTAAAATTGGTATAAGTGAGTAATTTCTCACACAAATTGAAGGACGTGTGATATAGATGCATCTAACAACTCATATTAAGCGCGCATTGCATATACTCCAGCACAGCAGCTGGTCCTGAACCCCTAAGAAGGAATTTAATCACTGACATCATTGAGAGCAGGATTTGGCCCATGATTTTTACACATAGTAAGGCTGAAGATATATGTTGTCATACTACTGAGTATTTTTTTATTTTATCATATGTAAGCTGACTAAACTAGGAGTTATTTATGGAGGCTAATTCACATTTTTACAGCATATGGATGTGCTTTTTGCCAGCTTTAGCACAAACACAGTTTATATTCATTAAGACTGAGCTAGCTAATTAACCATAGACAGAATTAGTGAATAGCTTTCTAGTAATAGTACCTCAAGGTTGCCAATAATTTCATTTGGAATTTCCCACACTGCAGACTTCTCATCTTTAGCAGCATCACCTACAGCATCCGCCTCGGAAGACACTGCCTCTGGACAGGGCTCTTGCAGGTAATCCCCATGGTCAGACCCCTAGCAGCAACCAGCCACAGGAAACACTGAGTTAGAACATTCTTCTACCCTCTACAAGACCCAATAGCACCAACACAGACAGGCAACAACACACATAGCTGCTTTCAGAAAGCGCTGCCTTGACAGAGACCATAGTGGCTATCTCACACTGCCCAGGCCAGGCAGGCACATTCACCCACAGAGCCAGAGCCCAGAAGGGCTCACTCAAATAAATCTCCTCTGCTGACTGATTAATGCATTAAAACTGATTTCATTTAATCTTAGAAGAGAAGGCATGCTATGTTCCAGAGAACAAATGTCATCAGTGACTGCGATCCAATGGAAATTCATAGAAAAATCACTTAAACCACCCCCCCAAAAAAAAAAAAAAAACCTAAAAGAAACAAAACTATACCTGAGATTCTGTTGCTGAAGCTGAGGGGGAAGCTGCAGGTTGGTCAAGTGCAATCTCATTCTGGTAGTATTAAGAGAAAAAAAAAGAAAAAAGAAGAAAAGAAGAAAGTAATTTATGTTTAATTATTGCTCAGAGGTTTCTTGCAGTTTTTTTAAAACTGAAATGGAATGGCTGGCAAACAACAATAAACAATACCTCTTCTGTTACTATCCAGGTGCTCAGAATTGCAAAGTATTCTGTAATGATTATAGATCAGCTTTAATTTCTAGTTGCATCTCAAGGGGCCCTCTTTATAATGCTTGCAAAGAACAGACAATTTTCATAATTTCATAACACTACAGCTTCTTACTCATGTGGATAATTACGTTTAGAAAACACAGTGCTTAGGTAACATTCTGCTTTCCCAGGGCAAATTTGTCACTTCTGAACAGGGATATTGTTGCAGTTTGGAACTGCAGGGGAGTATCAAAGGAGTCAGTTGGAGCGAAGTTGCAATGACACTAAATCAAATAAGGCCCTAAGGAAAATACTAAAATATGTAACTATAATTTAGGAGTTGTTAATAGTCCACATTTTGCTGCTTCATCTTGCTCCTTTGCTATGACCATGGGAAGCTCACTTGTGTTCTCTTGGTGCGTGACCTGCAGCTCCAGGAATGCTCTGACAAGGGTATGGCTTTTCCCCCTCAGAGCAGCTGGATGAAGCACCAAGTCCACGCTCAGGTTCTCAGGAGTGATCCAGAAGGCAGCCCTGTGTCCTCTAAAGGGAAAAGGGTTTGCATCCTATTTAAAAAAAAACGGATGACAGAGAACATACATACCAAATAGGGTGAAAAAAAGGCATTTGTGACCAAGCAAGGAGCAGGGTACAGCACTGAAATGGTGTGTTTGCGGCCTCTACAGGGGAAGTGCCCATTGAGAATATGAGGCAGATGTTCCAGTTCAGAGTCAAATCCGGATTACAAACATGATTTTGCTTGGATGGTGTAAGTAAATGACATTAATTCACATCAGGGTAATTGCAGCTTCCTTAAATTAATTTCCTCATACTTTTGAAACTGTAGCTAGGTTGATATTTGGGTCATTTAGTTACTTGATACAGTTAATGTGCTGAAAATATTAGAACTTCTATACATCTGCAGAAGTGATAGCAACAAATGAAAATAAAAAGTTAGACCTAGCCACTTCATTACAATAAAAATCTCTTTTGTAGTCCTAAAGGCTTTTCGGAATTTGTTTGGACTCTGTCACTTACGTCCAAGGTTCCTTGTTATGTGTGAGCTCAGTAAAGTAGGTAGATAGCATTAGCCCATATTTAAAAGAACCTAAAAGGCTGACAGAAAGATTTGCAGATTATAACTGAGGAGAAAAACAGAGTTATAGAAGCATTTTCGTCTATCACTTGTAATTCATATTTTCAGCACTTTGTCAGTGCCTATGTACAAAAGAAATAGCCAGAAAGTTTGGGTTTTCTATCAGAATGAAAAAACTGACCCAAATTGTACTTCTTTCAAAAATAAAGACACTTTATTTTCAAATCCTATTTTTTTTTAAATTAGAGCTTTTCAAATTTAGCTACTATTTCGAATTTCTCTGATTTCTTATCTTATATTTTCTTATTAAAAGTATTAGCTGAAGTAGATAAGAATTCAAAATTACTTCTAATTCCTTAAAATATTATTTTTTGCTTGGGTAGTTACCTATTCACTCAAAATATATTTTTTAATTTAAATTATTATTCCATTTATTCCCTTCAGTCTAAATTTTTTTAAAAAGTAAAATTATGTAAAAAAATAGACCAGGTTTTTAGAACCAATTCCAAGCCAATCAAATACATTTTTGTTGCGTGGATAAGATTTTCAGAGGTTCTGTTTTTCTGAATAATGTTTTTACTTCACTGTGTCTTTTTACAGAGAGCCATTTTTTACTCATCTGTTCCATGTCTAATAATAACCCTTGGATCACCAAGAAATAACTAAATTACAGCAGAACTAGTCTCTTTAATGAGCTATAATAGTCCCAACATTCAGCCAAAAGTTTTTTTTAATGTCTGTGAAACTTCAATGTAGAATATGAAGCATTTTGTTTAGTAATAACAAGTTTATGAGCAGGACTAGAGCTTACAGCCAAAATATAGTGACCTAAAAATGCCATTCTGCATTGCTCCTTCCTATATACTGTGTCTTTAACAAGTCCAGGGGAAAATTAGAATGAATGAATTGTGGTGAGAGCCTGAAGCCAGCAAACTTATTTAAATTAATCCTTCTGATGCAATACTTTCCTTTAAAAAATACAATTAAGTCTTTGTGTTTCCTTGAACAAAACCTCATGTTTAATAGCACCAATGGCTCTGTAGTAAAATCTATTTAAAAACAGAGAAGGAGACACAGTAAGTTTTATACAGTTACAGAGGCTTTAAAAAAAAGTTGCTAGTTTCTGAAGTCTGAGTAAATTTATGGTGAATTACTTCCACTGACCTACATTAAAAATTTCACCCTCCTTTTTTTAATTCCTGAAGATTTGTCATTATGTGAGCATTATTCACTATGACAAAGATGTATTGCTCCAAGTGTCCTCTTGAATCAATATAACTATTGAAATGTGAGAAACAGGTTGGCAAGATGATAATGCCTTAAAAATTAATTGGCAATATTTTCCTGCACATTGCGGTCCAGCGGGTCCACAGGAATTCAAACATAAAGACATTGTGAGCCAGTTGCACAAATGTAGCTGGCATATCAGTGTCAGCTGCTCTGAAAGAGATTGAAGGGACAACTAGGTGCACTATTCTTACCAATTCCGAGGTGAGGCAGGGTGCCAGGAGGCAACTTGGCCAGGAGAAGTTGGCACAGCTTGACATGGGACTGATGGGTCAGCACCACTTCCCTCAGCCCAGTGGCACCAGCCCAGCTGAGAACTGCAGCTGGTGCAGACACTGCTCTCAGAGCACAGCCCTGTGCCACAATCCTGCTCTGGAATTCATTCTGGTACAAGTGTGCATAAAGACAGGTTTGTATAAAAAGTGCTGTGTTGTTCTGCACATAAACTCACACACTTTTCTTGTTGTTGAGAGGGAGTAAATTGCCTTTTTACAAACATAGGCAGAGAAAAGACAGGAAAATAGTACACAAGGAAACTTCTGAAACAGAATAATGGCAGGAAATATTGGTAAAGTGTTCTATGAATGGCAGATGAGTTTCAAAAAGGGAGCTCTTTGTGCATTATTCTCTATATTCGTATCACCTGTGTAGTTTGTACTTGTATGCCAGGGGAGCTTATGCTACCAGAGGCCTGCATAAGTTTCTCTCACATATATGTGAGATACGCTATCAAACTAACTCTGTAATACAGGATTTACATTAGTTTGCTATTCATGCTAAGCATGGCTGGCCACACACCTACAAATGTGCTGAATTTCAGCTGCTGGAATAAAAGGTGGTTTGTTGGATGCCTGTATTTAATGTGGTTGAATTTGAATGAGTACCTAATGGACAGAGATGAACTGACTCAAACCAGCCTTACTTTTTAAAATCCCTCCCCTTTAACCTGCCAGCATAAGCAAACACAATTCACCCCGCCTGCCTGCAGAGGCATCGCCTACGAGCGCTCCCAGAGGAGGTTCCTGGGAGGCTGCTGATAGCTTTACAAATACATCTGCCATCTTCTTTTGCAGTAATTTAATGCATGAGGTCCAAAGGACCAAAGGATTTCATGAAGCACTCAAAAACTTAATCCAGATATCAGATCTCTGCGGTGGGACTGAGGTGGCAGAGCTTCCTCCTGCACACCCTTGCTACATGCATTTGTATTAATATTAAAAGTAGAATTAAGATCAATGAGGGCCTAAAACTCTGCCTCTGAAGGATGTTCCCTGGTTGCTAATGATGCACATGAAAATTCTGTGTGCGTGTTCCTTGGCAGGAGTTTTTAAACCACTATTCCTAAAAGAGAGAGAAGTTCAGTGAGGCAAAGGTAGGCTTTATGCTCTTTTACTAATTTCAAAATCCAAATCACTATGTTCTAAAAGAGTTTTCCATGTTTCTAATCTGTGATGTGAATTGACTTTGTTGATAATACATTTTTAAAGAATCTAGTCTAAAATAGCTATTTGAAGCAATTTGGTGCCTACATTGATAAAACAGAATCTCTTCCTCCCCCCAGGAAGCTGCAAATCAGTCAGTGACATCTGGCCTCAAGGACATCAGAGTCATCTGAAATGTGGCAATTTATATTAATGAACATCAATATTAATTTTTAAATAAAAAGAATTTGCTACTGCCATTATGTTTACATAAGAAATATTATTTATAGCTTGTGTTCCTCCTTTTCTACAATTTGCCCATAAATTACTGTAATGAAACACAATGTCAGCGTTATAAATATTTTTCCTTGGAGTTAAAGCTTTTACATATCCTCTTACTGTTTTCAGCAACTATATGAGGACAACAACCAGGATTTTCTTGCTACTCCAGGAACTGCTGACAATTTTAATGCTTGACTGAGTAAAAAAGGGTGCTTCTACAAAAACAATCAAAGCCTTCCTCTCTAGAGATATCTTAATGCAGAGTGCCCTTAATACATAGATTCTGTAAGAATCTATCTTAGCACACCAGGAAAAAAAAAAACAAAACCAACAAAACCACCTGATTCTACTAGGCTGCAGTTGTCTTCTGCTGCTTTTACCAAGCATCCAATTTGCAGATTATTTAGAAAGACAAAAAGAAGGCATTAAAAAAAAATCCCCAGTTGGCTTTAATGCCAAGGACACATCACTAAATGTTTCACCTTGGAATGGTCACTCTAAATTCACATTTTACTTAGCATTACCAAATCTCCTAGTTATGGGATTACAAGAGAATCTCAGCTTTCATTTAAAAATAAAGTTAGCTCTTATGGTTGCAGAGGAAAGACTGAAAACCTTAATCTTGAAAGCTCAAAAACTAGACTGCAAGGAAAAGGAACTAAACAATTTTTTTTAAGCAACTCATGATTTTTTTTTATATGTCTCATAATTTTAAATGCTCAAGGCTAATGTAACCCTTTAAAAAATACACAGATTTTCAGGAGGGGTGAAGGATTTTTTTTTTAGTTCTTGAAAGGGCAACTCTTGCATGTCTGGACTCTTCAAAGTACCAACCCCACCCTTCCACTTCAAGGATATCCATCGAACAAGTAAAGAGCAGCCAGCTCCTATTCTGGCTGTAGAGTCATAATCAACAGGGATCTAAAGTAATTTAAAAACAAAACAAACACAAACCCAAAAACAAAACAAAAACCAAACCAAACCAAACCAAACCAAACCAAAACAAACAAAAAAACCCCAAAAAACCCCCAAAAAACAAAAAACAAAACAACCAAAAACAAAAACCAAAAAAACAAACAAAAAAATCCCAAACCCCACAAGGACCTTTTCCACAGGAACCACCTATCTAGAGCTACAAATGCTTTTTAAAAAAAATAAGACCTTTTTTATTAGTCATATGATCACATCTGAAAACCAAAAAAGTAAGTTCTGTTGAACCCAATGAACAACAGGCAGTGGCATCCACCTTTATCAGGTTGGAGCTTTATACCTACCCGTTGCGCATCTCTTCTCCCACATTATTTAATCAGTAAAGAACCAATATGAATGCTGAAAATATGATAAAAAAGTGAAACAAAACTTGTCCAGGTGCATCTTGATACTTCTTTCTGGGATAAGGCTTCAAACATTTTATAAATACTTGCTGCAATTCCCTGCTCTCAGAAAACCAATTTGCATGAGAGCATGTGCCTTTGGCAACAAAATGGCCTATAAGAATCAAATTGCTTAGGGGGCTGGTATTCATCACACCTGCTTTAGGGGCTCCATCAGCCCCCTAAACCACTCCTTGCAGGGAATGCAAAGACAGTTGCCTCTCCTGAGAGATAGTCAACTAAGATCAATTAAGAACCTAAAAATTCCTTAATGTACGTGCTCTGGACTGCAGCAAGCACAGCCTGCTCTCTCACCTTTTCCCAAGGGGAATCTAGGAAAGCTGGCTTCCTAATTCAGGGTCCCTGGTTTGCCTGGTGCTGAGAAGTATGAAATATACTTTTTTATTCAAATGGTCACTGTAGGAACTCTGAGATGATTACCAGCACCATGTGTTCCTCCTGCACCCCCGAGTGTGCAGGGGAAGAGTCAGACAGCTGTTGGCACTATCCTGGACTGTTTTTTCCAGGTGTTACATCCAAGATGCAGCAATATTTCACCAACTCTTACTGTTCCACAGGGCTTTAGGTCAGCCCTAAGACTTCCAAAAAGTCTGCTAATGTAGACATGCCTGTTTCCAGCATATGTGAATCTCCAGTGCGTCTCATGCTCTGCACATACCAGTTCAGAGCGGCCTGTGTGCCCATGGAGCTGAGCCCCACCAGATTTCTCTTAGTTCAGCAAGCACAGACTTCAGATTTTACCTAAACAGGAGTGCCACATACAGGAAAAAAAAGGCAAAATGCCAAAAGCCTGGGAAAACTTACTCCCTCCACCTTTTAGAACAAAACGGGCTTGAGAAGAGCCTGGGGGCTCCTGCAGAGAAAGTCTGACAGCAGAAAAATAGTATTTTGCTGTTGATACAGTAAAGTGCAGTCACTGCCTGCTGGAAAGAGGTCTCCTGCCTTTGTCTGTCACTGCTCTTGGAGAGCCTTCCCTTCCCACCCCCTTCCTCCAAAATCAGCATTTTCTCCACACAAGACTGGTCATAGACAAGCCCCTCACATAACTGCCCTATGCTCTGCACATTCTCTCAGCACCAAATGCAAATAAACAAGCTCTCTCCAAACTCCTCTCAGTCATTAGGTGCATTAAATGTGGATAGGCTTGTCTGTATTGATTCACCCCAGCTGATGCTACAGAAAATAGCTGCACTAACATTTAAAAGGCTGCTTTAAAAAAAACCCCAAACCAACACAACCTAAGGAATATCAATCCAGAGCTAAGAGGGGGGAAAAACTGCTCACATAATTTAAAAAATACAATATAGATTTTTTGAAGAAAACATGCCACATTAGAAAACTTTGCATAATATATGGCCACATAAAAATGGGGAGCTTATGTTTTGTTATTAGACCTAAAACATAAGGTCTTTGCCTGAGTATGTAAGCTTTTGTTAAAACAACAATTTGCCCCATGGACTGTAAATTCAATTACTGTTTTTATTGGAATCACATTTTGCTTTGGAAACAATCACGCAGTAAAACTTAGACATCTTAAAAGCATCTCAGAACAGGCATGGCTCTGAGAACAGATCAGTTATGGTAATTCTTCCACTGGAAACGGCAAGGTTTTTTAAATCCATTTCCATACTTTTAATTAACACCTAGTTAAAAAAAAAAATCTTACTGTAGGTCATTTTAATCACAAATGGGAAAACAAATTTGCTTAATCAGAAAATTGATTCAACACTATTTTAGAGACTTATTTTTCATGTTTTTATCATAAAAATTAAGCTATTAGCATAATTTCCCAATTTGGGAATGCAGACGCAAGCCAGCCGGTTCTCTAAAATTTTAGTTACAGTTTTCAGTCACCTCACTATGGGAAACTAGTCTATTTTAACACCAGAATATTTGATCAGCAAACACAGCCCCCTCACATAAGTCTAAGGTATCAGTACTTCTTTACAACTCCATTTCTGTATAACTTGAATCTGCAGGGTTCTAACCATAGCCTGCTAGTCAAAAGAAACCACCCCTTCCTTACATGACACTTGGATTTCGTGCCCCATTGTAAAGAGGTTCTTCTCATTAAGTGCATGTTCATAAATCTGTTTACGCTGCATCTCAGCGTGAGTCCCTGTGTTTGTTTTAACTTTCCCTTATAATCCCGTCATTCACATTAGATAAAAAAGCAGCTGGGGATAGGGGCAGGGTTGGTCTGGTGAATGCAGGAGTTGAACAAAGCCTTGCCTCAGCACAGCTTGGCTGGGAGGGTGACTTGAAATCTAGTAAAGCTTCACCTTGGTAAACTGCCAAAGCCTACCACACCTCGTATGATGTGAGGTTTTTTTTGAGAAGGTAACATCTCCTTACAGATTATCTCCTCCCACTTTGACTTGGAGGGTTTCTGAGAACAGTCATTTCCATTTTTGTTAGGGCACGAAATGGTTTCTGCTGAAAAACAGCATAAATCTTCTGCTTTGACTTGTTAGGAAGTTCATATAATCCAAATCATATAATCCAATGTGGATTTTTAGAATTTGTTTAAATAATGCATGAGAAGAAACAAACATTTCTACTGAATCATTTCTCTCCAATTAAACAAAACAAACAAGTCTCCTAACTCATTATCCCTTATAAACTCTGTTAACTGCATCTTCTAGAAAATTACCATACACACAAGTAACAGAACCAACAAAAATATAACATTTGCTCAAAGATTTCCACAATCATACAGAATTCTATCACAACTCAGAATAGAGAGCAAACACTTCTAACGCTGCAGTGAAAATCTTGAGTCAGCCATAGAATAAGTGAAGCTAAAGAGTTCTACACTGCAGCGTTTCCTCTCCTCCCCTTGCGCTTTGCCTTTCTAAGAAACTCTGTTCTACAAAAATAGGCAAAGAACATGCGATTATGAAGTTTGCGTGCAGTTTGCCTGATGAGATAAAGATGTGTCAGCTTTTAATGGGAAAAAATGAAGCAATGATGCCAAAGTGTTTTATTTATTCCTTTCAGCAGCACCTTTCCATTGGCAGCTTTCCTAAATAGTAGTGTCATAAATACCTAGAGGGAGCAAGCACCCAATGGCAGCATCTTCTCTTGAGAATGCAGAGCCATACCCAGAAACATGACATCGCCTACTCTGAAGCTGCTGTCTTTTGATCTAACCCTTAGATCCAAGTACTCAGCAGGAACATCCAATGTGTCTGGATTGCCAAGTAGAGAAGTGCAGGAGAAGATAGGAAAGTCACTAATCACTGGGAAGCTTGGCTGGCAACAGAGAGAAAGGCTGGATGAGGACACAGGACTTCATTTGGTGCTGTGGAAGAAAAGAACAAGAGGGACAGGAAGCAGCAACCACATCTCATGGGTGAAGGAGAGGGAGTAAGGCTGAGCATAACCTGGAGATCAGATCAAAGATCACACTGAAGACTCCTGGAGGTGGGCCCTATTCACTTCCTTACCTACATCAAGCTTTTCCCCTCCCATAGTCCCTTGCTCCATCTAGACAAAATGTCAAATATCCCAGGTCCTTCTATCATGTGATTCTCCATTTTGGTTTTAAAAATTGGCAGAATATGAAACAATTCTCACCACTGTCACAGGGTTTGTGCTTTTATGCTGGCTGGAAGTATTGACCTATGCACAGAAACACAGTCCATACACACACACACACACACACACGCACACACACATATATGTAACTGCTAATTGTTTTCTAAGCCTGAAAGGACTGAAAAATAAAATTAGCAAAAGGCTTTTAAAGAAGGAGTTGACAGCAAGAGTTGAAAACAAAAATGACTCAACTAGAGACCCTAAAGAGAAAAGACCTTAACAAGTATAATAGACAAATTTTCAGTAAAGTCCCTCTGTACAAAGTATCTTCACATTTAAAGGACTGACTGGTTTAAGAGTTCTTTGCAAGTGTCCATTGTATCATGCATACACCCTTATAAATCATACTGGATGTGCAGCACCATATGGAAGAAATAGAGCTGATAGGAGGTACCTTTGAAAAATTTGGCCCCAGAACCAGAGACAGGTTATTTTTCCATGACAACAAGTAATAGATATATTTCTCTCTCTGTGGTAAATTAGTCTCAAAGCAACATCCTCCATCAGAGAAAGGTGCTCTTATAACACAAGTGAATGCCAAACTGAGCACTTTAACTGGATTTTTTTAACAGCCCTAAAATTATTAAAATCGTGAACTTTAAATAATTATATTTCAACCAGTGTTTTACTAGCTCTCTCCCTACCTTCTCTGATTTTAATTTTCTCACTTGTCAGCATGCCTTGGCAGTGAGAACAAGAAAGACTTCAAACCTTTGCTGATTGCTTTCCATGCAATCTGATTTCTATAAATTAGAAGTTGCTGATGGGAAAGCAGACAGCAGTACTCTTTGATCAAGATACACATCTTGATCTCTTTTATAATTTTTTAAAAAAACAATAATATTACAACAAAAAAAATCATCATACAAGCTTTCCGATCAAAGTGTGTCACTGTCTGCTTCCCAGTCAACATACTGCCTGCAAATTGGCGAGGTGCCCGGAATGCGCAGGCAGCAGCTGGTGGGTTTGATTACCATCTGTATAGCCACTAATGTATAAAATATTGTGTCTCCATCTAGTGGGCATCTGCAGTTTACAGGAAATTTGAAAACGGGTTGGAGCAACCTTCTGTGGGTGGCAAAGGGAGCTTCACTCAACTCCCCACCAGCGGAACTGGGTTATCTGAAACAAGGAAGGCTTTGGAGCCCTGCCCTGGTTCCATTCCTGCGCTGGCACTTGTCGAAATAATGTTTTCTGCAGAGGCATTCATAGAACAACTATTCCTGTTCTCACAACAAACCACCTCTTTCCAGTGCTCTGCGGCACCCAGGAAGTCTTGGTGGCCAAAATTTGAAAATGTAAAAGAGGTAACAGGAAAAGGAAGGTGAGAGCAAGGATGCCATTAATGACCAGAACTCCTGAAATAATAAGGAATAAGATTAATATGCCAAGACAATGTTTTCCCTTATATTAAAATATTACAATCTGCCCCCCCAACTACTTAATGGCAGGACATGCAAAATGTCTGTTAACTCTCTTGTATGGCTTCTGATAACATCCTTGACTGCTGAGCAACAGGGGTAACACAAGATACACAAACCTGTTTATCCAGAGTGTGCCACAGAAACAGTTCCTGGGACAAAGATTTCAGAATCCATGTGGCCACCCAAAGGAGAAACTGAGGCACGAGTCAGCACTATGACAGCTTTCTCACAACAGTCACAGGACCAGAACAAATGGTTTATAAAGATGAATTCTACACCACTCACTATACCATGTTCCTTGATTACCATCCTTTTTGACAACTACTCCACTAGCAATGTACTGACTGGGCATATTTTATGCAGAGCCATCTACTGTGAAAACTGCATCCTAATGAAGAGTATTAGTACAGCAAAATGAAATAAAAAACAACACGATCATACTATTGATTTTCTCCATCCACACAGACCAGACCTAAATTCCCTTAGCTTGAGAAATCTGTCGAGATGACTCTCCAACACAGCATGATTACATTTCATTTAATGATTTTTCTGAATGCACGATAGGTCCTAAAAAACTCTTGTTTTTCTGAATATCTTCTAATAATGTTCTTCTAAATATGTTTTCATTTGACACCTAAACTTGTTACAGTAAAGCATTTTTTATTTTTATCGTATATTCCGTTACAATAGAGGTACGTTTATTAGTCTTTAAATAATTCATTCAGAGGCGCTTCAGTTTAACATCACCTAATAGACAGAGTCACTTAAGGCAGCATGCTGGCAAATTTCATCTTTAAATCAGAAGCTGATCTGTCTTTGCATAACAAAATGGCAACTTCTCAGAAGAAAGCATCAGTTTTAAGAAACTCAAGCACTTAAAAATGAAGTCAGTATGTGCCAACAGCTTCGGTACTAATTGATTATATTGCTTGTTTGTGCCAGAAGGGGAAGAGATTTGTTTCAATCTAATCTGATACCCTTTATTTCAATAGAAACTAGAAGAATTAGAAATTACTTTTGGTCCCTCAACAGTTTGCTGTGATAGAAGCTTTATTTTCAAGGTCAGCGCTCTCCATTTTTGATTGCTCAATGGGAGTGCCATAATGGCTAAAAAAAGAAGGTTCTGAAACTTCAGGAAATAGAAACTGCTGACTACCTGGTGAATGAATAATGATTTATAATATATGAATAGGGGCAATAATTGGATAGGAGGCTGTACTCAAAAAAGCCTTAATTCACAGATCTGCCATCAGAAAGTCATAATCCATCGATCTAGCATCAGAATGATGGATTATGACTTTTTGGGAATATGTAGATATATCAGCTTCATGAGCATTCCAGGAATTGCAGTCCAAATTGTTTTACTGAGTCAAATAAAGCTGATGCACTAATATTTTGAAATATAAAAGTTCTGTTGTTTTTCTTTTAAATCCTAAAACCCCTCCAACTAAATATCACAGGTTGCCATAATTTAATATTGAAGAAATTTTTTTTAATGACTTCAAGTTGTGTAATTTTCTAACAGAGACGACGAGTTTAAAACCTAATTGCTTTTTATGTCAAAAAACTTTTCAAGTATGGAGGCAAAATAAACAAGGTGCAAAGTGAGGGATTAATTATCTTGTTTTCTTTCAGGACAGAACTGACATATCTGATGCATGTTTTCCCCCCAGGCTACCTAAAAAAAAAAAAAAAAGTTATGATATGGATTTAGATAGAAACCTTTATGAAAAGAAGTAATACTCTTGCAATGCTTGAATACCTAGAGATTGAAATGTATTTTTTATACAGAAGCTTTAACATTTTAAATAAAAAAAAGACAGGTGGAACTTCAGTTTCCTCATAAAAACAAACATGAGCTAAGGTTATTGAATAAAACATTCAGGAACGTTCCAGAGATAATTTCATTGAGCACTGCATACTTATTTAAAAGTAACCCACAATTTCATTCATAAAATTCCATTGCAAAATCTTCCACTGGCTTTTCCCCCCTTTCACAAACCACCTATCAATTAACAACTGTCACATTAGACTCATTTGGTGGCTCAGACGGGTAAAAGTTCTTCCAAAACTGCTTTCTGCTTCAGTGAAGTGTTGAGAATAAAAAGAAAATCCCACATTAAATGTAAAATATTACTAAGTATTTTCAATGTATATTCATATTAAAACTATACAAAACCTGTGACTAAAACATCTTCCAAAGGTATAAAAACTTTATTTTACACAAGTAGTAAGGGCTAAAGGGCAAAAGAAACAAACCAAACCAAACCAAGCCAAGCACATCTCTGGGTTTTTGCTTAGTTTTGGTTTTTTTTCTGGAAATTCATTTGTCCAGGAGACAGAGTTTCTCCTTCTCTGCTTATTTTCCTTCTTACTCACAAAATGCTCTATCTAAAGGGGGCTTATTAATAAAGGAACTACTTAGGCGAATTTTTTTGTTTGATTTTCCCCCCTCCCCTTTTGTCTGTGTTTTTGAATAAAGGTACCACAGAGGGAAAGGTCACAGGGCTCTTTTATAATGACTGAAATAATTTCTTTCACTAAGCCCCATGTATACATTAAGTAAAGACATCCTGGGTCCAGTGTCAGCCCAGATTTCAGAGCAAACAGTGACAACAAGACCAAAGGAAGGGAAAAAGCTGCAGGAAAAATAATGCACTTTTTAGAGCAGACAGAAGCAATTTACTTCATTTTGACAACTAAATATGAAATGGCTAATAAGAAAACCACTGTAACATTCCACAAACTCATTCCTCCAAACACACGTAATGTTCATAAAGGTCTCACATAAAGGAGTCACATCACTGGAAAGCAACTACTTCTTTAAATGAGCCTTAAGTAACAATCACACTGCACAACTGATCAAAAGAGAGCACCTCATGTAATTAACTCTTCTGGGGAATTACCATTGGCAGGCTGTAATTACTCACTTGGCAGGCAGTCGTGAAGACACCATGGCCAACTGTTCTCTGCCTGTGATTTATATGCCTGAGGTAATGACCAGTGGCCAGGATATCAGCGTGGCAGCTCCCTCCAAAGAGCCTGTTGTGCAGCACCAAACCAGGTTCACTATTACTTCATCATCAAACCATCTTCTACCTGCATTTTCCTTGGATCCTTTTTGACCTAAGTATTTACCCAGCTCAACTCAGTTAAGCTTATGCCATCAAATAAGAACAAGTAGGGTGACTACAACCTTTCCAGACTGAGGAAAGACTACAGACCTTAGGACTGCATGCAAGGGAAGACAGGAGTACTGGGTATCTCCCAATTCCTCCCCTTTTTTGGAGTTGTGCATTAGTCCTACCCTTTTTCTTGTTACTGAACTGGTTGTTTCCTCTTCTTGTTTCCACTGACATCACTAACTGATTTAATGTATGTTATGAAGCACCAGGCAGATGTTAACTTTCTGCCTTTAATGATGCATGTTTGAACCAATGACCTTGAAGTGCAAGGCTGTGTAGATCTTTAGCATTCCCTCGACAGCCAGGTCTTTATTCATCAAGTTTATAAGCAAAACCTGTGTGCAAAAGGAACGCTTACTCACAATT
Organism: Rhabdornis inornatus; assembly: GCA_013397075.1. Lineage (NCBI taxonomy): Eukaryota > Metazoa > Chordata > Aves > Passeriformes > Rhabdornithidae > Rhabdornis > Rhabdornis inornatus. Next base: position 256,975 of record VWZS01001397.1, read on the forward strand.
ACTATTATGGTTGTTCTGCTGGGACATTGCACTGGAAGAATATGAGTTATAAAGTGCACAGGTTAGTAAAATTTAAATCAAGAAAATGTTTAATATTAAGCCATTTAATCTTTTTCTAAAGTTCAGCAAATTTATTACAAAGCATTGAAATTGCACTTCAAGCCCTAAGGCTCACAGTGTTGGAGCCTGCCTTATTAACATAATTAAAATAATAGCATAACTCAAAATTTATTAAATAATTAAACATATGCAGACTCATTGTTTACTTCCAACTGATAGCATGATTATAGCTAAAAATTTGCACTGCTTCATAGCTAACAAGGTGCTAGAGCACATCCCCTTTTTCCTGCTGTGCATATGATTAAAAAAAGCAGAGGTTAAACATTGCAATAAAAATTGGGGAATTCTATTTCTGGTAACAGTCCTGATTAGTTCTCTCCTCTCCTTTTTACAGTAAGCAGGTGATGCTGAAGAGGTGAGAAGTCTCATAGCAGGAGGACATTGAGCTTGAGAAGGGTAGAAAAACGATTCCTTGAAAAGAATTGTCCTCTCTTCCACAGTCACTACATACCTTGTATTGCATTCTTCTACCTTAGCCGAGACACAGCTTGCAGAAGAAGGCAAGCTATATGCATTATATTACTGGACATACATAGCTTGTGAGACCTGGTCTAGAGGATTGCTCAACAAGGCTAAAGCTGACAATTTTATGTGGCACAAAAATCCTGCCTTACACAGTGCTTGTGAGCCACTCACACCTTCATGGCCACAGAGGGCTCCCAGAGGTCACAGAGACAGGTTTTACGGGATGGAAATCTTATTTTCTTGATTCTGAAACCACAGAAAAAATGTCTACTTTTTCTGCAAATGTAGCCTACTTATCTTCATTTTCTCTGGCAACAGTTCTGCATTCTCCTTCAGCTGATCAGCAGCCCCTCCCAACATAAGAAGTGGAAAGCCAACGACAAAATTAAGTTGGCAAAAGTACCTATATATACATATTTCATGTTAGCACAGTTATGCTTCAGAAATTATGGCAACAGCAATAGAATTCTGCTGCTGTGATCATGGATAATCAAAGCAAGTGAAAAAAAAAAACAGTGCTGAAATATTTTCAAAGGTATGAAAGTCTTCACTGTTGTGTAATTTAAATTTACTTGCCATCACTTGAAATTTCCTTTCGTCTGCATGATTAGAATTTAAATGCTCCCAAAATACATTAACAAATACAATTCCTGTTATATTGCTGATATACTGCAGCAATCTCCTCTTAATGCTGAAAACTAACTAGGCTCCATAATTCGCTCCAGAAAATGCAAACCACAATTAGTTAAAATTATTTCAAATGAAGTCTTATTTGGGAATGACCCACGAGATGAACCAATACAGCACTTTCTACTCTACTTATACTCACATACATACACCCACACATCACAAAGCTGTAGCAATATTTTCTGCAACTGTAAATATGGGATGTTTGCATTTTAGAGAGAGTATTTTTAATGTAACAGTTTTCAGTTTGAGGCCAAATTTTGCAAACATTACACCCCATGGTAATGTAGTGTTTATTTTCAATACAATCCTAGCAGTTTCCCTGAAATTACTTGGGGCATGGTGGATTGAGGAAATAATAATTGAACAGTAAATCTTAGCTGCTCACTTAAAATTTATACCTGACAACAGTAACAAAAGGACAGACATTACAAGTTTTCTCACGCATTATCACATAATAAATTTGTCTAAAAGTCGCCATCCTTTAATTTTCAAAATCAAGATGTTTTTGATGAATAGAAATTACTGTTCCCTGAACACAGAATCCCAGAGCACATCAATGTCATATCAAAGATTAATGCAGCCTGAGTAAATTTGGTATTAATTGGGAAGTAATCGACCTGAATGCCAGGTAAAACATGAAGCTGCAATACTCTGCTAAAACACCACTATTTATTGTAACATTGGTCAAGTTTAGTGTGCTCTTCATGAGCAGCTTTAATTTTTCCCCACTCTACTGATCTTATCAGATTTGACAGGCAGAATCCTGTAAGTAGCACAAATCTATAAAAATGACCTTTTACCAAACTGAATTCCACAGAGCAGGGTTTAGTTTGTCAAGTCATGCTACCTTTTCTTTACTCTTTGTCCATGCTTCTCCAATTGATTTGGTGGAAGGAGAAAATGAAAATGAAAAAAATCAAATTCTGTATGTCTGTATAGGTTAGAATTATTGGTACCTATCTGATTAAGCAATTTATTTTGCTACTAAAATTGCTAGTATGTTAAAAGATAAATGTTAAGGAAGAAAGCAGATTTGTCTTTTTAATTGTTTTGGTTCACTACAAAATGAAACAAAACCAACTCACGTTATTGTCTGCAAAGCCATAAATGTATCAAAATGGCAATCAAGCTCTGAAAAACTTTAGGACTTAATTCTCAATTCCCAGAGCAATATAGTCACCTGTTCAATACACCATGCCCTGTTGACCATTTAATGTATAACTTTTAAACTTTCCCTTTACCTAAATAAGCTTCATTACCACAGACTTCTACATTTTATCCTAATGCATATGGTTTACTGCTTATTAGTTTGTGAATATTCCCATAATATAAAAGAAAAAAAAACTCTGGCAATCCAGCAGACAAATTCTCATTTTATCTTACACTTGTCAAATATTAAGATTCTCCTAGTCTGTCAGATTTCTAAGCCTATCTAATGTCTTTCATTTTTATACAAAATTAATAAAGTCTATCCATGCTGTATGATTTTTCCAGTTGCTCTGATTCTGATTATGCACAATAATTTGTAACTTAAATTCACAAAGATGCGTCAATGTAGGAATGTATTTATGTTGTCAGTATTAAAGGCTTGGCCTTTTTGACTTTGATACCAAAGCCCTGTTCTTTCCGCCCAATATAAAGTTCCAGTAATGCTTGGACTGACTAACTACTGCTGGTAATTTGATTATGCACCATCTTTCTTTCATTATTTACCCATTTAACTGAGGATTGATCAGAACAAAGACACAATTAAATATACTGCAATAAAACCAGTATAAATAACAAGAGTATGAACTGAAGACAAACCAGGAGTACTCCAGAAACACAGAGATAAGACTGAAATCCTGTCTTTAAATACTCCTATTGTTTCTGGCCATGGTAGGGCTGCAAAGAAAAGGATATTAATTTTACATTCAGCAATTCAGACAGCTCTATTTGCAAGCAAAGAGGAGGGACAAAAGATAAAATCTGTGTCACAGCAAAAAAAGTAACATTTAGCTCCTTATTTCCACCTTGACAATTTCTTGATTTCTCAAACAAAACATGTTTATTAAACAGAAATTAATGGTTCAGTGCACAGTTCCATGCATGCAGTATCAATAGACTCAAGGGGTCATTCTCAAAATCAACAGAAACATAATGGCATTTTTAGAAATTCCACTGGAGGGCACCACAGTGAACCAATGGTAAGATAATTTAAAAAAATAAATGAGAAAAAAACCAGCCACACAAAAACCCCAACCATTCCCCCTGCCCTGCCCCTCCCCCCCCCCAAAGACAGCAACCCAGGCTCTAGCCCTCACTTTTTTTTAATCTAGAACTGCCAGGCCAACAGCAACGCTAAAAATTGAAAATAGTCTATTGTGAGAGTAAAACTTTTCAATACTTCACTGGAAATCTGACCATTACAGGTAATTTAACATTTCTCCGATTGTAAGTCTTAAACTACATCCTAATTCCTAAGGAATACAAAAAGCTGGCACAATATATTTCTTAGAACGAAAGACAATCATTAATACCCTAAATGTACAACAGGTAAGAGACAAAAATGATAAATGGGCACATGAATGCTAAGAAAAACAATGAGAGAATGTAAAGCAGATATTCAAAGTAGAATAATCTCTAAGGAACATCCCTAGCACTCTTCCGTTTTATTATACAAGAGTACTATATGCATTGGTTGTTACGTATTGCAATCTTTTCGCAACACTGCAGTAAAACCTGCCCCTCTCCTGCTCCTGGTTTAGCTCAGTTCCAGGAGAGGGTCCTTGGATCTCTGCATGGACATGATGATAAAACAAAAGAGGCTCTTCTTGGGATTTGTTCCAAGGTTTATTCCAGAGGGATTCCAGGGGAAAAAGAGGGCGAATACAGGAAACGCGCGAGTATTCAAACCTTGGGCACAGGGAGGAGTTGGCTTCTGGCCAACCAGGAGAGGTCAGAGGGAAAAGGGATACACCAAAGGCAATCCACAATAAAGGGGGGTTTTAG
>VWZS01001398.1:0-49987 GCA_013397075.1 Rhabdornis inornatus
ATCCAACAGGTTCCCAGCTGCTTTGTGAACCCTTTTCTCTTCCCCTGACAGAGACAAAGGGCAATGGCCATCTTTGCCTCAGCCATGCGGCAAGGTGGGGGTGGGGTGTAAAGTTAAATTTTCTTTTTTTTCCTGTGCTTTGTGGGTATCTTGCTTTGTTAATAAACAGTTTTACTTTTTTTTTTCACTTTCATCCTCTGGTATCCATTTCTCTCATTGGCAGAAGAAAAGGGAGTTATTAAAGCACTCTCTCTTTAGAGAAAAACACTCATTTTAGAGCGTTTGTCTCCTAGAATTTGTCACCAAACCGAGACACCCAGTCATCTCTGTCTGTGTTTGATATGGGATGCTATCTCTGATATCTTGGAGGAAGGGGGTTTTGTATTTATGGTGCAAGGAAAAGAAGAACAGAGCTGGGAGCTGTGCTTAAGCACAGATAAATTAAATTAAAATACTCTGTTCACATCCCAGTGGCTTTTTTCTTTTTTACTACAACTGTTAGCTGTGTGTTTTCCTGAAGTACAAGATGTTATAATAATCATTGTGTGAAGTCACAGCTGTAGTGTTTTGTAAAAAGCCGTAAGTGCTACAGGCAATTTAATGCACTCCAGAGCTTGAGAGGTAAATAGTGTAGGAAGAACTTGAATCTTATTTCTGAGTAGGCAGGTTAAAGTACAGAATTTTGCATTTCTTATATAAACCTATATCATTAGGCTAGCTGGCCTTTCTTCTTGATAGGTGATTTGTATCATTCAAGTGGAGCGATTTAAAACACTTAAATAACCTAATGTTAAAGGCTCCACAGCTTTAACTGTGCTGTTCTACAGCTCTAAGGAGTATAGATTAAGGACAGATTGACATCTGAAATGGGTGCAGGTTATGTGATCACTCATCATTCAGCTTCTTTGAGAAACATCTAGCTAGAATGCAGAAGCTCAGCATCAGGCAGGAATTATGTAAGTGCTTATGGATCTTAACTATGTTTATGTAAATGTTTTGCAGGAACAAAGAAAATTCATCACCCTTAGAATCAAATCAAAGGCAAGGTAAAAATAAAGCAAAAAAGAGGAAGATTGCTGAAACATCTAATGTTATCACAGAAACACTGCCATCTGCAGAATCAGAGCCTGTTGAAATTGAGGTTGAGATTGCTGAAGGGACGATTGAAGTGGAAGATGACAACACTGAAACACTTGAAGTAGCTTCTGCAGAGCAATCTATAAAGTACATACATACAACAGGTACATCAGATGAATCTGCTTTGGCTCTTTTGGCAGATATCACCAGTAAGTATCGTCAAGGAGAGACAAAATGCCAGATTCAAGAAGAAGGTGGTAGTGCAACTGATCCCTCATGCAAACAGGTAGAAGATATTGAAATTGTGGAACTTCAGCTGTCACATGTGAAGAATCTATTCCACTGTGAAAAATGTAACCGTTCATTTAAATTGTTTTACCATTTTAAGGAACACATGAAAACACACTCTGCTGAGAGTTACAAGTGTGACATATGCAATAAAAGCTACCTACGAGAGAGTGCTTTGAAACAACACCTCACCTGTCACCACCTTGATGAAGGTGGTGCTAGCAAGAAGCAAAGACCTGGCAAGAAAATACATATATGCCAGTACTGTGATAAGCAGTTTGATCACTTTGGACATTTTAAAGAGCACCTCCGAAAGCACACAGGTAAGAACACTGATATGATCCTGTTCTTCTGGCTTTGGGTCTAGCATTTTGGGGTTTTGCATGTTTTGGGGAAATAGAAAAAAAGCTGAAGAAAATGCATGAGTCCTGAGTGCTAGAAATACTTGGCTTGTAGTTGCAACTAAAATGCTGGTTTGGTTTTTAATTTTTTTTGTTTGTTTCACATTGATATAAACTTTGAGGGATTGAGGTGGTTAAAAATAGGTGCCTAAAACCAGAAAGCACTAATGAATCTTCTCTTTTCAGTCTATTAAATATTAAAATATTTCTTTCAAAATAATTTCTTAAAGCATGTTTTTTTCTTGAAAAGTACCAAACTGAGGAGCCACTCTTATTTTCACAATTCTACTAGTAAGTGTTTCTGTTGAAATATGATCTAAACCATTAACTTCTCAGTGGAATATGCATTTAAGAGTTTCCTTTACTAACAGAACATGAGCAAATGCCTATTTAATGCATCAGGCATAAAGTACCCCCTTGCTCTTGACATCTCATCTGATTTCATTTTCTTTGTTAATTAATGCAGCAGAACATTTCTAGTGACTATAGTAGACTTTTGTTACTGTAAAATCTGCCTCTTTGAAATCTGAACAGTATCTTTTGAGTACAAAATTACTTGTTCTTCTATATAATATGTGAGATTAAGATGCTATTTCTTCATGTCACTGAAAAGTCTGTACTATCTGAATAGATACTGAGTATTATATAGCTAGCTCTCTGAATGTAAAATATATGTTGTCCTAATCTTTCAGCCGTTTTTGTTTAATATATCAGTCATGAACCATCAGTAAGAATTTAATAGAGGGTAGCAATCTCATTTCTTTTGCAGCCTGCTGTTGCAAAAGCCTTTTAATTGGAACTTCTTTGCCTCTGTATATGACACTGCATCAAATCTACTCCAAATAGCCCCTTAAAAGTTGCATTTATGAAAACTCTTTGGCAAATCCTTCTTCTCTATGAAGCAGGGAGTGTCTCTCCATTATGACCAAACCAAATGCAAGCTACCTAACAAAAGTCTTTTCAGAGAAAAGTTTGTGGAGGATTAACAGAATAAGCCAAAGATAACAGTATATTTGTTGCTGTTGCAACAGAAGGATTTTGGGGATGAAACAACTTAGCATATCACAGGAGGTGCAGAGTACTTTCTAAATATTTATTGATGCAAGTATCACACATGGAATCTAATTACTTCCAGTTCCAGCGATGTGCTTGAAGCAGCCAAATTAATCAGCCCATGTCTGAAAACTCTAATTGAAGTAATTTGTATGCAGACTATGACAAACTTCTTGAGAAAAATTCAACAAGGTCTTTGCTGTTCTTCATGAATGCAAAATATGTTTCACAGGAAGTGTACTTTGAACTGCAAATAACATCTTCCATAGGAGTGAACAAATGGACTCTATTTACATACCATGAATAAATGATCCCAAGAAGTTCATTTGATAAATGCCTGCCTTTGTGTTTCTGGGGGAGAAAAAAAGAAAGAAAGCCAAACAAAAAATCCCAACAACCTTACTATTTCTCTCTAAACCCAATCTAAACAATGATATGGCAGCTTTNATCCTGTTTTTGTTCAATCATTATACCAGCAATTACATTAAAATAGCAGTGGAGCAGTAATAGGATGATAAAATGGCTTGGGTTGGAAGGGACCTTGGACATCATTTAGTTCAACCCTCTGGAGCCAAGGGCAGAGTACCTTCCACTAAGACCAGGTTGCTGTGAGCCACATCAGCCTGGCCCTGAACACTTCTCAAGGATGGGACAACCACAGCTTCTCTAGGAAACTTGTTCCAGCGCATAACCACCCTCTGAGAAAATAATCTCTTCCTTATATCTAACCTAAACCTACTCTGTTTCAGCTTAAGGCCATTCCCCCTTTGCCATTATCACTACATTTCCTTGTAAAAAGTCCCTCTCCAGCCTTCCTGTAGACTGCCTTTAGGAACTGGAAGGTGCTCTTAGACCTCCCTGAAGCTTTTTCTTCTCCAGGCTGAACAACTGCAATGCTCTCAGCCTGTCTTCACAGCGTAGCTACCAGGAGGATCTGCTCCATGATGTTTAGGGCATGGAGGTGAGACTGACTGGCCTGTAGTTTCCCAGGTCTTCCTTATGAAAGGATTATGCTTCTCCTTTTCCAGTCATCTTGAACTTCACCAGACTGCCACACCTCAAATTTTATGGATATTGCTTAACAACTTCCTTCACCAGCTCTCAGGACCAGGAGATGCATGTCATCAGGTCCCATGGACTTACTGTTTGTGTTTCAGTTTGTCCAGGAGCTCTTTGGTCATGCATGCATGCTCTGTAGAATCATAGAATCACTGAATGGTTTGCATTGGTAGGCACCTTGAAGGTCATCTAGTTCCAAACCCACTAGCTGCTTGGGCAAAATCCATGATTTTTGACCTGCAAGACTGGTGGCAGTTTAGTGTCCTTTCCGCCTTTCCTGTACAACACTTCAAAAATGTAGCATTTTGTAACCATTGAGGGGAATGTTCCCACCATTTCACGTATTTCTGTAGCTTTTAGGCATATAACTGACACTTAAGTTACTTATACATTTCTTTTGAAACGCTTATTAGGAAATTGTAAATATTCCTGAAGATTGTTTTTCCACCGCATTATCCAATAACTACCACATGCCTTTAAACTAGCTAGGATTGATCCTCCTGGTATTCACTGAAGTGGCTCAGCCTCTTTTGGAGTTCAATATCCATTTGTTTCAGTAGTGATGCTGGTGGCAGTACCTATACAGATTATTACAGACTTTCAGGGGAAACACACTCTTCCAGGGTTTTTTTTTGTAATTTAATTTGCATGGTGCAACACCCTTTGTTCAGTACCACTTGATGACAGCATAGTACCTTGGATGATAATAAGACCTGCTCTCAGCTTCCCCTGCTGTTTTCCTTAGCTGGCTTCTATGTTTGATACTGTGGTTGAAATGAAGTGGCCAAACTGAGAGGAAATTTTATCTTGCTTGTGCTCATTTGTGTTCCTCTGTGTTTTCTCGTTGGTGTACTTTGCGGGAAAGTTGGATGTGGGTTTTTTTTTGTTTTAGTATTGATGCACTGTTATTTCACAATCATTCTGTGCCAGCTTTGTTTTCTGGAGCTCAGTTTCAAGCATAAGCTATTATTACTGGAAATAAAAGGTTGTATTATTTAAATACTTCCTTCTTTAATATGTCACTTTGTATATTGATTAATGTTGATTCTTTAATTGTAACTATTATCAGATGAAAAGTGTGAAATAGCTCCTATTTCTTTGAAATATTTTTCCAGAATAGTAACATCATTTCCACAAATACCTTAAAAGCTACTGGTAATTCTTACATCGGTTTTCTTCTAAATGACAATTATGACTCTGCATCATTTTTTTGCCCTTTTATATTCAATTTTCATCTCTTTTTCTGCAGAATAATCCAGTTGGCCACATCTTTACAGTGTATTTATCAACCTAGACAAGAGGGAGAGAGGGGAAGAAGAGAGACCTGAAAGAAGACTGACTGGTTTTATACACTTACAAATCCTTGTATCTGTCTTAACAGGTGAAAAACCCTTTGAATGTCCAAACTGCCATGAACGTTTTGCTAGGAATAGCACTCTCAAATGTCACCTGACTGCCTGTCAGTCTGGAGCTGGTGCTAAAAAGGGAAGAAAGAAGCTGTATGAATGTCAGGTGGGTAATGGAAGTAGGTGCATCTGAGGTTAGCTGCCTTCCTCCTTCAAGGAGCATGGGAGGACTGAACAGGAGAGGCAGTGAGCGTGGGCTATAAGAGCTGCTTCAGTAAAATAATATTGAATCACAGAATCACAGAATATGCTGAGTTGGACTCAACCCACAAGGATTGAGTCCAACTTCCAGTCTTGCACAGGACACCCCAAGAGTCACACCATGTGTCTGAGAGCATTGTCCAAATGCTTCTTGAGCTCTGTCCGGCTTGGTGCTGTGACCACTGCCCTGGGGAGCCTGTTCCAGTGCCCAAACACCCTCTGGGTGAAAAACCTTCTAATATCCAACCTAAACCTCCCCTGACTCAGCTTCAGGCCATTGCCTGAGGTCCTGTCACTGGTCACTACAGAGAAGAGATCAGTGCCTGCCCCTCCTCTTCCCACAAGGAAGTTGTAGACACTAGTGAGGTCTTTGGATGACATTCAACCACAACATGCAGATAAATTGTCGCATCTAAGTATGTCCATTTAAAATATGGAATTACTGATGTGGAGCCTTATAATACTTAAAATCATAGAGATTCTTCTGGGTAGGCTGCATTTTACTGGTCTTTTTTTTCAAGGTTCTTGATACACTGACCTATGCCTTTCCCACTTCTAAGCATGCTTCACTAAAAGTGAAGCCCAAAGTCCAAAATACAAATTACTATTTAATTTATATTTTTATTTTCTGTTTGATACCGAACATACTGATTTTGTCATGAAAGTAATTACAATTTATGACAGCAGTCTGTAGTATTTTTTAAGCAAAATAAATGCTGTAGAGAGTGCTAGGGTACTTTGTCACTATATGTAACTGACCTTTGAAAGCCATTGAGATAAATCTAACTTCACTTTTAAAGAGCTGATTGAAGTCATAACTCATTTTCTAAACTTTCTCATCCTCTCACAGATGTTGCGAATGTGGATTTGTGTGCCTTCAGCCTGCAGAAACTGCAGTAATTCTTTAGAACTTTCAGAATTTTTAGAACTTTTTTCTCTTTAGAACTAAATTTGAACAAATAAATCTTTGTTCACTGAACAAAGAGAAGAAAAAACTGTTTTCTTCATAAGTCCTTTCAGTGCTCTTCAGGTGTATGCCTTGAATACTGAATACTGATTCTGTGTGGCAAGAACAGTAATTATGTGCCTGGGCATTGCTGATAGTCATTATCTTTATATATGACTGATTTTGAGTGTTTATCTGTAATATTAGTATTTTAAAAACTGTATGTGCAATCTCTTTCTGAAATGTGAGCCTGGGGGAAGAAGGTGTGGCAATAGTATTACAACCGATTTTTAGCAGACTTCAGCAGCAAAATGGAGAGGTTTGTCTGACTTCACAGACCTAGTCTTGATTTAATCCTGTCAGATACTCCCTCCATCATCTTTCTGTGCTGTTACTGAAAATTATGAAGAGATAAAACATCCTATTTAAAACTGTTTGCCAGCAGCGAAGGGGTGTTGAAATGTGTTTTGTTGTTGCCTTCTACAGCTAAACACATTTGCATGGACAAAGACTCCTGAGCTTGTGGGTTTTTTATTCCAAGTCTACCCCACTCTTCTGTCTCCTCTACCCTGCATCTTATTTACTTCTGCAGTCTCCATGTGTTTTCCAGCTATTTACCTCCAGTTCCATCTGAAGGGAAGGAAGGGAGCTCATGTGCTTTGTGAAAACAGCATGTGTACTGTTGAGGCAGTACTTTTGGCTGGAAGAGAATGAGTGGGATGGAGTTTTAAAAGTTTTATCTGCTGAAATTACTCAAGTGGAGTATTTTTTAAATCACAAAATAGGAGCATTCAGCCTAGCCTGTTAAACCTCACAATGTCATGAGCAACTGAGAGCTGACAAGGAAAAGTTGTTCAGTAGTACTGCATCTAGAATGACAGTAAAACACTGCCAGAAAGTGTATTACGCTTTCACTGCATCCTATTAATGCATAAGTATCTTTCCACCCAAAACTCCAGTTCCAGACATGTATTGATTGGAGTATGATACTGTACATGAATTTCAGATAAGAAAACTTTCAAATGCTCTACTGACTCATGAATTTTGTAGGTGTCTTATGTATGTGCAACTCAAAATAACTCACCATTCTTAAAAAAAGAATAAATAAATATCAAGTCCCCTGTTCATTTAAGGCTTTCTTCTCAGCTTTTACCTTTAACATGCATGTTTTTTTTAATCCAAGTAGCAAGAAGCTATACAGTGTGAAGCCATGATCTCAGATAGGTGCTGTATGTTGTCACATTTCTGTTGGCACTGTTTAACACACTGTATCTTTTGTTTCAGGTGTGTAACAGCGTGTTTAACAGCTGGGATCAGTTCAAAGACCACTTGGTAATACACACTGGTGACAAACCCAACCACTGTACCTTATGTGATTTGTGGTTTATGCAAGGCAGTGAGCTGAGAAGGCATCTCAAAGAAATGCACAATATTTCAGAACTATTAGTGACAGAAGAAGTTCTTCCAGTGGAAGGTATGGAAGCTGAACCAGTAACATCAATGACAATAATAGAACAAGTTGAGCAAGTGCATGTCTTACCAGTAATTCAAGTACAAGTGGATCCTGCACAGGTAACTGTGGAACAGATGCACCAGGATCTCATACAGGACAATCAAGTGAAAGGCACACAGATGGAGGAACTACAGGAACAGGTGCAGATTAGTTACCTGGAAGTTGAACACATTCAGACTGAACAAGGTGCTGAAGTTCATGTGGAGCAGTTACATGTTGAGCATGTAAATCAAATACAGATGGAAGAAGTACAGGCAGAACTTATAGATGGAACAGACCTTGAACAAGTAGAATATCAAAGTGTTGATCAAGGAGGAGCAGAAGAAAAGGATCATAATCAAGTGGATGATGCAGATAAGGAACATAATGAGCAAGCTGAAGACTTAAAAACACAATTAGTGGACACACAAAATGCAAAAGTGGATGACTAGGACAAATAATGACATTGCAGTTTTAAGAATGAAATACCAAATTATTTTTGTTAACTTTTACATTGGTTTTTGAACCGTCACTGGTCACCTTTCCAATATGCTGTCCGTAGAAAGCTGGACAAGTGGACCAAAATTAGCTTTCTTCATGTACAATTAGACTTCTCTCATATGTGAAAAGTACTTCCCCATTCATGTAGTGCCATGGAACAGAAACTACCACAGACATGGACAACTTTGTGGGATTTTTAGCGATGAATAGCTTGTATCGTTGTTACACCATTCCTGGACATAAGTAAAAGTAATTTCACCTCTTTTCCTCTTGCAGTAGAAGCAAAGTCTTGTAAAAATTTGCAGAGTATCTGCAGCAGGAGAATCAGTAAAATCTGAGGGGTTCTGCTGTAAGTGGCAATTACGTACCTGTGAATTTTTGGATCTTAACTTTCAGGCTGGGCTAAAAGCACTCTTGCTGGAGGTCTCTGAGCACAAAAGTCCTGTGCCTTTTCAACACTGAGTGGTTAAATTTCCACAAAGTTTCTAGAGTTTTTGAGAACTTAGTTCTGTAAAAGGCAATGTAGGTAATGTTATAGTGCTTTATATTTTTGCTTGAAATTGCCAGTTACTGATTTTCTTTTTGCATTAAATTTAGAGGCAGGGGGGCTGAGGGAGGGAACAGACTTCACTTGGAGGCAGCAGGACACTCTGAAAGGGACACTTAAAAATAGGAAAAGCTTGGTAGAGTCTGATCAACATGATTTGGAAGAAAGCTACAAGCAGGCTCTTCTTTTATAAATAATCATTTTTTAAAATTAGTATGTTTAAACATAAACATAGATACTTGTCTATATGATATCAGGTTCTTGGGTTTTTTTAAATGAAATTTTGACACTTGACAAAAAGATGTGCTACACTTGACAAAAAGATGTGCTAAACATAAAAGTAAAAGCCATAGGTATGAGTGCTAAACTGTGGATTGAAAAGTAGAAGTGTAAATAGTTTAATCAATATTAGAAAATAAAACAATACCAACCATTAAATGTTGCACTTTTTGTTTCATCCAATATATTAGGAACAACTGAGTGACTGGCAGTTAAGTGCCAAGTTCCAGTGTTAAGGATCAATCTAATTTTTAATATGATTAATAGCTTTTTACTGTAAAGTTAGATTCGTTTAGAAAATGCTTGTCTATGGTCAAAGATGTTAAGAATGTCTTAATTATTGCTGGAGATCAGAGGTGCTCCAAACTCCTGAAGAAACTTTTATTTTCAAAGCTTTAAATGAAGGGAAGAATTTTTGCAAGGACAGTCACTACTGTTCTTGGTAATACTATAGATCTTCCTTACTTAAAATCAGGCTTTTCTGTTCCATCTTCAAATGCAGAACTGTTTCCTGGGATTTGTGCTTTTATTTAGTTTCATTCAATATTACTGTGTTTCATCATAGCCTTTGAGAAACTGTTGCAAAAGAAACATGGATCTCAATTAAAATTTCAAACAATTTGATTAATGTAACTTGCATTCTTTATTACGTTTTGTGTTTTCTGAGATGCAAGTAATCTGCAGTGAGATTCTGTGCAGGGGAAAGGATGTGGCCCAATGTTAATCATGAGAGTAAATTTTAGGTATTATATTTATACCTGGCTTCTGATAAGCAGCTTGTCTTCCAGTAACATGGAAGGGACAGGCCTGTTTGCTTAGCTGCCAAACTAAAATTTTTTAGGTATAAATGCATATAGACAAAGTCTGTCTCGGTGTAATTTAAGGAACAATCTGTCTATGTATCTGACCAACAAAACGAAATTTTGTGTGGTTTTTAAGACGAATGTAAATTGAACAATTCCATGGTATTGGCAACAAGGCCCTGGTTGGTAAGCACAGTTGGGTTGTTTCGTGGTTCTGTTTGCTCTCCCCTTTTCAACAGCAGCACATAGGGATTTGCAGGAGAAGAATGATACTCTGCGGTTGTGCCCAGCGCCGCCTGTCCCAATTCCCAGTGAGGCTGGGCGGGAGCACGGTGTCCCCTCCTCACCCTGAGGGACATGGAGGAAGGCTCTCCTCAAGAAATAACTCTGCTGCACAGGGCCGTTCCCCCGTCCCCTGTAACTTCCTTCCCAAGTGACTGAAGCCCAAATTCTTGCCGGTTCCCGCAGCAGCTGACCCCGCAGGCGGAGGGAAGGTTGTGGGGCAGTGGGAGCTCCCGGGGCGGCCGCCGGGAGGCGGGGAAATGGCGCGGCCGCCCATAGCAGCAAATGGCGGCGCCGGGCCGGGTCCCGGGAGCGGGCGGGCCGGCAGGATCCCAAACGGCGGGCCGGCCGGGAGGGGCCGGGCCGGCGGGGCCGGGGGGAGGGAGCGGGAGGCAGCCCGGTCCCCCTCGCAGGGAGCTCAGCCTTGGGCTGGGGACTGACACCTCGTCAGCCTCTGCCGAAATGCCGCCGGAAGAGTTGTGGTAGTTTGAGCAATAGCGCGTCGCTGCTGTTTTACTGTGTTTGCCTAGAGACTAAGTACACTGGCGACGTGGAATCGTGGAGACACTCCGAACCCACCTGGACCCCTTGCTGTGTCACCTGCTCCAGGCGATCTTGCCTTGGCAGGGGGTTGGGCTGGATGATCTCCAGAGGCCCCCTCCAACCCTAGAGAACTGCAGGTTTTCCCGAAGAGATTACTGGTGCGGCATCCCACATCTTCCTAAAGCCGAGCCGTCTTCAAAGCCCTCAGAGCAACGTGAGGCAGGATCTCCGTGTGAGCCCCCCGGGTTCCGATTGTTACCTAAATGCAGATTGTTTGAGGCATGCGTGTGTTCTATCTGAGACCCTCTCACACTTGGGGCTAACTGGAGCCTGAGGCAAAAAAAAAGTTTTGATTCAAAGAAATCTCATCCCGTGTTTGACGTACAAAATACATAACAAATTTCGTGAGAGGAGCAGGGACATGCTGCAGTGTTTTCTGGGTTTTGGGTTGTTAATTCCTTCGACAGTGCAGTCCATGTTCCTGCAACTTCATAGCTGGAGCAAACCTGTTGTCAGAGCAAACTTGTGGTTTCGGGACCTGCTCCTTTAAAGGATAGATGGCATGGAATCTGGCATCTCAGTTCATTTACACCGTAGATTCATTGACATCATGGGTGCACAGGTGTTCCAGCCTGTTTAGGTGGTCCCAGTTCAGGAAAACTAAAAACTGGAGCTTGTTACCAGAGAGAAAAGAGTATTTGCTCATGTGTATGTAAAAAAATGGCACCTGAATTTAAGAAATATAATTCTATCAAAAAGGGTCCTAAATTACATATATTTTTCTTGCACTAAGTAATTTCTTTTAAAATATTTTGTCAGATCTACAGCAGTTCCAGGGCCTGAGCAATCTCATGAATGGAAATGAGCAAATTATTTAGTTGAGCCTATTTTTCCTGAAAATTTTAATTTTATCATCTAGTGCCTTTTGTTCAGTGATGGTTGTTTTCTAAATAGCACCGTATCCAAGAAATAGTGTCTAGGACTCTAGTTAGTCCTAGATAATCAGTCTGTTTGGGAATTAGGAAATAAAATACCTGAACATGCCAGTTCTGCTATTCTGACAGTTGCTTGTTTGGGATCTTTTCAGTGTTGTTTTTAAAATTGCAGCTCTGAGGTGTTTAAAAAAATGTCCAGTTGTGGAGTCCTTAGATTTGCCAGATGGAAAAACAGTGATTTTGTGAACTAACACAGGATCTGCACTATTGCAAATACAAATAATTCATTATAACACATTCAAATGTACTGATTCTGTTTTAAAGGCAGTTAAATTGCACTGGAAAATAGCTGGGTTTTTCGTACTGCAGCCACATTACAATGAACTGATCTGTTGGCCCTTTGCTATAAAGGATTTTTCATTGGTTCCTGTAGGTTGAACTTCATGGCAGGATTTTCTGGACTTCACTGCTGAGAAAATGCTCTGCAGTGGAGCCACTGCAAGTTCCCACTCCATCAGGTACTGACCCAAGGAAATGCAGCATTGTGGCAGCTGTAGTGCTTTATCTGGGGGAGGTGCATATGACAGAGATGCTTGTAAGATGCACATTCAGAAGTTGCGCTTTGTGGGAGGATTTGGGGTTGTTGCTCTGTTTTAGAGGCCGCGTTACACTGAGGTGAAAAAACACAGCAAAGGACAGACAGCACATGGTTTTGAACCATACTGACAAGTGATGGGATTAGGTCCTTATAGCTGGAACATCACACAATTTCTTCATGGCCCATTTGAGCATCCACTGTTGTTCCAAAGCCCTAGAAGTTGGGCGTGTTTGCTTCTCTTCCTGATATTTACTGTGAGCTGGGAAATAAACTTCAACCTTTGAAATTCTTCACACATAGAAAATCTCTAGCATGGTTCTTCTGTGTGTTTGGAAAAAAACAGTCCTTCATGCACAGACACCTCTCTCTTAGGACACTTGGCAAATATTGTTTAGCTCAACCTCTTAACTCTTCTTGTGAAGTACCTAAATGGCTTTTATTTTCCCCCTTTTAAAAATTTTTTTCAGTGTTTTTTATCGTTACACAGACTAAATAAGTCTGCAAGCAGGCAGTAATGGAACTGAAGATACTGTCCAGTTTTCTGTCTTTCTCTTCCGAAGCATGAAACCAAAAACTCTTCTCATTGCAAGGCAAACAAGTTATCAAGAAAGGTAAGTCCAAAATAGAAATCAGTGTATCACTTGCTTGAAATATGAGAGGACTTTGCCTGCTATGGGAAGTATAGGGTAATATTCACTTTCTTACATTAGTAAAATAAACAGTAACTTACTTGGTACCCTGGAAAATTATTTGGAAACCACTAATATTTTCTAAGAAATTACACATTTCAGATAGTATCCAAGGATTTTCATTGCTTTCAGCATTAGTGCATCATACGAGCATCACTTCTGGTTGTGAATTGGTATTTTAAGATGCAGAGAGAGTTAGAAATTATACCACTCTGAATATCTGCAATGAAATAATTGTAAGTATGACTGTGCTAGTGATAAGTCTTGTTAATGTGGCATGGAGACAGATCTGCTCTGTGCAGGGAGGATTACTGGGATACATTTTGTGTTGGTTGTCATGGCAATCCATGCAGCTGTATGGCAGTGCGTTAATCTGTGCATGCAGTGTAATCCAGTTTTCAAATTAGTTTGTCAATTCTGAGCAGATTGATAACAGCTGGATTAAATGCTCTCCATTCACTTCATTGGAAATAGTGCCCAGAGTCCAGCCAATACACCTCTGATCTTCTCAGAAAGACACAATGTTATACCATGGAGCAATTTTGTTGTTATAATGGCAGTGTATGACTTGCCTCAGTGTCCCAAGCCCCATGCTTTTCAGGTATTTATAAATAAATGTTCTCAGTCTGAATTATTATGTAATTTAGGTTTTAGAGATTGTATCAGAAGTATAAGGACTCTTTAGTCCCTCATTAAGATAATCTGGTTATTGCACTGTGTAACAATGCATGCTGATACTATCATGACTTTTAAAGCTCTAATTGCAAAATAAGAATGTGTTTAATCTGGAAGAAATTTAGAAAGCATATTACCTACAAGGCAATTAGAGTGTGAAATAGAGTGTGCTTAGAAACTCACATGTCTTTGAACAGTTCAGGACAACTACTACTGATGTGACCTGATCCTTCTTTTATTATTTTGCAATTACTATATTGTCACTTCCACTGCATTTCCTGTAACTTGCTGAAATGTACTTCTGAACCTCAGTTTGAGAAAGTTCTCACAAAGTCAAGGTGAGCAGGCTCAGTTCATATGTGCAAGGTGGCCTCTTTGAGAAGCTGTGTTTTTGTAAAATGACAGGCCTGTCCTCTACAGCAGGCCTGTAGAGAAGGGCAGTTTTTTGGACAGCACAGTTGAAAAAATCAATTTTTCTTCATCCCACATGGCTTGATTGTACTGCCAGTTGTCTTCTCTGCCCTGCCAGGCCACCATGAATTGAGCTAACTCTGGGCTGAGAGGAGCAGCGTGAAACTGGGCTTATAATTACAGAATGAGAATGTAACAGTGTTTCCCATTTTCAGTTTCCTTTTTACACACAACAGAGTAATGCACATATGAGGTTTTCTCATTGGTTATGGGTTCCACAAAATCCTCATTTAGGAGCTAGGTTTTCCAGAACTCAGGTCGAAGAGTCTGTTTCAGCTCGTGCCCAAGTCCAAAAATTACAGTGTAGGACTGAGCCTGGGGCTCTGCTCCTAGATAAAGTTCCACTTCTCTGCCCAAGCATGGCGTAATTGCACCAAAGGAGGGCTGATCGCTGAGTAATCAGTGTTTAATTCCCAGTGGCACATTTCCATTAGCATTTAATAGGGAAGACTTGCTTTACTCTCAGCAGTGTGCAGCATTGTTTAAGATACTAAAAAGTGTGCAACAAGGAGCACAGGGATTTCAGTTTTCTAGGGATGTTCAGCATTGCACAGCTGTGGCACCACACTGACCACAGACACTGCACACCTCTGTGGCTGTACGTGTTGTATCCTTCTGCTCAGAAGCGAGCACATTGAGCCTGGGCTTCCTTTACCTGTGCTGCTGCAGCGAGGGCAGAGGGCAGCTGCACTCTCATCATTAAGGGCTTGTGTTTGTAACTGGAACTGCATTTCTGTAGGTGTCACCCAGAGGCTGGGACTGCACCTGGAGAGCTGCCCTGAGGCTGGGGACACCCATGACAGGTTGAAAAATGCTCAGATTCTGCAAGGATCAGATTTTGAAAAAACATCAAAGGAAAGTAGTTCAGAAGTAGAGCTAGTGCAAAGTGTCAGATCTTCTGAAGAATATGAGTGGCTAATTTTTATCTTAATTTGAAGTGTAATCAGCCCTGTTTGGAGAGTTCTCTTGACAGCAGTTCATTTGTAATTAAGATTGACAACTTTTTGCAGAAGTAATGATTTTAAGAAGTATTTTATTTCAATGTCTTTGTTTTTTTGTTCTTGGGGTTTTGGCTTTTTTTTTTTTTTTAATCACTCGTGCTTTTCTGTCCTAACCCCCTTTTGGCTGCTTGATATCACTTGAAACAGCTGATAATCTTGCTAAGTAGAAAAAAATAAAATGCAGGTTTCCCTTAAGAATCAAAGAGCAGGGGCACCAGTAAGAGCTGGGTTTGGCCTTTTTCCCAGATGTGGATTATATTTTCCTCTTTGCTGGTCTTTGGTGACCCAGAATCCGATGACCATCTGAGAACATGTTTGGTAGAAAAGTAAAATACTGAAATTAAGAAATACCTGCAGCCCTACACATGACATGAAAATGTAGATGTTAAGCAAAGTATATTGAATAATTATGGGAATATATATTAGAGTTATTGAAACTTTTGTGCTTAACAGAACAAACACATTGAAACTGAGGCTTAATTCTTGCTAAACAGCACATTACTTTATTCAAGTGTCTTCCATAGAGCTGTGCCCATAAGCCTGATGTCGAGAAATTATTTCTTAACTGTCCTTCACATGAGAGTGTGATAGTTGCATACATAACTTTTGTGTGTAAATTGCTACATAGATCTGCATGACAGTCATTGAATTGCCCTCTCTCCAGCTTTCTAGAAATTTGCTTTCATGGTTTTCAATGCTTACAGGATAGCTGAACAGTGACAGTACACTGAAAGACTGCATCTGAGTTCGTTCTTCTGGGTTCAGGACAGGGATTCAAATACACCACTAAGGTCTTCATAAGTGCTCCGGTCATGAGACTGTTTTTCAGAAGCTCTTTTGACCTGGGTTCTGTTGGTTTTGTTTGAAAGCACACAGAACTCATTTTTGTCCAGATGTACCTGCTTCAGCTGCTAGACTCTGAAATGACAGTTAGTTGCAATACAGTTCCTCAGAAATTTTATCCTTCGGAAGTGCTTTGTGAAGTTTGGCAGCTTTAGCACTGGGAGTTCACTTTTTGTTTTGGTCTCCACTAATCCTCCCAACAGTAAATATAGCATGGCTGTGAAAGGGATTTCAGGGCTGTGAACAGGAGATGTCTGCCAAGACTCTGGAGTTTTAAAGGATATTTGCACTCATGTTCTATTTGTAAAATTTGTACAGTCAAGGTTTACATCTGGTACTCTGATTTTCATCTGTGTAAGACATTCTGCCAGTAGAGGGATTGAGAAATGCATTTCAGTACGGAAGTGATATGGACATGCTCAAAAGATGCCTGTGTTTTGTCTGATTCTTGGAGTGCAAACACTAGGTCACCTAGTGAAACAACTGAGGAAGGATGAAAAAATGCCTCTATTTACAGTATTTTTTCTGTGTTACTTGAATTACTAAGTTAGAAATCAGAATTAAAAGAAAGTCTAAATTACTTGGAAATAATAATTGCATGAAAACTCTGTTAGAATTGGAATTCCCATATGGGGTGAAGGAAGGAACTCAGCTTCACCAAGTCATATGAGAAGTCCCTGTATAAATTTTTTTTTATCTGCTTCAGTAGTACAGCAAAATGTTTTAAAGCTCGGATCTCTGTCTTACATTTAGTGCTGTAGTACGAACTTCCAGAATTAGTAAATGTATTGTTAAGACTCCTTTACATTATGAGAAATTCCACTGTTGGTACTCAAATAGAAAAAGTGAACAGATCCCCTCTCCATCAGAAATGAGACTCCACTGTTTCCATTACATCCATTGGGCTAGCAGTTGTGTTCTAGCAATTTTCAAGGTTCGATTTCAACTTTGTGGTCATCTGTGTGTGTTAGTCTTGGACATACAGTAACAATTCACTAAAGCTGTTGGCTTAACTCCTTTACTTTTGTACAGTGAATTGTACATACAAGCAGTAATTTTTGTGCAATTTTTTGTTACAAAGGAAAAATATGTAAAACGTATTACGTAAAACGTAATACGTCAAAAAAAAGTATCATTATCGGGAGTAAAAACCAGGACTTGTGACATTGTCTAGAGTGAACAATAAGCCTGTATGCACATCTAATTTACTTTTCATGAATAAGAAGAGATCATGGCAAGGGGTGGTTGTCTTTCTGCTTGGCTTTGGATTCAGCAATGTACACAAATGGTGTATAAGTTCAGTTCTGTATGTCTATGAAAAATTGTGGAATTCTCTATCAAGGGTGCAGGATATACAGGCTTGATGCTGGCTCTGAATTGTGAGTGGGCTTTCAAATTAATGTTTTTCTGGGTTTTTTTTTTTGTTGAATAAATAACTCTACAGTGTTAAATAGTAGAATGGTAAATAACTGTATCTTTGCCTTTAGAATGGTTAGGGGGGGCCCCTAGGTTTCAAAATGAGAGACATTGAGAGACATGAGAGAAATGTATGAAGTTCTTTGCCCCAGTTAACCAAATTATACCAGCCCTGTGCTTTAGAGGTTATGAGAATAATCCCTTTCCAGTCCTGTTGAGCTCTGCGTGGTGTCATCAGATTAAACGGTGTGATTAACTGGGTTAAGTACTAATTATATGAAGAGGATGCAAGAGATAGCATTTTTTTTTTTCTTTTTCTCTCTCAGCTAGTGCTGTGGCACTGAGAAATGCTGCTGCCATGGAGAGACACAAGAGTAAATACTGTCAGTGAAGGTTCAGTCAGAGACGTTTGGAGGAACCAGAAAAATCAGTTAATCTTTAAGCTGCAGGCTTAAAATCTTGGTGCCAGCAAAGCAGTTCAAACTCTGGTACATCACCTGGTAATATTATACCAGGACAGTGTCGTGTCTAATCTGAGATAATTGCTGGAGAGTTTCTTCAAATACACCTCTTCAGACCTGATCATGAGTCTGCTTCCTGAGAGATTTCAAATACTTAATGGAACTACATTGAGGATACAGGAGATCAAACAAATCAATCCTCTTTTACCTGAAAATACAGCCGTTACAACATGCAACTCTTTGCATGTCTTAATTTCTTGACCTATTTCCTGCTATCACACTGTGGTGCTAAAGTGATATAATGTCATTTGTAAAATACTGTGAAGAGTAAAAAGATTTTGGTCTTGATGCTGCAGTTCCACGTGATGCATTTTTTTAATAATCAGGAAGATGGAAGGGTGCCCTTTCTCCAGAAGAAGTGTTGCCATCGTGCCTTTGAGCTTGGGGTGATGCACCCAGCACAGGAGAACTCGGCCTTTTACTGCCAGAGGCTTTGACTGTCATCCTGACAGCAGGTGACATACTGCCCAGGCTGTGGTCCTGCCCAGCACCTGACAAGTCAGAGTTTGTCCTGAGACAATGTGACCTTCTGTCACATTCAGAGCAACAAAAGCATTTCTTGTTTTATCTTGCTGGCCTCCTGGTGTTAGCCTGCTGGGTTTGGAAAAGCTGAACAGACTGTTCCTCTCTAGTTCCTCTATTTGCAACAGCTGTCCTAGAAACCTTAGCAGGTCTTATAACTTAATGTTTTTAAGTGCACAATCACATGAACCGCTAGTGACACTGTGTGCCCCTTTAGAAGTATACAAAACCATCATTATGGTTTTATATCATCATGTTTTGGTTTTTTTTCTCAGTATGTTTTACTGCTGGCAAATAATTTCATGTACGTACCACTTAAACAGCAGTTTCATTCTGAAGTGTCTCAACAAAACTCCCACTCAATAGGTTTTGTAGTCTAATTACAGTGATAAATGAAAAAAAAAATAAGTTGTGCCCAAGCAACTTGCACCATGAAGGTTGTATAGATTCTCATAATATTTTTACTCTATCCATTTTCTTTCTCTTTTCTTTCTCTTTTCTCTTAAACACTAGATGTTAACTAACTCCACTGATTGTTTTCCTATTGTCTTTCTCCCCACTTCACAAAGTAAAATGAAACTAGAGTTGTTTGTTGTTTTTTTTTCTTTTGAGTTCTGCTGCACTCAGTCAGCTGCTTTTCCTTGAGCTGATAGAAGGCTGCTGGAAGAGGGTGTAGCATTAAGCAAATCCAGGATAGATTAGTCAGTGAATGAAATACTAGCAGCATTACATTGTTGTCTGTTTAAAAATAGATTGCTGTTTCAGAACTTTAGTCTGATAGGAATAGCTTACAAAGTCATCTGCATACCTCTAGTCTCAGATACATTTCTGGATTCTAATCTGAAATTCTCCTGCAGATTTCTTTAAGGAAAAAATTGAGGAAAGGTGAGGAACTGGAGTCTCTTACCTATACTTTAAATAAACTTGGGATTTTGGATTGTGTTACATGTGTGGTGGTTGTCCACAGAACTGCATCACAGGAGTGGATGCTTGCAAGGAAGATTATATCTTAAAGATGTTCTAAAGTTTGTTTATGCTGTACTTCTGTATATATTTGCTTTCTGCTTCCTTAGTGAATCTATGCTCCCTAAAATCATGGAATGTAATTAGTATCTCTGTAATACCATAGAGTTATATGTAATAATAGAGTTACATGAAATACCATGGATTTATTCTTAATTTCCATTTTTGTAGATTTGTTAAAATCTCTTCCTTAAGCTTGAGCATTGAATGTGTTACTTGTTACCATTTTAACAAAGTATCAGCTGTTATGATCTTTTTTTACTCAGACTTGCTGTGTTCTAAGGGAATATAGTTCACATAACCCTTCATTTTCACAGTAATAATAGTAGCGAGAGTATCAGTAATAGTAATAGTAATAATAATAATAATAATAATAATAATAATAGTAATAATTTGAGTTCCAGGACAGATACTCAACAAATGTCTATAAGATTAGCTAATGAAATTAAATGCTAGTGAAATTTATTAACATTAATTCAGTTTAGGAAGGCTTTTGCTGTTTATATGTGATATGAAAAGTAGCATGGGTTTTAGGGATTTGAGATGTACCAGCTTTTTCACATGACTCTGTCTTTCAGTGGATCGGTAGCAAGGTCTGTGTTGCCTGGAGCTCTGCAGTGCTCCTCTTCTGCAGTTTCCCAGGGTATTGGTCTGTGCCTGCCCTCAAATACTGTCTGCTCTGCTGATCCTTGCAGCAGGAGAGATCAGTTGCCTAAATGTGCTGGCAGCTTCCTCAGCATACACTGCTGCATTTGGAAATTCGGTTTGAGACAGCAATATTAATTTTTCAGTGCCCCAAAACCAGGTCAGTTAAAAAGGAAAAAGAAAAAAAAATAAAAAAGGCTTGTAAAAGAAGCCTAGGATGCCTGTGAAGCATTAAGCTGCAATACTGAAGCCAAAGTTGCAAAAGAGGAGTAAAATCTAGAGTTGTGCTTCATCTTGTTTGGGTTAATATCCCTCACTTAGGATATGAACCACACTGATGAAGCTGATAGAATATTTCAAGTTGCAGTAGGCTATGTTGAGTGTTTCTTGGTGCCTTTGTACTGTTTCTCTAGATCCCAGTTTCAAAAACACCTCTCTTAATTTCACTTCTGTTCTCAGTCCAGTGGAAGAGGAATCTTTCGTGGGCAAGATGTCTTTGATATATAGAGATTAGTGACTTATGACCTGCAGGATGTCAAATAAGATCAGATTTCTTCCTGCTAAGCTCCTTGCTGCATCTTGAAGATTTGCTATGCGTTAACCAGTTTCCAGAGGTTAATCAAAGCTTCAGCAACACAGGGGAGCATGTACTTATTCCCCTGCTCTGTGGCTCTGTGCCTGCAAAGCTTGAGGAGATCATATGGATGGCAAACCTGGTAGCAGTGCACTGCAGAGGTTTTTCAGCGTGTGGTACCCAAATAGAGTTCCAGAGGTAGGAGCTGGTGTGAAGGGCATGTGGACCCCTTTGGCCTGAGATGATGGCACACTCTTACATTACTTGAGAAATATGTCTGGGACTGTTTTCCGTTTCTGTGTTGTTTTCTGGTGTATTCTAGACATTTCCAGTCTAATGGTCAGTGAGATGAGAAATACAAATACCCATCTTTCTATCTAAATTTTTTTTCTCTAAAAGCTCTAGAATTCCCAAAGCTGCAGTCACTTTGGGACGTTTAAAATTGGCAGGGACAGAGAAGTTGCAACAACCCCTACAGAGGATAATTCTTCAGCATTTTTAAAACCAAGCAGACAATTTTCATGATGCTGCTCTCCTGCCACTTTTATGTGGGTATTATATTTCTACATCTGTGTCTTCTATTACTGGGGAATATAATTACTGTAATACAGCATTTTCTTAATACTGATTTAAGGTAAATCTCAAGGGTCTTAGAGATTACTCTGAAAAATTGGAAGCTCCAGTCAGTATAAAGTATATTTCAAAGTGCAGTGCAGGGTTTATGTATTTTCAAGTAGGTCCCTGGAGAATAATACCAACTGCTTATCTTCTGCCCAGTTACATTGAAAAATGACCTTAAAATACCTTTTAGTACTCAGTACTTTTGAGTAGTGCATATAAGGTGATGCAACTAAATTTGATTACCTTGTAAGAGGTAAGAAGAGTTGTTTCTATTTGCTAAGGCCCAACTAGTAAGTAAGTGGGGAGTAGTGAAAGAAAACTGTGATAGACAATATGAACCAGAACATTTTTTGTTTCCCTTGTATGGGAGCACATTTTAGGTTTCTCTTCCTTGAAAATGAGAGGGTGATTTTCATTGTAGGCTGTCTTCTTAGCAACGCATATCTTCCTAATTATGCAATTATTTTCTTGATTTAAGTGAAGACTGATTTCAGCAGGACTCTAAGTATTGCCTGTTTCTTACTTCTTGGACTATAGCTTGATTCATCCAGAGAATTTATTTTATTTTCACCAAAAAAGGAGTCAAACTAGTATTTAGTGAAATAACTGAATTAGATGTAATTTTTTTCTGTTATTTAAAAGGCTAATAAAGACTTTGGTGCATCTCTGTTGACTCAGAATACATGCTCAATGGAAACTGATTTTATCTTGGAAGAACAGTTCTGAGGCAAATTGACCTCATTTGCATTATACCTCAAAGAAAGAAATAAAATAGACTGGCCAGGCTAAAGTTTTGAAAGGGTAAATTTAATTTCAAAATACAGTCAGACTTCAAATTAATCACTCCCATGTATTTCAAAGACCTGGGAAATCAATGGATTCTACTAATAAATTATTTTTTATCTTTGTTTTAATGCTATTTTCTGCACAATTCAAAGACTAATTAATTTTAATTATCTTTCTAGCTGTTTTATCAGCAGTGCTGTAAAAGGATGAAAGGAGTTACCCCCCTGCACCCTCTCCCCATTTCAGTTTCTATTTCACAAGTCTTTATGTACTTGCTTAGTATCGTTTGTGTTATGTTGATTTTCTTTTCCATATATCCTGTGCATTGCAGATCGTGGATTTGATGTGAGACTCCACCAGCTGGGCTGCACCCAACCTGTGTTGGCGGGGTTATGTAAGCTGTGGCTGCTGAGGGCTCTGTGCAGCCTTCCTTCATCTCGACAAGAGCTTATTCCAGCCTGTCGACAGATAGCCCCTGGGGAGGGGGGAAGGCGAGTGTGCTGCACCCTGACACCACTGTCACTTGAAGTACCTGCCAGTGGCCCTGCAGGACTCCTGAGCTGCAGCCCGAGTGGGTGAGTGTGTGCTTGTGCTGGCCCAGCCTGGGGGTCCCTCTGGGTGGGTCTCTGTGGATCAGGCTGGAGCCATCCCAGATACCAGAGGGTTAGCTTGTTGAAGATAGAGGAGAGATCTTTCAGGGGTGGACCACAAAACAGGGCACACCAGTGTGTTTTTCCTCTATTTCTCATCTCTGGTTTTGGCAAGAAGGAAGTTGGATTAAGTAAGTGTGGGAGGTTGCTTAGATCTGTAGTTTTATGGTACAGTTACCTGTGCAGTATAGTGCTCAGTCAGCAGATCTGGCAACGGGCTGGTCAGGTAAAAGCCTTGAGAGATCATGTTCCATCGGGTTCTAAGTAATTTGGTTTGTCTTTAGGGGTCCTTCCCAGAATGACTGGGATCAACCCAAAAGATGAAGGTTTCAGTCTTTCCGCTGAGGTTAGGGGACACTTGAGTAAGCATCCACCTGTATTCTGCTTCAAGAGGAAGGGCTCAGGTTTTTAAACTTCTAAATAGGTTGCAGAGTTCCCTGTCTTTTGCTCTAAGTTACAATTGTAGAATTAAGTTGCAGGCTAGAGTTAGTGTGTTCCAGTGTAGAGGGGTATTTTTTGGCTGTTTTTTCCCTTTTTATACTAGAATTTCTTGTTGTTGTTTTTTTTTTTTGTTTGATAACAGTGTGTAGAACAGGCATTTAATTGTGAGGAATCAGTGAGTACAGTACAACTGTTTGTTATCTCTTCCTGCTTCCCTTCTTGGTGCTGTGGCCAGTAAGTGAGGTTTTGCACAGAAGCCTTGAAAGTGTTTATGTTCTGTTTCAGCCAGAATTATTGCATATGTTAACGTTCCCTGTGTGGGGAAACAATGCCATGTCTTAGGCTAAGAACAATAGAATCATTTATATTGGTAAAGGCCCTTAAGATGATCGATGATGATGTCATGGTTTGACAATGCAATGAGGTGCTCCCCATGCCCCTGCTCCAGCTTGGATTTACCCATGGTCTGCAGTGCCTTAGGGCTGTACCTGTATCAAGTGGAGCCGTATCTGTGAGCCACAGTCTTCTCAGGGCTATACCTGCTGCAGCATAGATTCACTCAGGCACAGTCCTTTGAAGTGCACCTGCTCCAGTGTGGCCTGCATGGGCCATAATCTCTCCAGAGGTGTGTGAACCTGCTGTGGCACAGTCACAGCCACAGCCACAGACACTTTGAGAGGTACCTGCTCCCACCACTTGCAGTTCACAGTGCCTTCAGTTCAAGTTCACACTGTAGCTCCAGCCTGCCCAGTGCAGCAGCACAGAGCTGGCAGTGCTGCCCTGCCCACCTGCCAGCCCAGGCTCATCACTGTGGCTGCTATCAGAGCATTCCCAGGCACAGCAGGAAGGTGATAAGAATTATGTTCTTCATGTCTGGTTTTCATCAAACAATAACTGCCCGACTGAATTCTGTTCCAGCTTGCAGTAGTAATTCTGGGATGCACAGAAATGGGTGGTATGTGGGCCTGAGAAGAGAGAGCAAGTGGTTTCTGGAGGTTCTCCATGGTCAGTGCCCTGTTAGTATTTCCTCCTAACTGAGCTGGGAACATACAGGTCTGTGTTCAGCCTGTAACTATGCTGTATTTTGTATTTTGAATAGTTGGGGTTTGGGGGTTTTTTAAACAATTCATATGAAGCTTGGCTCTGTATTTCATACAGTCATTCTGTTTTCTGGCATTCACAGAAATAAGACTGAGAGTCTTATTTCTTATGTAAATCAAAAAAAATGTGCTTAGGACAAACCTTGAACAAATGTTGACTTCCTTTGGCCACAGCAGCCTTGCACTCAATCTTACTTGAGCATAAGCACAGAAGTTGAGCCATTACTTTCCCTGTGGTGTCTGTCTGCACAGCAGAGCTTTTGTGTCACCTGTGGGCTGTACGACAGGTCTTGCAGATCTGTTCTGCTGGGCTCTAATATTTTGTAAAGGATAGGTCTTCTATACACAGGACTGTACTAGGTTGTTGGTATTTTCTTGCAACAACTGAACATTCAAAGCTGTGATTAAAAAAATGGGGTCAGTATCTTTCTAGCAGATGAGTTTAAAAAAAAAGGGTGTCCTTCCACATAGATTTTTTCTTCCTAGGTATAAAATAATAAAATATTGGGGGAACATTTGGTGCTAAGAAAGAGTGGTTTGGTGGGAGAATACTGAAGAATTTTCTAATTTGTTACTTGGTCTCTTCCCTAATAAGAGTATCAGGATTTGGCCATTAGCTGTATGTACACTTACAGTATTTGTCAGGGATTTCACTCTGTTTAGATCCAGAGAATAATACAATTATGTATTATTTTAAGTTTCTGCCAACCATGAAAATGGCCCTTTTCTTCAAACATGAATAAGCCAAAAAGAGTAACAAAGGCATTATGGAAGTAGTAAATTCTCCCTCTGTTCCAGTTACAAATTGCGTCAGCCCTTAAGTTTGCAGCACACACAGTGTGTCACTTCTCTGGTTCAGAGAAGTGTCAGAGAGAGTCACAGACTGAGGGAAAGCCAGGATTTCTGCCTCCCCCCTGGGGCAGGTTTGTCTGTCGGCATCTTGACCGCAGCACAGAGAGATAAAGTGACTTGCAAAATTTCTTAAATGCGTCTCAAGGCAGGGAGCAGTGTTCCAGAGCATAGGCCAGTCACCTTGGCCTCTCTGAAGGAGCAGATGAGTGCTTCTGTCCCTCTCCAGCTCCCATTTAATGAAACCATCACCTGCTGCCTTTTCTTTGCCCTTAGGTCATGCCTCTGACCTCTCTTCCTCTTGCTCGTGAAGGAGATAGGGGGGTTTAGAGGGCAGCTCCACCTGGCAAATGCCACGTGCCCTACTGCCACATGCTAGTGTGGCACCTTAGGTGAACTGTCTACCTAAGCTTCAGGCCGTGAGTTACTGGTCTGATTCACTCCCCCTCAGTCTGGTGCGTCTGTCCTGGCAGTCGGGTGTGTCCCGTACCCGGCAGTCGGGTGTGCTGCAGGCTGAGAGCGGGGGAGGTGAGCGTGCCACTGCCTGCTCTGTCTCAGCTCTCATGCCCAGCTCACCACCCTCAGGCATGCAGCTGCATGTTCAGCATTTGCTGATCAACTCCTGGCTTTCAAGGTTAAAAGAGAAGGGTAGAGAAGAAAAAAATGATCTGCTGCTTTAAAGGTAAGTGGTTGCTTGTGTATTTAGGATAAGTACTTCTCTGCCTGTGCTGCCAGAGTTAAACTGGTGAAATGGTATGGGTCATGCTGTCATTCAGTGAAGTGTATGGCTGTTATGTAAAGGTTTTAATTACTTTCTTCATCTGTCTGCTCAGGAGCACCACGCATCTGGCAAAATTTGAGAAGGCTCAAGGCGTTAAAGAAAGCTCATCTAAATAAAGGAGGGTTAACGTGACATTGCAGTTACTTAATCCTGTATTGTCTTGCCATGTGACTGCAGGGATACTGAGGCGCAGCATTTCTTTTGCCTGGTGCACAGATTATGCTTTTCCTGTCATCTTCCAGAATCAGTTGCTTTGTTGAACACACCATGGAAAAGAAACAGAGGGGCAGCATACTTTTTACAGCAAGGCTTCCTCACACAGTGATATTTCCAAGATACAGTGACAAGCTCACAGGCTGAAGAATGAATCAAAGGCAATCCCTACAGTCAGCTTTTGGACTTTTACCAGAATCAAGGAGAGCTACACTCTTAAGGTCAGCTATTCAAAATTAGCTAGAAGTATCTGGATTTATTTGGAGCAGTTAATCAGCTTTCTGTTTGACCTTTATCTATCAAGATAGTTCTCAAAGGATCAAGCTAAAATCTGAATATTTGTGTCAAATATTTTGCATGTGTCAAATGTGCTGCATAGACAGTGAGCACCTGGCCGCTTTCTTGCTCAAAGTTTGCCGTTTTAATTGCAAAGTCTCTTTTACCTTGCAACTGAAGATCCTGACATATCAACTCTGTTAGTGAGGAATGGATGTATATAGCTTCCAGTTTTATCTCTGATTTTGAATAGGACATGCAATATGTAGATGTGCCAGATTTGGTTTTGAACAAATTTTCAAACTAGTCTGGATTTTCTGTAAGCTGCTATTTTTTTTTCTTTTGCTGTATTTGTCACAGTGTCCATAATGTGCAGGATTGCATATTCATACAGAATTACTTCATTTAAACTTATCAGGACATCTTGTTAAATGGGGAAGTGATTACCCTGTAGACTATGACAACAGGATATGTGAATGAAGGAAGTCTTGGAAAATACCGCTGTTCCAGGTGGCATCACGAGGACAGCAGAGAAGACGATGGGCACCCGGAGTGCCATGGAGGAGATGAAGAGGACCAACAGCACAGGCTGACCCCACTTGAGAAACTAATGCAGGATATGTCTCATAATGAAAAAGTGGTGAAAGAATTAACCCTTGGAAAGAGAATTGCCTTCTATCGAGTCAGAGGAGAAATAGGAAGTGGGAATTTCTCACAAGTGAAGCTTGGAATTCATTCCCTAACCAAAGGTAGGCACCATTGCATGCTGAGTGACCTATATAAATGGTGTCCTATGGGAAGAAAGATGTTGTATGAACCTTAAATACACATATAGAGTGTGTGTGTAGTTGTGTGTCTGTGTGTGTGTGTATATTTTAAAAATTTTTAAAAACCATTTTTAAAATGGTTTTGAGTTAATCTGTAGGCAAGGTCACACATAAATGCTCAGGGTTGGATTAGGCTTTGAAGAAACTAGAAACATTTTCTCTACATGGCAGCTATTACAGGAGGAGTCCATCACTGCACTTCATGGAGTTAACACTTCTTATCCCATGGCTCAAACACTCCACACTTTGAAGTGTGGTATTGGGCCTCCCCTCCTATAACCTGCCCTGTCCATCCAGCCTCTTCCCTACCCCAGCTCCTTGTCTGCAGGGATACAGGTGAGGAATGCCCAGGATAGCAGCCTTGGCATGCTCCTGCCTGCAGCCAGAGGTAGCAAGGCTGCCTTTGTTTCATCACAAATTTTACTAGTATGGACAAAAGATTTCATTTGGATACGGTATTTTTGGTGAGAAGTGCTATGGCTGCTTAAGTGATTCATTTGCAGTTGGTTCTTTACTGTAAAAAGCTAGGATGGGGCTATAGGTGTGGGAGGAACAGGTGCAGGGAAACAAGCTCTGGTATTGCCAAACTGGTGTTTGTGTTGAATTGTCAGTTATTTTTCTTGTTTTAATTATACAAAGCACTCCATCTGCTGTTTCTAGGGAGGACTAGAAGGGCTAGGAAACTGCAGTGGACACTCCAGTCATAAGGTTGTAACTAAGAACTTGTCATCAGCTGTCATCAGCTGTCCTGTTTCTTCGTTTGCCTTTGTCTGACAATAATATAAATTGTTGTTTTCCATCAGGGTGACTAGTTTTCTCTGTATCTTTGTACACTACTATCTTGCTTTTCTTCTAACAGTCTTTACTTTTCAGTTTGATTGACTCCCCTTTCCTTCATCATCTTACAGGTGAGAGAACGAGATATGCCCCAAAACTGTATTACCTGTTGTTATTTTCTCTAATCACCTTTTTCAGCCCAGATTTATGCAGGGTGAAAGCTCACAATTATCCCTCAGGTGCAGCAGTTGCTGCACTGGGAATCTAAATGGAGAACCGATGGTACTTAATTTTTCACATTTAAGCCTGCCAATACCCAAGGGTTGCTTTAACTGGGTGTTGAGTTTTTGGTTATGCTTGATTCAGAAAAGGCTCTCTGTTCTACTTGACCCACAGGTTGTTTCCTCTTCTGTGATATTTCTTCCTGTAACTGTTTTGTGCTTACTTTTGGAGGAAATGCTACTCCTGTACTGGGAGCACAAGGAATGTTAATGAAAGGCAGTTAGAAATTTGATCTGGATGAACCCTTTGCTGAACTTACTTAGGTTGCTTTAGGATCTGAATAGAGCTGATGGAAAAATTTTGAACTTCAGTGAATACAGTCAGCACAGACAAACTTAATACCAAATCCAAAACTGTACATTTTCTTTTTCTGGAAAACATTATTTTTCAACAGAAATCTCTCAAATTATTTTTCTTTTGATTGTTTTTAACATTTTTTGGTTAAAATACTGACAGTTACAAACTTAGCATCAATAAATCAACTCCCTTTCCAGTTGATTTTATTTATATAAATAAATAAATAAAATCAACTGGAAAGGGAGTTGATTTATTGATGCTAAGTTTGTAACTGTCATGAGGAAGGAAGAATGAAAGATAAATATTTTCTGACTCGTCTCTGCCTGTGAGTTTATCTGTGCTAATAAAATACAGTACATGGACAGAAGAAGAGGAACATGCAAATAGGCATTCATGTATACACACTCACCACCACCAAAGAGGATTCTACTTTTTGCAATAGATACAAATTGTTGTGTTGGCAATGAAATTATGTTCCTGCACAGTGTTAATGAGTGCAAGTTTTTTTTTTAATCTGATGATATAAATAAAAGGGCTTCATCATTAATGCTCTTCTGGTCTCTGTGGTGTATGTGTCAGAGGGCTGTTCAGCTCTTCAGTTACTGCCAGTTTTAATATGGTCTCTCTCCTGTATCATCCTGTATCGAAAGAGGAAACAATTAATTTTGTTTTTTACTAAGATGAGCATTTTTAACAATTACATATATATGCTTTTCTGTTGCCCTAGTGATCTGTTGCAGCAAGACACATGAGAGAGAGAGAGAGAGAGAGAGAGAAGGAGAGAGAGAGGAAAAAACTTCAGGTTCATACTAGATGATGAATCCTGTTTCCCTCACAAAGACTGTCTTGGTTGTTTAGAAAACAGAAAAATCTTTGGTGCTATGATGTGGACACCGTGTCCCATGGCTTGGACAGGTGCACTCTTCACTGGATAAAAAGTAGGATGGCTGGAGCCAAGGAGTGGTGCTGAATGGAGTTATATCCATCTGGGGCTAGTCACCAGCAGAATTCCACAGGGCTCAGTATTGAGACCAGCCCTGATTAATGTCAGTCAGTTTGCAAGTGACAGCACATTAGGTGGGAGTGTTGATCTGCTGGAGGGCAGGAAGGCTCTGCAGAGGGATCTGGACAGGCTGGATCATGGCTGAGGCCAATGGTGTGAGGTTCAACAAGACCAAGTGCCAGGTCCTGCCCTTGGGTCACAGCAACCCCAGGCAGTGCCACAGGCTGGGACAGAGTGGCTGGAAAGGACTAGGGGTGCTGGTGACAGCAGCTGAACATGAGTCAGGGTGTGCCCAGGTGGCCAAGAAGGCCAGTGGCATCCTGGCCTGGATCAGCACTAGTGTGGCCAGCAGGAGCAGGGCAGGGATTGTCCCCCTGTCCTGGGCACTGCTGAGGCCACACCTCGAGTGCTGTATTTAATTTTTTGTGGACTCCACTACAAGAGAGACTTTGAAGTGCTGAAGAGTCCAGAGAAGGTCAACAGAATTGGGAACTGAGAAGGAACAGAACTGGGGAAGGCTCTGGAGCACCAGTCCTGTGAGGAGCAGCTGAGGGAGCTGGGGGTGTTCAGCTTGCAGAAAAGGAAGCTCAGGGGAGACATTATCACTCCCTACAACTGCTTGACAGGAGGCTGTAGCCAGGTGGGGCCTCTTCTCCCAGGTAGCAAGGGACAAAATAAGAGGAAATGGTGCCAGGAAAAGTTGGACTTTAGGTTGGACATTAGGAAAAATTTCTATACCACAGGGGTGGTCAGGCCTTGGAATGGGCTCCACAGTGAACTGGTGAAGTCACCATCCCTGGAGATGTGTAGATGTGCCATATAGGGACAATGTTTAGTGCTGGGCTTGACATGTTGGACTTCATGATCTTAGAGATCTTTTCTGATTTATGTTTCTATGTGTGTTGTGTTATTCAGCGGCTTTGCCCACTCTTTTAACCTGAATTTTGGCTGAGATTCTCTCCAGAAGTTCATGGAATTTTCTTGCTGAGGACTGTATAACTTTTATTTTACATGCCTTCAAGCTGATGAAGGAAGTATGAGAGCACGGCTGAATAGAAGCAATTAAGAGCATCCAAAATGTATAGCTAGTAAGAAGTCTGTCTAATGTGACACTTCTTGCAAAAGCAGGAATGTCCAGGCACCCACTTTGCCTTTTTTTTTTTAAAGCAATTTTAACTTAGTTTTGTTTGCATTATTTTTCCTTCAGCCATCACAGCATACACCATTTCTTCCTGAAATTATTTCCCAATCTTTTCCTAGTTTCTCTTACTAAGACTTCACTAGCACTTTCAAACCTCAAACACTGCATATAGTCAATCAAAATCTCTTTCAACTCTTTTTGTAATTACTTTGGTAAATAAGCTGCTTGCTAAAAATGTCCTTCTGTTCAGCACAGCTGCTAAGCAAGAGTAATAGAGGATTTGTAAACCAAGCATTGTTTGGAAGCAGAAAGGAAGAGTTTAGAAAAGAAAAGGAAGGTGTTAGATTTTTTGCACTCAAGGTGGGCTGGGTTTCTTCGCACATCATGCATTTGCAACTGCAGTGATGAAGATTTAAAGGAGCTTGGTCCTGATTTATGGTGGTGTTTGAGTAGGATCAGGCTCTTCAGTTCTAAACCGCTTTTTCCCCCTCCTCTTTCCTTTTAAAACTTTGCAGGGAAACTTACCAGGAGGAAAAGTAGAGCAAAATGAAAGGGAAAAACATTAACCTAGAAGATTTTATTTTAAAGCCCAAAGGTCCCCAGCTTCTATAGATCAAGATGTAATGATGAAGTTGCGTGGTTAAGATTGTAAGAGTTGTAACCATTTAGATGTGCACATATAACCTACTGCAAGCTGCTGCTCTTTCCCCTTGGTTTAGGAGATCAGTGTGCTATGAAAATGACAAGGGTCTCTCACTAGGTCAGCAGTCAGAGCGCTGCCAGTGTCACTGACAGCAGCTGCATTTCCTCCTGGTTCATCCACCTCCACACCACACAGGAGGTACCTGCTTCCCTGAGGGGCTCTCCCTCAGGTCAGAGAAAAGCAGTGTGCCCAGGACAGCACAGGGTACTCAGCACAGACTCCCGAAAACAGGCACGTCAAGGGACAATTCAGCACCTTCCACCACAAGAACCACATGTGCTTCAAGCATCTGCTGCACTCACTTCAGTAGGGAGATCAATTGATATATGTATCATACTAAAAAAATGTAAATATACCAAACATGGAATTTTCTTGATCTGTACAGACACATGTGTAAGTATCCTTAACATTCCTTTATGTATGTTGAAATACTAAACTTGAGTTAAAACTTGATAACATTCAGTAAAAACTTCAATGCTTTTATACCTGAACATGTGTAAAAATGTCATAGCCTTCTCACTCTTATAGCAACAAGTGAACAATAGCTTTTTTTATTCTAATTTATTCGTATTTACTAAAAACCAAGGTAAAGATTTTTAAAAAAAGATTTATTAAAAGTGATTAATTATTAAGAAATCTGTGGTTGTTTGACTAAGATAGTCTTGAGGGAAAAAACCCTCAAACAAACAAGAATCCCTTCTTCCCAGGAATAAATAGTTGTTTTTATTGCTGTGATCCATTTTAATTTTGCTGTCCTGACAAGTTATACAAAGCCACTGTAAACCTGTTTTAACCAGATTAATCCTTCAAATACCAGCTGTATTCAGAAGTGTAAAGACAAAAGCTGTAGCCTACAGACTAATACAGGAACATAAGGGCAACTGTGATTGACCTATTCATACTGCTCTGAGCTACCCTGATGATGTGTTGCAGCTGCAGATATATATATAGATATAGATATATATATAGATAGATATATGTATATATATATGTATATATGTTTTGGGGCCTTTGGTTTCAGCATGTAGGCTTACAGAACCATGTAGGACTTAACTGCAGCTTTGCAT
Organism: Rhabdornis inornatus; assembly: GCA_013397075.1. Classification (NCBI taxonomy): domain Eukaryota; kingdom Metazoa; phylum Chordata; class Aves; order Passeriformes; family Rhabdornithidae; genus Rhabdornis; species Rhabdornis inornatus. Next base: position 32,606 of record VWZS01001398.1, read on the forward strand.
TACCAGAACAGCATATGCCAGCTAGATTTGCTGTCTTACAGGATTCCTGCGACTTACTCTACTTCACTGCTCAGAATAAAATAGCCAAAGCCTCTAAATTCCCCACAAGTTAGTCTGTCTAGTCGGAAACAAAGCACACAAATTTTGCATATCCAATAGTCCCCAAGTACCTGGCTCATCTGAGGAGCTCTGAGCTAACAACAAAAGCGCAGACTTTCTCTACCAGCAGTGAACACCAAAAGCAGATGCTGTACCTTCAGACATGTATTAGCCTGTCACAGCAAAGCACACCAAAGCAGCAGATTATTTGATCAGCCCTTGGAATACTCTACCAGCCCTCAGTTACCCCAGCACTGAGCAGGATGTTGTAGACAGAAGGGGGCAGGGGTTGTGTGAAAGGTTGCAGGGCTTAGGAGGCCCCTGCAGCTTAGTTTACATTGATGAGGTGAAATTTTATTGCACTTGTACAACCAAGCATTGTTGTGTCTAAATAGTATTACCGTTTGTACTATTGCATTAACAACACGGAAAAAATGTTCTTCTTCTCAGAGAAAGTTGCAATAAAGATTTTGGACAAGACAAAGCTAGACCGGAAGACTCAACGTTTGCTGTCTCGTGAGATATCCAGCATGGAAAAGCTGCACCACCCAAATATCATCAGGCTGTATGAAGTGGTGGAGACACTCTCAAAACTGCACCTGGTGATGGAGTACGCAGGAGGCGGGGAGCTCTTCACTAAAATTAGTACAGAAGGAAAGTTGCTAGAAACAGAGTGTAAAATAATCTTCTCCCAGATTGTGTCTGCTGTGAAGCACATGGTAAGTTGCTCTTACACAGACATGCTGCCTCTCACTACACATTTTGAGGATACTTCTTTTGACTTTCAACAGTAGATTTACCCAAAATTTCAGGCCCACATTTCTGAAAAGCAAAACAGCTATAGAAGAGCTGTGTTAAAGGTATCTGAGGGTTTTCACGTCCACCATCGCGGTGGGCCCTGGGGCAGTGGTGGAGTACCGCGACCTTCCAGAGAAGCGTCCTGGGGAAGACGTCCTCAAGGCACAGGCACGTCCTCCTACAGGCACGTCCTCCTTGCTGCCTCCCGGGCAGAGAGTGATTGCAGCTCTTCTGTGAGCTCTCCGCTTCGGCCAGCACAGGAGGAAGAGACGGGACCCGCGTGTGGCGGTCCAAGGCAAAGCTTTACTCTTCTTTCCTTGAAGGGGTTCAAGGACGAACTGGCTCGAGGGGGTCTGAGGGAGCAGGGTTGATATAGGAAAGGCAGGGGGCGGGGTAGAGCATTAAACCAATCATCTGAGGGCTCGGGGGCGGTACAAGAGGGGAAGGGCCAATGGGGTACAGGCAATTTACATGAAACAGGGAGGCATGCCGGGAGTAACTTTATTGTAACCATTCTGTGAGGGAGTGCCTAAGTGCATTCCCTCCAGGGGAGAAAGGTGGGTTTTTTCACTGTTTGGGCTTTTGGTCTCCACAGTCTACCTCAAGTTACTGCCTCTCTGTTGACAGCTCTTGGGAGGAGGCTGAACTGGAAACACCTGATGGGTGGAATCACCCTTTTAGGACTAGTGTTCTGTTTGCTCTAATGTGCTGTGGGCACCAGTGAACAAAGCTTCGTTTCTTCCCTCCCTGTTTCGAAACATAGAATCAGTCACTCTTCTGCTTTCAGAGGCTGGTTAGGTGTTGCAAACATCCGGCTTGCTTATTAATGAATGTGGGAATCTGTCACTTAAAGACAGTCAATTCCTGGTCCTCACTTCATTGCAAATCTCTGATATTAACACCCAACAAATCACTTCTTGCTTAGTCTTCAGTGTAAACACTTAGGATGATGCTATTTGTGTAGACACCAAAGCATCTTGTCAAGGCAGAAAAGGAGCAAATCGAAGCAAGATGTACTTCAGTACTTCTAAATTTTGCAGAGTAATTACAGCTACTTCAAAAAAATTAAAACACTGTTGTACAAGTCTGAGAAGCAGCATTCATTAAAATTGGCTCAGGCTGCCCTCCGGTGGCTCCTGTCCTCCTTGCCACGTAAGAGTTTCTGGCAAAGTCAGAAGAAAGGATGTTCCCAGGTCAGACGTCTACAGTCTGCATCGCACACTACTCGTGCCTTGCATAAACAGCAGCCATTTCTTATGTATTTTGAAGAAACGATCGTATGTGCTTTAAGTAGTGGATTAGCTTCAACACTTTACAGGACAGGCTACAGGAACTGAATTTACACTTCAAAATTATGCCACATCTATTTCTTGGAATTAAACGTAGACTATCAGGCTGGCCAACCTCTTCATTTGTACATTGAGACCTCTGCACGTTTCACTTGTGCTAAGCCATCACATCCAGGTTACATAAATCCTGTCTCACTGCTGCCAGTTGCCAAGGACTGAGGATCTCTGGCTGTTACTGATTAGAGATGAAATAGGATGCCAAAGGGTTTCTTTATTGCCTCCAGATACTGTATGATGTTACTCCAAAGGATAAGGCAGACTATGCTCATCCATTCCTTCTAGTTATTCCAAAGATTAAGCTGAACTCTTACCTACAGGACAAGTATGTAATGACTAAGCTGAGCAAATTTGGTTTGAGTCCTTAGCTACTACTGGCACTTCCCAGGAAAAAAAGTAGAAGTTATGGTGTATGTATTACAGATTTCTAAAACTAGAACACCACTAAACTTGGTTATCCTGCAACATGAAGTACTGTGAAGCTCAACTCTGTGGTCCTTTTCTCCTGCCATTACCAGTTCCTCGTAGGACATTAGATCACAGGAAGTAATGGTAGCAAATTTCTTACTTTATCTGCCATAACATTCAATTGGTGAACTAAATATTTAAATCTGTAAGTTACATACAGTTACTGCAAAAACAAGTGCTGTGAACCCTAAAAAAATACTGATTTTGCACATGAATATGTCTAGCCTTGTAGGATTAGCCACACTGCCCTCACACATTTGCTTCATGAAAATAGTTGCTATTAGTTAACAAGTTGAGAGTGCTGTGCTTAAAAAATCCTGGCATCCTTCTTCTCCCTCTACTCAATTGTTTTTGTATCCTTGGAGATTTAAGTTAAATTTGTTTAATACTTTTTCCAGCTGCAATACTAGTTTCTGAATTTGCCCAAGATAGCTCCCTTTCTCCTTCAGAGCAATTAACCAATTAGAGGTTGCCATTGAGAACTTTCCTGGGAAAAACCAATACCAACTTTTCCTCTTCTTCCACAGCATGACAATAATATCATTCACCGGGACCTGAAAGCAGAAAACGTCTTCTACGCCAGTAACACCTGTGTTAAGGTGGGAGACTTTGGATTCAGCACAGTAAGTAGAAGAGATGAAACTTTAAAAACTTTCTGTGGCTCTCCTCCTTATGCCGCTCCTGAACTCTTCCGAGATGAAAACTACATTGGCATTTATGTAGACATCTGGGCACTGGGAATCCTCTTATACTTCATGATGACAGGCAGCATGCCATTCCGGGCAGATACAGTAGGTAAACTGAAAAAGTGCATTCTTGAAGGGACATACAGTTTGCCTCCCTGCCTCTCAGAAAATTGCCAGAAACTGATAAAAGGAGTCCTTCAGCCAGTACCAACCAAGCGATACTCTGTCAAACTGATTATGAACAGTGAGTGGATGCAAGGAATACAGTTCCCCAAACCTTTACAGACATTTAAACTGGATCCAAAGTATTTATCAGACATCAGTACACTCAAAGAAGAAGAAATTGAAGTGAAAAATATTCTGGAAGATCTGGGAATCACAGAGCAGCACATTCAAAACAACCGGGGAAGAGATGCACGCAGCTCCATAACGGGGGTCTACAGAATTGTGCTGCACAGAGTACAGAAGAAAAGGGCACTGGAATCTGTTCCCATCATGTCCCAGCCAGATCCAAAAGAAGAAGACTCGAGGAACGGAATCACTTCTTACAGTGGCATTAAACACACATCCAAGCTGTGTTCTATTTTATAAAATTGCACTGCAGGCTTTATGCTCGGCACATTTGACAAAGGGGATCATTCACTTATCCTTAAGCTGTAGTGTTACAGTTTTTTTGTAATTTTTGAATAAACCAAAAATGCCTCATTTTATTTGCATTTCTCAATAGACAGTGAAGCACTCAAAAACAGAGCTCTCGTGCATTTGTTTGACTGTTTCTCCAGACACTTGGTACAGCCAGTGCAAGAACCCAGTAACTGAAAAGATAATGAGTGGAGGGGATCTTTTACTAAAGACCATGCTACTGCACTTAACCCATTTGAGAGATTCTCTCACAGGCATGTAACAGCTAACTTCTGAAAAGCTGTACCTAAGCTCAACACAGCTTTACCACTGCAAACCAGGACAGTTTTTGCAGAGAACTAAATTTAAGCAGAGATCAGACTATAATCTAAACAATTGCAAATTCTGCTTCTGAGCTTCCTCATCAAATTTAACAAGTTAATTTTTTAAAAGTGTTTTATTTTCTTTCACGAAACATCAAAGCTGTTGTTGGCAGCAGTTCCCAACTTGTCATGATTCCAGAAGACATTCAGGGTAACAGTACAAATCAGGATTCAGTACTTTAACCCTGCACGTGTGGGGTGCCTGACTGGTTGGGCTACCATCAATTACCCTTCTGATGCCTTCCACTGCTTGCACAATTCTGCCAGTCTGAAACTGCTTGGACTCCAGCTGTACTCCAATAAAGAAAGATTTAAGCATACTCTAAAACCATGTAGTTTTTAGTTCTTGCCTTAGCCCTTGCTACCAGTAGCTGAATGCAAGGAGCAGCAAGATCTCCTTATATTCACTGAGCATTACAGGCTCGTCCTCACTCCTGCCATCCTGCTTTGGCAACCAAAGCTGATGCAAAGCTGATTCTGACACTTGATCACCGCAAGTTAAAAGCTGGACAGTCTGACAGCTCCAGTTGTTCTGAGCATCACCAAAGTGCAGATGCTCTTATTTTCAGCTTTAGTTGCTTATTCTATGCTTAGATATTTTAACAGCTTCAACTCCAGTTCAAAAGGCGACTGTGGCAGCTGTTCTCTGAACAGGGACAGCTGACATGCCTAAGATAAGAGGTAGCACCTATGAGTTTAGTTAAGGTAAGATACCTGACACAAGGTGCACACAGGTACAGCTGGTGCTTTCACATTTAAAGGCAGGATGCCTTATCTGTTTGACACCAGTGAGACAACCATTTCACTTTAGAGGGAATAATTCATATAAATGAGCAATGGAATGACTCTGAAAAGTCACGCATGGAAACTGGACTCAGTGAGGCTCAGGTGTGTACAAAGCAAGAACCAAGCCTCCTTCAAAGAATTTCTGAGGGTAATAAAATGATAACAGTTTTTATAAAACAGTAATTAAAATTAATTCCATTTAATAAAGTGGGTATTAATTCCTCCACTCTAAAACAGTTTCCATATAAAAGCATTTTAAGTTACCTTGAAACATGGCCCTGATAAAATTGACACCAGCCTAAGCAACTCTTTTTCCCACTTTCGTAGTGGAATGATACTAAGAAGAAAGATGCAGAATGTCCACACAGCTTGTGAACCCACAACTTTAGGTTTTTACCAGAGCCAGCTTCATCCTTCCTGTTAAAGAAAAAGAAATCCATCCTAAAAAATCAACAAGTCAGCACTACTCCAACAGGTTTCAAATATTTCAAACTTTATTTTAATAAAGGATCAGCATCACAGACCTGTGAGGCCAGTGCCAGTAGCTCACTTCTTGGCTTGTCCACTGCCAGCAATGGACTTTGTTCCATGACAGTTTGTTTTACAGGTGCCAAGGTTAACTTTCATGAGGGCAATCTAAACCAAAATACTTGCAAACACTACCATCATGCATTGTTCCATCATTTTCAGCAGAACAAACAGATTAGTATTCATCAATTTATAATAAACAACTATTTTACCAAGGCTTGACTGTACAAATACAGCAAGTTATCAAATCCTAGTGAGTGACAGGTAATACAAACACTTCATTACACACACACAAAAAAATGTAGCTAACAGAAATCATTTTTTGCTACTTTATATTAGATAGTGTAGCTTTGTAGAATTAGCAAAGAAATAAACTCAATGAAACTTCATTCTGTACATTAGCTCAACTTAAATATATATATATATGTACGTGTATATATATATATATTACAAGCTTAAAAGGCTCATATCATAGTTCATTTCCAATCTGGGCTTTAAAAATCTACCAGAATGGACTCCCCATAACCACTGTATATCTATCTACTGCTTGCAAAATGGATAGTTTTAGGTTGCACATTGGGGAAGGGGGGAAAGAAATAAAAGACTCCACTCCTACAGTATTACAGTATCATAGTGAGAAGGACTTCAAAGTACAAAGCTAAATTCAAAGCTAGAAAGAGTTTTTTGGAAATGTATTATATAAAGACAACTAATAGGCTAGAGTTCCAGACAAAGTGATGAGCATCACTGTCTTCCTTTGTTTGCCAATTAAAACAGCTCCACAATAGGTCTAAATTTTATTTGAAAATTCTGCTCTCTTGGATATTCTAGTAAACATAATGGATTCATTATGGTGTCAAATCAATTATCCCCTTTCTATAGAATAAAACATTTACTACCTCCCTCCTTCCTCATCTTTCCTCTCAGTCTCCTGTGACTTAAAATGCAGGTATAAAACACTTAAGATGTTAGGAGGAATTACATAGTAACTAACACAGTGGATCACAGAATTTCTTCTAAGAAATCCACTTGTCAGCCTAGCCGTTCTTGATCCAGTCACTTTGACAGGGAAGAGAGATTCTATTCCAGCAATGGATGTTGTCGGTTCTATGCCTGTCCCAAAGCAATGGGGTGATGGGAGGCAGACTGGGAGATGAAAGGGAAGGTGACAAAGTGAAAGAGAATTGCAGTATTTAGAAGGTTGACTACTTATTGTCAAGGCACTGAGAACCCTAACATTAAAAGCTTGGACTACTCTGCACACATGTGAGTATTAATAGAAGTTAACAGTGTAGGTTTCAAGTTATTTGACATGGAAGAGCAGGCAGAAGATTCCTTTTTTTTTTTTTTCCTTCCTTTCTGTGTATGAAGACTTTGTAATAGACTACAGCTACTTCTCAGCAATTAAAAAAGCTCAGATATGTTAAGGAATCCCCACAGCACCTGGCAAGTCCCTCTATCTCCAATATACTCCTGATTTTAGTGTTCTGAAAATACTATAAAATCAGCACACCATATTATGATGGTTTTTTTCAAGGAGCCAAAGTAAGTTTTTTCATGCTCCAATTAAGTACTACTGTACACTGAAACTTCAGTGTTACTGCAATCCTTTTTCTGTCTCTCTCACCCTGCCCTCACACCTCATTTCTTTTCCCCACCTCACAGAGGTATCTTAATGCTCCCCATTGGAAATGGCGACAGTAACGCCTTCAGATTCTGTTGTTGCAGGGATTCTTGGCACTTTCTTAGCAGGGCTTGGGATGTGCTAAGAAGAAGGGAAAAAAAACATTAAATACAGTTTTCTAGTTCACAGACATTCATACTTCATGGCTAGTCCAACTATCAAACAACATTCATGCTACAATGGACGGCCTGGCCTTAAGTCAATCAAATTGGTCATGCTTCATGCAAGCAGACTGTGTGAGAAGAGACAGTTTGTTCTTTCATTCTTGTGCAGTTTCATTCTTTTTATGATGAAATGTACTTTTTAAAATTGCAGTTCCAACTTTTTACTTCTGGCTTGTATGTTACACATGTTAACAAAGTATTCAATGTAACTCCTAAAACCACTTCCTCTTAACATACATGCACATGCTAAGACAAACATGTAAATGGTTCCACCATTTACATCAAACTTTAAAAGAGTGCTGAGTGTTCACCTCATGAACAATGCCTGGGTGGACAACTCCAACTCTTGCTTCCAGAGGTCCATCACTCATGAGTGGGCGCCGGGCATAAGTTCTCCTGTGTTTTTCATCCACACGCACAAGGTACCATGTTCCTTCAAAGAGATCCTCAACTGAACACTGTGGAATATAATTGGCTGTAAGAAAGGGAGTAACACATTGTTAGTTGTTTCCTGGTAAGAGTTTTACCCAACACAGGCCTTTGCAGATTGGATGCACTGAGACAGAAAAAAATAAGTCAGCATTTTTACTTCAGACATGGGCTTAACCAACACAAGCTACTCAGAAGCAGAAAAGGTTGGACATTTCCTTCATTCTACACCCTCATCATTTTAAGTCAAGTGGATTAAGTGATAAGCATTTTGCTCTAGGACTACGAATGATTGACATTTACTAGGTTTCTTACCCAAATGATGTGTTTCCTGTCTGAGCTTCATGTTTTCAGCAAAGACATCAGGTGCAATACATTTTCTTGAGTCAAGTCTTGTTTTGAGATCAGAAAGGCTGGTGGTGATTTTGTCCAGTGCAGAACCTGCAATACAGAACCATCATGTAAGGTAGAGTCAGTACTGAGAACTGCACACTAGTATGTGAACATTTCAAGCCTATTCAAAGTACTTTCCATTACAGAATCTGAAGTAATAGTAATTTAAAAATACTCCAAATTACCAATCAAAACATTAAACAGAGTTTGAAGACTATTATTTATTCAAGGAGACACTTAAACAATCCTTGGAGCTGGACATTCTCAGTGTGGCACTGCTGCCATTAAGGCACTGCCCCTGCAGGTTTCCTTATGCTAGGCGGTTGTGTAACAGGGCATCAAGAGCAAGCTGAGCACAGGAAGCAGTTAACATCACCTCCAGTCACTCACCAGGAGTGGCATCCTGTGTGACCCTGATGGAATACAGGGTAGCAGCAAAACCAGAGCCATATGAGAACACGCTGATTCTCTGTCCCGCAAGCTGCTCTGGGGAGTACCTGCAAATCATACAACAGCTTTTTAAAGCCTGAGTTAAGCCAAAGTGCCAGTTTTAAATACCTAGAAACTGCATCTAGCTTTGGAAAAGCAACCAACAAATTATAGTATCTATGTATAGCATCTATATTATAGTATTGAGTATAGTATCTATAGCGTACTATGTGCATAAATGCTGACTTCTAAAAACACAAAAATACTGTTATGTGATTTGACTGTTATGGGCAGTTCGAAATCTGCTCAGAGCAAAACATGCCTGAGAAATGCCCAGAATATGATGAAGGCAGATTTCCTTGTTAAGCAAACTAAAGCAAAAAAGCCACAAACAAACAAACAAACAAACAAACAACAACAAAAAACCCCAACACATCTTGGAATTCAGTGTCAGAATAAAGAAAAAACAAAGAAAAAAAACCAGGAGGAGTGGTTTAATGTAAACTTAATATGATTTTGCAAAAGACTGTATTTGAAAAAAAAAATTAAATGCTAATTTAATTTGACTTTGCTTATTACAGTCTTGTAATTACAAGACAGAGAAGACATTCAGATTTTTTTCCACCTCAGGAGTATTTCTAGGGGAAGCAAGAGGGGGAAAGTTGGGGCTGAGAATAGACACTACCTTACAAATAAGATCCTACTTTGCAAGACAGTAAGGAGTTGTTTTGGATCAGCTTCTGACACAGACATTTTCAATCTGCTTATCACTTGAACTGCATGTGTGTGCAGAATTGTGTTTTAATTTTAGTTTTTCTGCTTAAGGCAATCTCGTAGGGAAAGGTTTGGTAGGACAATGCTTTTACAAGACTTTCTGAATAAAACCTTTTATGACCACGTTCATTAACAGCTTTTCCCAATTTTATGCTTACTGGGCTAGAAGAGAGGCAAGGCAACCATAGACTGAAGGGGTATACATATTTCCATTCTGATTGGATACAAGTAATGAAGCTTTGGTTTTCTGATTGAAGAGCTCTGCACTAGCTTTCATAAAAGCTTTTTCCACATCTCTGTCAAAGTATGTATCTTCAAGTTTTATATCCCTATTCAAAAGAGAAGAAAAAAAAAAAAAGAAGTAGTTCAGAAACAGTTACTAAAATAGCAGAAAGTAAAATCACACCTTGGATGTCTAACAGATTATGTGAATTAGGAAGACAGCAGCCATTCTCACCTGAAAGCTTCCAGACCACTGAAAACACCATTTGCTGTTTCTGGATTCTGGTCACTGAGGAAGTCATTCAGCAAGAGTCTAGCCACAGATTTCTGTACCAGTTTACAGTATGGAGAATGGAAGATCATGAATCCAAAGTCATTCAAGGTGAAACGTCTGTCTGTCCCCTCTGGAAGTGGCAGAAGTGTAGTGTTACAACCTATGTTTAGTACTCACTTCAATTATGGAAATAAAGCAGGGATCTGGCAGGACACCAGTCATGGCAAGATGCTGGCACAGAAAACACACAAACATACAAGTAACACTAACTTATTGCTGTCAAGTGCACTGAACACACTGCACTGCTCCTGTTTAAAAATTCCGGTTTTACCACCTTTTGCACCAGCTAACAATGTTTGCTCTTTCTCTAGAACAAAAAGCTATGTTTAACAGAATCTCTGTACTTCTACCCAGCGTTTTGACATAATAATCTACTTAATTTGCCTCTCTTCACACCTAAGCCTCTTAATATAATTGAAGCAATTACTAAATGTCTTGGATTAGAAAAAAATCAGTAACTACGTAACATTTAAATATTAACCTAAGTTTCTTAAAATCCTGGATGGAGGTGGGTAACAGTATGCTCTTAACCAAGGCATTACATGCTACACCAACAAATGTCTGCAGAGACTGTCAGGAATTTAGCCGTGCCAAAACAGAAAGAAATTATTTCTTACAGGAGAGAGCAAATAGTTCAATCACTTCAGAACAACCATGAAAAGACTCACAGACTAGTTTTTAGATCAGATACTAAAACTGTCTGTGTAGTACACACTCCAGCATCTGCCAACCTTACAGTATCATCAGGAGAGGCTACGCACCCTTTTGCCACTGGGCATGGATCTTGTTGCGATAGACGGTGTAGCAGCGGTCCAATGCACTGAGGTAGCACTGTATGGAGAGCTTACCATCCACTACAGGATATTCAGAGACCATGTCTGGTTTATAGAAGTCATATGCATGCTGCATGTGGGTTCCACGCAACCCTGGTGGACAGAAATTGATAAAAGTTGAAAATTAGTTAATTCAGCTGCTTTGAGTCAATTGGAATGTGTCAGTTGGCATGGAAAAAGAAGCAGTTTTGGCCCCAGTTCAGCAGTTTTTCATGGCACTTCTGGCCTTGTAAGGTAAAGTTTCACACAGTCCTCAATTGCCTGTAAAGTAGAGTAGGACTGAGCATGACAAAGCCATGCAATAAAGGATTGTCATATTGTCCTAGAAGCAGAACATTGTTTTATTCAGCACTAGTATTACTCTATCAGTTTTACTGGAGAATCCTCAAGGAAATAAACAAATAGGAGCACCTCTAATTGTTCTCTGCTGTGTCCCAACTGGACTGGCTGAGTTAGCCCAGAGCAAGAGGAGACAAAGAACAATTTCTGACATAAGTGGGAGTTATTCTGCCACTTCAGGAAGGCACAAAAACTAGGGAAGAGGCTCCAGGGCAAATGCAGTAATTTGACCTGAACAGTGTATGGTCTCCCACAGGACTAACCTCTCTCAAAAATCAATGGTGCATTTGGGCCAACCAGCATTGCAACAGCACCAGCTCCCCCAGTAGGCCTGGCATTGCCAGAGGCATACACAGCGATGTCTCCAGCCACCACGAGGGCATAGCGTCCTGGGAAAAACACACAGGAAAAACAGTGAGAAGGAGCCATGAGTCTGGCACATCTTAACACTCATCAGCAATTCTTAGACTTTAGTTACTGAGGAGATGACACCAAGATTAAAGTGCTGTTCAGTTTTTCTCCCACATTTCAACCGGCAATCACTAAAATTTACAGAAGACCTTTACATTAGTAGATATACCATTATTCTTCACACTGTAACTGAACCAGTGGCAAATGCCCAGGGCATTTAAGAAAAAGACTTCAGAAGACAAAAGGAATTTACTCTCTGGATTTTATATGGTTAAACATGACCACTGTCACTGTAGGGCAGACTGATGTAATGATGATGTAACTTTTCAAGAAAATACCCTTGACTTACCATCCCAGGAACTGGACTCAATCCAATTAATAGCATTAAAAAGAGCAGCAGTGCCTCCATAGCATGCATTGGTGGTGTCGATTCCTTCTACGTCTGTATTACCAGACTCTTCAAAAAGCTGCATCAGGACAGTCTTCACAGATTTTGATTTGTCAATTATGGTCTCCGTTCCAACTTCTAGTCTCCCAATACAATCATAGGAAAGGTTGTTCCTCTCCATGAGCTTCTGAACCACAGTCAAGCAGAGGGAATTGATATCCTCACGGTCAGAGCAGAACCCCATCCTTGCCTGGCCTAGACCAATGGTGTACTTCCCAGCATCCACACCATCATACTTCTCCAGCTCTGTCTGGTCAACATACTGGGAGGGAAAATATATTTCCAGTGCCACAATTCCCACATCTTTGGGCCAACAGGATTCAGCATTCACTGGCAGAGACCCAGGCATCGTGGCAGATCTTCAAGAAAAAAAAAAAGAAAACCACAAAACCATGTGATTTACTCACATATATTTAGAGGAACCTACTTTCAGTTCCTGTAACTGTACAGGAAAAGTTGCGTTGCATGTACTCTATAATGTCATTTGCAAAAGGCAAACCTTTGCCCCTGGTAAAGCTTCGGTACAGGCATACTGTAAACATCATTAGTTTTATAAGATTTTTTTTTTTTAATTAAGTGAAAATAGAGATTTCAGCCCTATAGATGAACAAACGTAGATTAAGCCCAAGCTATCTTTCTGAAGCAAAACACACACTTACTGAATGTTAAGTGTTTGAGAGATTAATGTTCAGTATCTTACTGCTGCTTATATGCAAAGTCTTAATTTTGCATATAAGCTAGCTAGAAACATTGGAAATTTTTATTATTATTGCTAGTTGAAAACCCTTACTAGAAAATCACCATCTTAAAACAGGCCAGGACTCTTCAAAATAATTTTTATTTTTAAACAAAGAGACATAGGTCACTTTGTTTGTTTATACTTGCAGCAAGGCAGAATTATTTCTGTGTGGTTTTTGTTTGTTTTGTTTTCCTTTCAAGTTTTTTCTTCCTTTTTTTTTGTTTTGGGGTTTTTTTTTGTTTGTTTTTTTTTTTTTTGTTGGTTTTTCTTAATTGGTTTTTTGGGGTTTAGGTTTTTTTAATTGGTTTTTGTTTTGTTTTCGGGGGGGTGTTGGTGTTTTGGGTTTCTTTTCTAATTTGTTGCATACTCTATTTTGGCATTACAGAGCACTGGAACTGCTAATACCATGGATGGAGGAATATTTCAGGGGCTGAGATGAACAGTGTTCTCCCTGATAGGCGGAGTTTCCTTATTCTAACCCCACAGCTTTCCTATCACCGCACTTGAAGATTTACTACTCCCAAAGACACACTACACCCTACTACTACAACCCTCCCTCAATTACACAGCCCCGCACCATCCTCCTCGGCTCACATCCTGACAGGGTACTCGTCCTTTCCGTGCCCAGCTCCAAGCTTCCAGAAGCCAGGACCAGCTGCGTAAAGTCACAAAGAATGGCACTACAGCGCACCGCGCGGTTTTAAGCAAAAGAACCAATTTCGCCTCGCTGGTGTCCGCTGCTGCCGCCGCACCCCCACCTCAAGGTTATCCACAATCCACCCGGGAGCCGGGCAGGAGCCGCGGGAATGTGCATACTGGGGGTCACGGCGCGCCCCAGCCGCAGGGTGATCCCAGCCCGGCCGCCCCCCGCTCTCGCCGCCCCCCTCAGCCCCTCACGCCGCCGCGCGCCGCCCGCCTCTTACACGCTGCGGAATCCCATGGCCGCCTCCCGCCGCCGTGCGCATGCGCTCGGGGGAAGTGCGCGTGCGCAGCAGCCGCCCCGCCCCGCCCGGCGCGGAGTGCCGGAAGCGCCGGGACAGCGCTCTCGGCTCCGCGGGGCAGAAACCCTGGCAGGACGTGACCAAAATCCAAAGCCAGCACCCAAAATCCCAGTGCAGGCAGGCTTCCTCTGTGGTTTTGCCTCTGCTTGTTATTTTGGACAATCCCTCGGCACCTCGTTTCTACTTGCAGAGTGGAGCGGTGCCGTATCTTGCTTTAAACTAGACAGATAAAAAGACCCCCAAACAACCCACAAACTGAGCAAAACCATCATTATTCCTGCCTCCTGGAGCTGTCGGGCAGGATTTTGCATTTGTTATGGTACAGCAGCAGGCTGATGATGCTGTCAGTGGAGTGGCCATCACCGATTCGCTACAGCCACGGCCAGGGGAGGGAGCGTGCTGGTCCAGAGAGGCCCCAGGGGCTGCGGGGAGCAGGGGATGTCCCTGAACAAGCCACACACACGGCCTGGGGACACAGAGCAGCGCTGGGGTCCAAAACTTGGCTTCAGGAGCTGTATTTTATCCCAAATCTGCACAGGCGCTGCAGGAAGCTTTCCTGCTCTCATATGAGTGTAGACGCACGGCCCACAGAGAGATCCCAAGGTACCAGCTGGGAAAAGAGCTTTGGGGTCCAGCTCTCTTTCTGGCACAAAACACCTCATTTTTTTCAAAAAGGAAATTCCAGCTCATCAATGTCTGGCAGCCACACTGAGGCAGAGCTATGTGTCCAGAGTAGAGCTCACTGCTGCTCCAATGGCCAGAAAGCTTAAAGTTGGAGGCTGCAGAGAATTTCAAAAGGCCTAATTTTATTTAAGATTTGTACAAAAGTCATTGAATAGTTTGGGTTGGAAGGGATCTTAGAGATCATCTCATTCCAACCCCCCTGCCATGAGCTGGCACACCTTCCACTAGACCAGGTTGCTCAATGCATCCAGCCTGGCTTTAAACACTTCCAGGGATGGGGCATTCTCAGCTCCTCTGGCAAGCTGTGCCAGTGCCTCACCACCCTCACAATAAAGAATTTCTTCCCCATATCTCGTCTAAACGTACTCTCTTTCAGTTTGAAACCATTCCTCTTTGTCCTGTCACTACACATTCTTGCAAGAAGTCCCTCTCCCTCTATTTTTCAATAAGCTCACTGTAAGTACTGAAAGGGTGCAGCAAGGCCTCCCTGAAGCCTGCACAAAGCATGTAATGGACTTGACAAGTAATGGGCATAGGAGGACAGCAGCTTTTAACCAGACAGTAAATTACTGGGAAAATCAGTATGCCGAAAGGAATGGCATTATCGGTGAAAGACGATGGAAACCAGTGTTTTCTGTGCTTGCTCCTTGCAGAACTTTGAGATGCCAAAACTGGCATTCAAGTGATATTACTTGCTGCAGTTCTCTCATCAGAATACTTTGTGGAGAACAAAGCTAAAGGGAGTGTGTTTCTGTCATGTTCCCAGGCTCACCAAATACCAAGCTCACCAGTCACACTTAGTAGGGCAGCAGTCTGGACTGCTGGGCTGTGCTGCCATGAGAAACACTGCTTTGTAAGCATACTCTAATCTCTGAAGGAAATGGGACATATGACATCTTGAGTCAGTCAGTCAGTACAGAAAAAAAAAATTGTTTACTCAGTGTAAAACAGACAGTGCTTTGTCTTCCTGGTCAAACAGCAAGCTACATCCTATTATTGAGTTTTTACTGCAAATGAAAACTTTCTCAAAGTATGATTTGTTTTAAAAGAACAAGAACCCCAAATGCTTTGATTTATGGAAATGAGAAACATTTTTTGTTTCATGTCTCCTTATGATTCTGCTGGGAATGAACGAGAAGCGTAAGACAAGCCACTTCTTTCTGCCTGTGTCACCAGAAACACATTCGCTCATAATGACTGATGGCATTATTGTCTTTCTTAGGAATTTGAGCATATTATGTCAATAATTTGACTCTGTTATTTCCAGCCTAAGTTTTTAATTCTAACAGAACACTTTACTCAAAGGCAGAAAATAAGTCCCGGCCTTGTTTGCTACAAGCGATGCCTCTGGCTCCAGAGGACCAGTGGGACGGGCCGTGCCCGTGGCAGCCCCGGGTGTGACATCACCCGACTGGTCCCCGCAGGTGACACTCGCGCGCACGACACCCGTGCCGCCACCAGAGGTCGCCGGGTCCGCCCGGACCGCGGCCACACGCCCGCGGGATGCTCAGCTGCGGGCGCTGGGATGGGCCGGGACGGGCATCCCCGCGGGATGCTCGCCCACCTCCGTGCGCCGGGATACAGCAAACTGCGCAGAGCCGCGGGGACGGAGCCTCGGATGGGGCCGTGCGGCCCCGCCCGCGGGGATGGCGGCACATCCGAGCACGGGGCTCCGTCAGCAACACGGGTGGGCGCCGGGATGCCCACACCCTGCGGCAAACGCCACCAGGAAAGAAGGCGGCGGCATCCCTTGGGGCAACACCCGGCTGCCTTTGCCTGGGCGACGGAAGGTGCCGTGGCCAGGACGACACGCTCGGTCCGCCTCTCCCGGCTTGGGAGGGCGACGCTGTCGCGACATTGAGAGGCAATTAAAGGACACACCGAAGGCTTCTCAGTTGCCTCCGAGGCGGGGAGAGCCCGGCGGAGCCCCGCAGCAGCCGCTCACCGCAGCTCACACAGCCAGGGGCGTCCCCCGAGGGCAGGACAGGAGGCAGCGGCCGGGACCCCCATTCCGGGATGCGGTTCTTTCGGGAGCCACCTGGCTGCCCGGGCAGTGAGCATCGCTCGCTGTGCCGCCCCTCGGGCCGTGATGCTCGGACAGCGGTCGGTGCGGGGTGACACCTAAGTTAGGACACCCTGACACACCTTTTTGGGGTGTTTTTTATCCTTTTGTTTTTCTATTTTTTTTCATTTTTAATTTTTTTTTTAATTTCCCCCCTGCCGCGCCATGGGCGTTCCTCCGAACGCTCTCGCATCCACTGGAAACCGCTCCCAGCTATGCCGACTCCGCATGCGGCTCCCCTTCCCAGCCCCGCCGCCCCTTGGGCGCTTCCCGCACGCGGCTCCGCAGCCCTTCGACCCCAGGCCCGATCGTCTCCGCGGCCCGAGCCGCGCTCACCCGTCGGAGGTGATGGCTCCCGGTGTCGTTCTCGATGTCGCTCCCGTTGTTGCTCCCGGTGTGGCTCCGCACGCACGCAGAACAGCACCGGCGTCCGGCGGGCGTGCGGCCCCTTTAAGCAACTGCACCGCCCGCCGCCCGGCGAGCGGCCTGAGCGGCAGCGCCATCCGCCAATCACAGCCGCCACCTCCCCAGGTCCCGCCCCCCGCTCGGCGCGCGGCGGGCGGAGCGGGCGGGGGGAATGGCGTGAGAAAGTGACGCGGCGTGGGCAGAGGGCGGTGCGCCAATGGGGACGCGGCAGGGGCGGCGGACGCCCAATGGGAGCCGTGCGCCGGCCGGAGACAGCCAATGGGAGCGCGCGCCCGACCGCGGGTGAGGGTAGGAC
>VWZS01001401.1:0-34868 GCA_013397075.1 Rhabdornis inornatus
AGCTCTGCACAAGCTGCCCTGGCGTGGCCTGGCCTCTCCCGGCCAGGGGCCTGCCCACCGTCCCTCTCCCGACATCTCCTGCCCTTCTTGGTTTAATAAAGTTTTCCTGCATCCAATTTCTGTCTCTCTGTATTTTTCTGGAATTTTGTTTCCTCCGCAGCTGTAGTGTAGATTCTGATCTCTCCATTTTCACCCGGGTGTATCATGCATTTTCCCTGTTTGCCAGTTCAGGTGATTTCTGCTTTTTTTGTATCAGTTCATGTTCTACATTTTGGCTTACTCAGTATTAATTCCATTCATTTTTCCTGGATTCACCCTGTCTGTCAGACACGCAGGGACTTGTTTGCTAATTGAAAGGGAAATTGGGTGTGCTCTTTCACTTGCTTTTACAGGTTCTTCTTACATTACCATGCCTCTGATATTTTATATTTTCAGTTTATTCACTCCAGAGCATGTAAAGGGCACCGGGACCTCTGGCTCAGCCAGGTGACTGGACACTCACCGTCACAGCAGGAGCTGATGTCCCCAGGCTTTGAGAGTATAAAATCCCAACCTGCCCTTAGTTTGTCCGTCCTTGGAGGCACCATCTCGAGCTGTTACTCTTTTTTTGCCCCATGATTAAATTATTTTAAGGATCCAGGGGTCTGAGAGTCTGCTTGGAAAACCTGGGCTGGAGGCAGTGAGGAATCCTTGACTGTGAGTGTGAGAGGTGCGGGGACTCAAGCAGAGCTCACTGGATCCAGAGGTCTTGGCTCAGATGGTTCTGGATGCGGCCCTCAGTGCTCTGGGCTGGTTGACAACCTGGGGATCGGTCCTGGGTTGGACTGGATGATGTTGGAGGTGTTTTCCTCATTCCTGGGATTCTGAGGTGGCTCCTGGAAGGTGGGACAGGAAAGTTTCCTTGCCATTGCACCACCTCCTTTCCCCGTGGCCAGCAGGCACCTGGCTCTGTCCTATCCCATAATGGTCACTCCATTCCTGCTGCTCCCAGCAGTTCTGCCACCTCGTTTTTCCAGTCAGAAACTCTCATTCCCTCCTGCTCTGTGCCACTCAGCTTTCTGTTATCAGGGCTCCCAAAAGATGTGCCAATGCCAGGAACACGAATAATTAGAGGTTTTTTTGGGGACAGGTCCTTGAGCAAGGAATGGAGCAAACTCCCTCCACCCCATAACTCCCATAGACACTGAGACAAAGGTCAGCTCTTGGCTGGGTTTTGCAATCAGGCATGAGCTCACTGCGAGCAGGCATCCAGCCCAAATTAAAGCTGTGTAATCATTGTTCCCTCGGTGTTAATGGCTCTCTCCAGGGGTGTTATCTTGGGCTGAGCTCTTGTCTGACACCACTCCTAATTAGGCTGGTAGCTGCCTGGCACTGTCTCGCTGAGAGCTGTGAAATCTGGCAGTCGAAGCTCAGGTATTCAGCTGGGCTCACGATTTACACCCAAGCACCTCTTGGAGGCTGAGGGTGGAAGCAAAGATCAGAAGAGAGAAGAGGGAAAGGCATCTGCATTTTGTGAAATTGTCCCAAAACTGCCCCGGATGAGAGGAAAGAGGGGACAGGGAGGATGGAGCAGGGAGAGAGACAAGAACCTGTCAGGGGGGAGCTTTTGGAGATGCAGCAAGGGATGTTCAGGTTGGACACAGGAATTTCCTCCTGGAAATGGTGGTCAGGCCTCGGAAAGGGGCTCAGGAAGGTTTGGAATTCCTATCCCTTGAGATATCCAAGGAATTCCTGGATGCTGGGCTGAGTTACCTGGTGGGGATCAGGCACAGCTTGGATCATCTCAAAGGTCTTTTCCAACCTAAAAAATTCTGTGGGGTTTTTTGGTCAAAATATTCTCAAATAAGTGTTTGCTTACCTGTAAAAATGAAGTCTGTTTTCTGAAAATAAAAGCAGCATTCATGGGTACCATGGACTAATTTCCATTTCAATTTTTTACTTATGGCCATCTGACAGATCCAGTCCCATACAAGGAAGAATATTGGAATTACCCGTGAAAAATAAGATTTGCTGTTCCTTGACACTGATCAAGACATTTTCTTTGAAAGAGTCCCAGGTGAAGGAAGAGGTAAATCCTCTCTAATGCATCAGTTCATGTTCTTTTTACCTCACCTGCTGACAGGTTCAGCCAAACCTTCCCCGAGGCAACTTTATCATGGCAGTGATTAGCGAAAAAAAGAGAAGGTAGTGCCTCATCTTTGCTCATCAGATACCAATCTCAAAAATTGCTTCCCTTTGTTCACCTTCCTCCTATTGTTCCTTCTCAGAACGTGCTTTGCCAGAACTTCGGGCAGTATTTTTTAGCTTTGCCTTTGAAGGCAGTTGGATGATTTCTAAGACATCGCCTGGAAGATGTAAAATTAAAAGGAACTCCAGCACTAAATTAACCACTCAAAAAAAAAAAGAGCCATGGAATATCCCAGGTTGGAAGGGCCACACAGGGATTGAGTCGAACTCCTGGCCCTGCACAGCCACCCCAAGAATCCCACCCTGTGCCTGAGAGCGTTGCGCTTGAGCTCTGGCAACTTTGGGGATGCGACTGTTCCCTGTTCCAGTGCCAAACTGGATGTAAATAATTGGGATAACTTCTGGAAGTCTGACAACTGGAATAATTCGTGTAATAATTAGTGAGAGAGGACTTTCAGCTGCCAGATCATCTCAGCCCGGTTCTGATGGGGAGGAGAGGGAGCCCCGAATCCCACCCTGGGGATTAAGAGGAAAAAACAAAGGCAGGTGTTGGATGCAGGACTTTTTTATTCAAGGGCAGGGAAGGCCCCACTGGACAAGGACACATGAGGGGCGGGGAAGAGGAATCCGAACAAAGGGAGGAAGAAATAAAAAGGAGAATTTCCAGAGGGGTTCTGGCTCCACGGTCAGAAGTGAAGTCTGGTGCTGTGCCCCTTCCTCAGGAGCTCAGGTGTGGATCCAATGGTGCCATTTGCCGAGTTGAAGGATTTTCCCCTCGGGTTTAGCAGGAGCCGCAGCTGCCGCGGCCGTAGCGGCCGTAGCGGGAGGACCAAGGGCTGCAATAGCCAGAGCCAAAGGATCTGCCAGAGCCATACAGGCCCCGGAACCCCCCACAGGAGCCCAGACCCCCATAGCCCAGCGAGGAGCCCCCATAGCCACAGAGACCCCCGTAGCCCAGGGAGCCAAATCCCCCATAGCCCAATCCCCCATAGCCCAGGGAGCCGTAACCCCCGTAGCCCCCGTAGCCAAATCCCCCATAGCCCAGGGACCCGTAGCCCCCGTAGCCCGGGGAGGCCCCAGAGGCTGCAAGGACGGGAGCTCCGGCCGATCCCACCACGGAATCCTGCGGGAAGGAGCTGNTGCGGGGATCAGAGGTTGATCTGCAAGAGTTGATTTGAGCAAGTACAAGATGTTATTCACCTCCAGAAAAGGGCTCTGGAGTTGGCTGCTTTTCCCCAGACAGGAGCGCTTTGAAGCACCGGAATTTCCCCACGTCTCTTAAAGATGAAAATTGAATGAGAACAGCCCAAATGATTTGCTGGGGCACTTTGGTGAGTCAGGGGATCAACAAGAGTCGAGTGTGTTGTTATTCAGGATTTCATGACTCCGGCTTTTCATTCCCACTGATCTCCTTTGTGCTGATCCTTGTCAGAACAGGGATTATAACTCATTGTCTGTTCAGATGGAGTCTTTCAGATGAGACCATTACAAGGGAATTGCAAAGACAATTGTCCCAAATTTCCAGACATTGAATCAGGACTTTGTGATCCCTACAATGAGCTTAACACCCCAGCATTTTGATTTTGGGCTCCGAACTCTTTTGAAAAATTCTTGCACCAAACCACTTGCCATCCTTAACTTGGGAAAAACCAGTGCTTCACATTTCAGCTCCTTAAATTCCCTCCAGGATCCCTTTCAATCTTAAATAAACCTCTTACAGAGTGTTTTAAACAGTTCTCAATTCTTCTCTGTGTCCTACTCCAAGCCAGTGCCTGGTCCCTGGGGGTGCTCATGCCAATTTATTTTGAATTTTAAGCATTTTGGGTGATTTGTAATAGAACAAACTGGATCTAAAGGCAGGTTTGCCTCTAAACTCAACATTTCCCTGCGAACCAAGAAGATTTGAACTTTCAAAATAATTTCCAGTCACACATTTAACCAAGCATAGGGTAGGAATAAACACTGAACCTGTCCCATCGTGGATACAACAGGTGAAGGTGACCCAATACCCAACACAATTTTCTGACAAGAAACTTTCTGTTTGGTTTGGAGCAAAACACCGACCTCGAAAGAGAGCAGCCTTCCATGAGGCTTTCACAAGGTTTATTTCTCCACCCAAAATTTTGCCTACGAGTTCCCAATGGAAGAGAGAACCCCTGATGAATCGTACAGCAAAGAGGGATTCCAAAAGCAGCAAAAAACAATTCCAAAAGCAGAAAAGAAATGGTTCCAAAAGCAGCAAAGAGCAATTCCGAAAGCAGCAAAGAGCAGCTCCAGACTTACCGAGTCGTTGAGAAGAACGAGTGAAGGGAAGATGTTTGGGAGAACCCCGAGTGGAAACAGCTTTTATACACTTCAGAGCTGCCTGAGGGCTCAGAGGAGCTCATTAGTTGACACAGAACATTTTTTTGTATTGATTGCTCCTCGAAGTGATGAAATTGTTGCTCTTTGTGTTTATCCTTGATTTCAATTATCGCCTTACGTCACGTGAGGTCCTTTGATCTGAAACGTTGATGGGTGAAATTAGTGCATCTTTCATCCTAAAACATGATTCACAAATTAATATCAGTTTTCTGGAGTGGCACCATGTACTGAACTGTTCATACACAAATATCCTTGTCCTGTCTTATAAGACAATAATGCTCTGACATTTACAGAAATTATAAAAATCTTCGAATGCTTTGGACACACAAATATCCAGAAAAATCTAATTTTTTTTTTGACCCTTGAGCCACAGCTTAAACCTGAGTTTAGTTCTGAAGGGAGATAAATTTATGATTTTAAGGATTAGAATGGAAAGCTCAAAATAATCAGAATGTACATTGAATTAATAATTGAATTTATGTTTTATTGAGCTGGCTCCGTCTCTGGAAGTGTTCAAGGTCAGTTTGGATCAACCTGGGATAGTGGAAGGTGTCCCTGTCCATGGCAGAGAGTGAAACAAGATGGCCTTTGAACCATTTTAAACCATTCCATGATTCTATATAGGAAAAACCCCAAATTTAGCTGCAGTGGAAATAAAAACCCTTTTGTTTTTAGAGAAGATCTTGTAGCTAATCCCATCCTTGACGGCATCTTTCAACACAGAGCAATTACGAAGTGGGAATCTGCTGGGAAAAGCAAATGTTGGATTTGCTGATGTTTCTCTCTCTGTTTACACCACAATTGTCCTACTCTATCATTATCATCTTTATCATAATCACCCACGTGGTTCTCTTCACAGCATGAATTATTTATGAATTACAAGCTTTTCCAAACCTGGAGATACTTATGAGGATTTCCTGAGCCATTATGCTGGGGGAAAAAAAAATTCATGTCAAATTTTACAAGAATTCCAAGGGATTTTCAAGCACCTTCTGAACACCCATTACTGACTTGTTCCTACTGTGTCAGAGTTATATTAAACCTGTGCCTGGGTGTAAACACCCCACAATTACAAGAGATTATCACATTAAAATGGGTAAATTGAGGCCACTTGGGTTTTTCCCATAATCAGCTCTGGGTTTGTAACTTTGACCTTCCTGTCTTTGACCTTAAGAATAAAATCTAGTTCTCACTTTTGTTTAAAACACAGAATGTTGTGTTTGTAACGTGTAAAAATAGGAGGGAAAACATGAGAAAGGAAAATAAAGCTTGATGAAACAACTCAGAAAACTCAATTTCCACAGAATTGTGGCTGCCAGGTGAAATATTTCTCAGTTTCCAGGGACTGAAAGACAACCAGGAGAGAGTTTAAAAAGGAACATGGAGACTTCTAAGGGATGAATTGGCAGGAAAAGAGGAGATGGATTAAAACTGAGAGAGAGGAGGTTTAGGTGGGATATTGGGAAGGAATTGTGAGGGTGGGGAGGCCCTGGCGCAGGTGATTCCATGGATTCCCCATCCCTGGAAGTGCCCAAGGCCAGGATGGACAAGGCCAGGGTGGACGAGGTGTCCCTGCGCATGTCGGGGGCTGCCACTGGATGATCTTCAAGGTCTTTTTCAACCCAAACCAGTCCACAAGAACAATTTATGATAAAAAGTCCATTCAAAAATGCTCCTGCTGATTGTGTTTGCCTTGCCTTGAGTAGGTGGAGGGAGAAATGCTGAGCCTGCAGAACCGATGCTTTTCCCTTTGTTATTTGTCCCCAGTCCTCATTCGAGTTCCCAAAAGAAACTCCATTGGCTCCACGTCTCCTGTTGATCACACTCAAGGGCCTTTACCTGGGCAAAACCATGAGTGTCCTCCAATCATCCTAATTATGAAGGACTCCTAAATAAATCAAGTCAGCTTCATTTCCTCCCCTAACGCTAAGGAAAGCAATGGGATTGTAAAAAATAATTCCCCGCATAAAGCCCGGAGACAATAGAGGTCTGGGCTGGAATGTGCAGCTCACGCTATGTGTGGGTTTGAAGAGAACCAGGCAATAAGCGAAGACAATTTCAGCACTTTGAGGAATTATGTGTCCTGCAATTTGGGGT
Source organism: Rhabdornis inornatus (assembly GCA_013397075.1). Lineage (NCBI taxonomy): Eukaryota > Metazoa > Chordata > Aves > Passeriformes > Rhabdornithidae > Rhabdornis > Rhabdornis inornatus. The sequence goes on from VWZS01001401.1 coordinate 6,649, forward strand.
TGGGACCTAATTACGAACTGGCGCATCAGGTGCCTGGTGCCCTCTGGGCAAGCAGGGAGCTCTATAAAAGGTGTCTGCTTCAGGTCCTTCCATCCACTTCTCTCACCTGTTCTGCCTCCGTGAACCAGGTAAGTCACTTTTCTCTCAAACTTCTTGAACTCGAACTTCCTGTCAAGAAATCTGGTTGTGGTCAGGCGGCTGCTGCTCTCTGTACGATATTTGGTGTTTAATTTCTCTTCCATCTCTATGTCTGGTAGGAGAGGGGTTCACTGAGTGGGATTGAACCCTAAACTTGTATTATTTTAGCACAATTCCAAAGGGTTCCTTGTCTGTATTTTAGGAGATAAAGAATAACCTGCATATGTGGCTATATTTCGTAGAGTTTTGCTGAGTTTGTAATAGTAAAGATAAAATGTGAGTAAAAATCATCAGCTAAGAGTAATTTACTACTGAAGAAATTATCCAACCTGGAAATTCAAAGACACAAATGAGGAGTTACAGACTGTGTTGGACTGAAGTCAGGAGTAGCCTGGAGACCACAGTGACAGGAAAAATAGGAATAGGAAACACATTTAATTCCCAGATTTGTTACTGATACCCTTGGACTGCTTCAGCACAGCCTACAGTTTGCTATTCCTTTAAAATTAATAGAAATTAACGCCTTCTAGAGATCAACCTCCCATCCCTGCAAGATGTCCTGCTACGACCTGTGCTCCACCGCTGGCTCCGGCGTCCTGCGCCCCCAGCCCCTGGCTGACAGCGGGAACGAGCCCTGCGTCCGCCAGTGCCCCGACTCCACCACCGTGATCCAGCCTCCCGCCGTGGTGGTCACCTTCCCCGGCCCCATCCTCAGCTCCTTCCCGCAGGATTCCGTGGTGGGATCGGCCGGAGCTCCCGTCCTTGCAGCCTCTGGGGCCTCCCCGGGCTACGGGGGCTACGGGTCCCTGGGCTATGGGGGATTTGGCTACGGGGGCTACGGGGGTTACGGCTCCCTGGGCTATGGGGGATTGGGCTATGGGGGATTTGGCTCCCTGGGCTACGGGGGTCTCTGTGGCTATGGGGGCTCCTCGCTGGGCTATGGGGGTCTGGGCTCCTGTGGGGGGTTCCGGGGCCTGTATGGCTCTGGCAGATCCTTTGGCTCTGGCTATTGCAGCCCTTGGTCCTCCCGCTACGGCCGCTACGGCCGCGGCAGCTGCGGCTCCTGCTAAACCCGAGGGAAAAATCCCAAGTCGCCAACAGATGGAATGTGATGGTTTCACAGCCAAGGGGCTTGGAATCACTGCTGCTCCATCCCAAGGCCACGGATCTCTAGCTGTTCATCCCCTTTTGAATTGCTCCTCTTTCAGCTTCGGCCTTAAAGCTTCTCCCGCCCCATTTCTGTGCTGCCTGGGGTAAATCTGGAACTAAAGGGCTCAAAATGGGCCCTGTTTGTTCACATCAACATCTGGGATTTAGAAGAGAACCCAAATCAGTCCCACGTGAATGTGCCTCTCCTGCAGAAGAATTTCTTGCTTCTTGGAGACTCTGCAAATGCATTGCTTTGCTTATTGTTCATTAAAAGTTTGTTGCATCAAAGTTCCCATGTTCTGGTGTTCTGTTCTCCTGGTTTCAACTTTGTTATTTGGCTTTGGAGAAGCCTCACCTGTGCAGGTGCCAGTAACAGCCTAAAATATCCTGGAATCATGGAATAGTTTGGGTTGGGAGGGATCTTAAAGCTCGTCTCATTCCATGCTCTGCCATGGGTAGTGACACCTCTCACTGGACCAGGTTGCTCAGACCTTCATCCAACCTGTCCCTAAACTATGGAGATGAATGTCCTGCCCCAAAAAAAAGGGGAATATTAGATTTCAGTATGAATTTCTTCCAGGTAAAGCTTCATCTCTTTGGGCTCCAGGCTCTGACTCAAATATTTCCTCAGTCAAATGTTTGAACTCTGTCCTCAGGAATAACCTCAGCAGGAAGTTAAATCAATTTCCTGTCAAATCTTTAAATAAAGTTTTCTGGGTCATGGAGTGGAACTTCGAAATATGAAATCTTTCTGTATAATCCTGAAATATAAAGTGTTGGATGGTTTTTGACAGAAAAACAACTCCTTGAAGGATTCATTCACACCAGCAAGAAAAGCTGGAGGAGAGAAAACCTGGGAAAATGGTACCTGGAAAAATTAGGAGGTGGAAAATATCTTAACCTGTGAGCAAACCCCTCCTTCTTCTCTGCTCTGGTGAGACTCCACCTTCCAGGATCTACAGGGAAGCTGGAGAGAGACTTTTCCTTGGGAATTGGAGTGACAGGACAAGGGAGAATGTATTCAAACTGACAGAGGGCAAATTTAGGTTGGATATTAGGAAGAATTCTTTCCTTGTGAGGGTGGATAACCTGGCAAGGGTTTTCCAGGGAATTTCTGGTTGCCCCATCCCTGCCCCAGTGCCAGGTCTCGTGGGAGGTGTCCCTGCCCATGGTGGGGGGTGGAAGGAGAAGATCTTCAGGATCCTTTCAATCCAACCCATTCCATGAGTCCATGGCTCTGTAATGTTTTTATTGTGGCCCTGAACAGCTGGGGAGGGAGGATTCCTGCTCCCAAATTCCGGATCAAGGAATAGTGACTGGCTTTACCCCCAGCTGGGATATTCCAGGTGATTTGGAAGTCCGAACCTCAGCCAGTTGTAAGGATATGAATTTCCCCCCCCCCCCCCTTCCCGTACAGAGAGAAGTGTTGCAAACCCGCATCCAGAGAAATTAAAACTAAAACTTCATTGTTTTTTTTGCAGAACAGAATCTCTTTAATGAGAAAAAAGCATTCACAGAAAAGCATGGCAGAATATGAAGAATATCAGGTCACAGGCAGCTCCTTCCGTGGTTGCTCCTCTCCAGCTGGACGGTGAAGTTGCATTTCAGAAGAATATAAATTATTGCTTTATCCCACATGTTACACACACACAGATAGGAAAAAAAAAGCCCAGAAGACAACAAGCAGAAGGCGAATGAATCAAGGAGTGGTGTGCTTCCAGCTCCACCAGAGTGGGGTGGTCACAACATCTCCTCTGGGGCCAGGATGGGATCTCTCCATTGCCGGTTATTCCTTACTCCAGGATATTTCCGTAGGGTCTAGCAGGACCCCCAGAAGCCGCGGCCGTAGCGGCCGTACCAGGAGGAGTAGGGGCTGCAATAGCCAGAGCCAAAGGCTCTGCCAGAGCCATACAGGCCCCGGTAGCCACCACAGGAGCCATACAGGCTCCCATAGCCCCCATAGCCATAGAGACCCCCGTAGCCCAGGGAGCCATAACCCCCGTATCCATAGAGACCCCCATAGCCCAGGGAGCCGTAACCCCCGTATCCATAGAGACCCCCGTAGCCCAGGGACCCGTAGCCCCCGTAGCCCAGGGAGGCCCCAGAGGCTGCAAGGACGGGAGCTCCGGCCGATCCCACCACGGAATCCTGCGGGAAGGAGCTGAGGATGGGGCCGGGGAAGGTGACCACCACGGCGGGAGGCTGGATCACGGTGGTGGAGTCGGGGCACTGGCGGACGCAGGGCTCGTTCCCGCTGTCAGCCAGGGGCTGGGGGCGCAGGACGCCGCAGGCAGCAGAGGAGGGGTACAGGTCGTAGCAGGACATCTTGCAGGGATTGGAGGTCGACAGAGGCTAAAAAAGAAGACAAGGACTTCAAAATTCAGCAGTTTCTGTTAAAATAAAAAGTAGGATATTCTGAGTATTCCCCACTTTGCAATCTCAGCGATGTCTTTTTCAAAAGAGTGGGGTTTTTTTTCAAAAATTCTCCAAAGGGTGTCCACACACAAGAGCAAGTGGGAAATGCTCTGAAAACCTCATCCCTCGTAACATCCTGCAAAGAACTAAGACTTATTTCTCAACATTGAACTGAAAACTGGGAAGTAAAAGCAGTGAGAGCAAAGTGACTTTGTCCAAGGTCGTTGGATGAGTCATTAGGAAAACTCGGATTTGGGTTCAGCAGGTTTGCATGAGATGGAGCTTATAGAGAACTTAATTACAGTAGCTTCATCTTCCCACTCATCCCAATTTTGCTGAGAGTCAAGGGAACAACAGATTATAGGATTGTGAGTGCCTGGCTTTCCCAGCAAAGCACCTGACGAGACAATAAAGAACAAATCTCTAACGATGTTCTGTAAATCCTTAACAGAGTTTTGAGGAGGAACTTGAAAGCGAGAAGGTGAAGGAGAGCCTGACGATTTTCGGTAGCAGGAAACACAAATGGCTTCGTCACGTGTGGACGGCTGCAGGGGTGACACCCTTGTCAAACCTTGAATGTTTTATGCAACCCTTGAGGTGGGTTAAAAGTGAGGATCAGACAATCACAGGCTTCCTCAAACTGGAAGTGACTCAAAAGGCTCAAGTCCAACCACTTGCTCTTTGCGGGATTATGTAGAACTAAACCAGAGAACCTTGGAATTTTCTGGCTTGGAAGAGATCTTAAATCCTATCCAGTCCCACCCCCTGCCATGGGTACGGACACCTCCCACTATCCCAGGCTCCAAGCCCCATCCCAGCTGACTTTGGACACTCCCATGGATGGAGAATCCATGGAATATCCCTTCACAGGGAAGTATTTCTTCCTGATATCCAATCTAAATTCCCTCTCTGTCACCTTGACCCCACTCCCTGTGTCCTGTCTCTGCAGTTCCTGAGGAAAAGTCCCTGGAGCCCCTGCAAATCCTGGGAGGGGCTCTGGGGCCTCCACAGGCTCAACATCCCCAACATTCCCAACCTGGATCCACAGGGAATGGGCTCCAGTCACCTCGGCTGACTCAGAGCATGCTCCAAGGTCTGGTGTTCCTGACACCAAGAGCTCCACAGGGCTCCACACACCAAAAAGTTTTATCTGCCACCCCAGAGACAGAAAAGTCCTTGATCTTTCCCAAGTCTACGCAAATTCACCCAACAGAGCAGATGTTGGACATCAACTCGAGTTGAAGCCAAGAATAAAAAACACACGGAGAGCAACGGAGAAGATTCAGACTTACCCAAGTCTCCAAGAGGTCGAGGGAAGCGTTTGGAGGAGCGAGGAGACAGAGGAGCTTTTATATCAGCTGGAGGTACCAGATCAGCATCTCTTGCCCGCCCCAATTCCAAACTCATGCAACCACCAGGGTGATGAAATTGTTGGGTTCATTATTGGCGTTTATGAGGCCTTTCAAATTTGTTTGTAGTAATGATCTAAACATCACCTGAGATTATAGAGAATTCTTTCATCTCGTGATGGCCTGGGGGGAAATTGATACCTGGTGTTATTCCTGTCACTTCCTTGGAATTACAACAGGAATCGCCAAGCCAGCTCCTCTTGGTATTAACTGAACACCTGGAGAGTGGCTCATGGGTTTATCAGAATCAAAAATTGCACTGGAATTTAATCCTAAGCAGGAAAAATGGTGAAATCCTGAATTCTGACCAAGTCCAGAGGGTTCCATGGGGGAGACAGAGAGGAACCTTTGTCTTCCTGAGGCTTTTTGGGGTTCAGGAGATAAATAAGGAGTGAATTCACAAAGTTATCTGAAGCCACAAAGGGATTGGAGGTCCTGAAGAGACTTTTCCTGGGTGTTGGTCATCCAAATACAGTCCCTGAGAACATTGAACTGGCCTGAGGAAACTCGGGATTTTTTTTTAGGAAAAATGGATCCTCCGGTACAAAAGTCAAAATGTGATGGAAGTGCTTTGAATTATCGCCTTGGGTTCTTAGGAATTCATGAGCTTCAGTGATACACAAGTCATAAATCCCAAAAAGGGCTGAGCTGGAAGTTTCTGGGATGAGGGAACAATCAGGAATTTGGAATGTTGTGATGCAAATGCTCCTTCTTGCCTCGTTTATGGATGGGCCATTTTAATATTGCAGACTCTGCACCACACGTGATCCCTAAATGGTGAGGTGGGGTTCTCAGCCTTTGGGGGGCACAGCGATTTTGGACAATAATCTTTTCAAGCTTCCAGGGAGCAAGTCCATGCAAATCCTGTGGATGATCCAGTAGATTAAAGGAGCTGGATTTAGGTGCCTCAACAATTATGGAATGATGTCACATTCAAACACCTCAGTCAAGATATTTGTGTCCTTGGTATCATCAGTTCAAGGGTGAATGCTGGGGGTTTGTGCCCCTTCAGGTTTTTTCGCAATGAGAAATAATTAGAAATAAAAAATTCCGAATAAAACACGGAATTTCTTGAGCCGTAGTTTATCCAAAAAACAATTCCCGGCATGAGGCAACCACAGGCTCTGCTCCCAGGGAAGAAGGGGCAGGAAAACAGGGAATGGCTTTGGTTGGAGGTCGGTCACAGCTTGGACTCAATGGTCTTGGAGGGCTTTTCCAATGCAAATAATTCCAAGATTCTGTAACAAAAACCATTTAAGGACCATCGGATGCTTTCCACGCCTTCCTTTGGCTTCCGTATTGTTCTCACATTAAGAGTTGAGACTGATAACGATAAAAATAACCTCCCCAAAGTGGCTCTAGATCATTTCATCTCCAAATTTTTGGGTTTTTTTTTTAAATGGAAAAAAAGGTCTGCACATGAGATGACCCCAAGCAAGCAGACGGGTTTTGCCATTAATGACGGAGAAGCTCCAGAAGAGCGTCGGGGTAATTCCTGCTGGAACGCCGGGGCTGTGGACGGAATGATAACAGGAATGAAGATGACTTGTCACCATTCCAGACGAAAAGAGGGCTCTGTGACGAAACGCACCTATCATGTTTCACGAGACTTCGGACCAGCAAACAAACAAAGAGTCAGCAGAACTTCGAGGACCTACGTGTCGCATTCATTTGGGGTTTGCCCCAATTATGCACATCCCCAAATTGCACCTTAGGTGATCCCTGGGATCTTGGGAATGGTATAAAAGCTCACCCAACCCAGGGCTCTTCACTTCGCCTTCCTCGCTTCATTCACCTCCGTGAGAAAGGTAAGCACCATCCTAAGGGATCTCTTCCCTTGGAATATTCCCTTAGAAAATTCCAGTCTCTCTTTTCTGCTGGTTTTCATCAAGGTTGGGATCATCCATAAGGATTCTAAGATTCTTAATAATTGGATTATTTTGTGATGGTTTTATTTTTGTTTGGTGCCGGACATTCACGGGTTTGAAATTATGAAATAATTCTTTCTTGCTAGTAGAAATTAGAAAAATAACCAAAGCAGCCTGCAAAATCTTACAGAAGGTTTGTTAGGCCAACAAGAATTTCTTATGGGTTATATCATGAAAGTTCTTGGTATTTGTGTGGTAGAAGCTTAAGGGTCAGTCAGTCCTAAGAGGAGAAGCTGAGGGAGCTGGAGGGGCTGAGCCTGGACAAAAGGAGGCTCAGGGGGAATTCCTGGCTCTCCACAACTCCCTGACAGGAGGCTCAGGTTGGACACAGCAGGAATTTCTTGCTGGGAAAGGCAGCTGTTGTAGGAGAGGCCACAAAAGGTGGTGGAAGAAATTTATGGATGAGACCTTTGTGTGGTTTTGGCAGAGCAAAGAACTGCTTTTAGATGGGAATGAAGTACAAGAAATTAGGAATGAGACCCCAGGAGAGATGACAGCTCAGGGTGCAAGTAATTTACAAAAACACTGATGAGAAGGAAAGACAACCAAGACTTGAGACGTAACAATTGTTTTCATCCACGTCCGCCAACTGTCAAACCTTTTAACCCTTGAATTTCTGTCTTTTGCTCACTCCTCAGCGTCTGCTGACCTCCAATCCCCGCAAGATGTCCTGCTACGACCTGTACCCCTCCTCTGCTGCCTGCGGCGTCCTGCGCCCCCAGCCCCTGGCTGACAGCGGGAACGAGCCGTGCGTCCGCCAGTGCCCCGACTCCACCACCGTGATCCAGCCTCCCGCCGTGGTGGTCACCTTCCCCGGCCCCATCCTCAGCTCCTTCCCGCAGGATTCCGTGGTGGGATCGGCCGGAGCTCCCGTCCTTGCAGCCTCTGGGGCCTCCCTGGGCTACGGGGGCTACGGGTCCCTGGGCTACGGGGGTCTCTATGGATACGGGGGTTACGGCTCCCTGGGCTATGGGGGTCTCTATGGATACGGGGGTTATGGCTCCCTGGGCTACGGGGGTCTCTATGGCTATGGGGGCTATGGGGGCCTGTATGGCTCCTGTGGGGGCTACCGGGGCCTGTATGGCTCTGGCAGAGCCTTTGGCTCTGGCTATTGCAGCCCCTACTCCTCCTGGTACGGCCGCTACGGCCGCGGCTTCTGGGGGTCCTGCTAAACCCTACGGAAAACCCTCTGGCTGATGTAGAAGGGCAAAGCAAAATGCAGATTTTTCTTCCCTTTAAATTCTTTCCCGATACCTCCACGGGTTCAATTCCTCGTTATCTTCTTCTCTACCTTCCCTGTGGCTGAATGCAGTGACAGACTGAAGTGTCTTTCAGGCTCTGCTGCCTTGCAGTTACAACCCTGATGTTACCATGTTGTTTGTGTTCTTTTCGTTCTCATTAAAACTCTGTTGCATCACTGAAAATCCTCGCGTTGGGCTTTTGTGTCCTCACCCACCCCGAGTTTGCCAAACTCGCTGGGTAAACCTCCCTGCTCTGCAGGAGGCTGCAAAAACATTGAGCAAACCCTGCCCAGAGGGGGAACGTCTCCATGGAGAGCCTTCCATGGGCTCGTTTTACCCATGGATTTACAATTTCAGTCGGTTTACTGAATTTCAACGTGGTCACAGCGTGGTGGCCAAAGATGAGCAGAAGTTTCCTCTCTGTCTTGAGCCCTGTGTGCAGAGGGAACTGCCACAAATCCACAGCAAGGACCTCATGAATGGTCATGGAACCCTAGAACTGAGTTGGAAGTGCCTTGAAGATCATCAAGGCCATGGGCAGGGACACCTTCAACCACGACTTGGGCAATTCCAGGAATGGGGCAGCCAGGGAATCACCTGTGCCAGGGAAGAATTCATTCCCAAAATCCAACCTAAACCTCCTTCTGGCAATTTGAATCCATTCCCCCTTGTCTTGTCACTCCAGACCCTCCGAAAAAGTCCCTCCCCGTGTTTCCTGTGGCCCCCTTTAGGTCCTGGAAAGCCACATTTGGGCCACCCCAGAACCTTCTCCAGGCTGAAAAATCCCAGTTCCTTCATTCACTTCATATCCCCAGCATTTGGGACTCCTTTGGCTCTGTTTAATTTATTTAAATATGAAATAGAAATAGAATTTGTGTCCGTATTTTATAAGTAGCCTAAAACCCAACAAAAGCACCGCACATGTCATTATCTTCTTATGTCATCAGCAAAGCACAAAGCCACCTCCTGAGTCAGGCAGATCCTTATCTCACAAGGAGTTTTCCTTATCTGCTTCAGCTGCCAAAAGATCTCGGGGTATGCATTTTCCTGCAGCAAAAAAAGATTCGTTGAACATCACCACGTTCAGAGAACTTCTGGCCAGAAACTGAAGGGAAAATGTGAATTTAAAAAGGCAAAAGCTGCTGCAGTGCCCAGCTCGCCTCTTTGTAACAGGACAGCAAACTTCTCAGTGTTGATTACCTAAAAAAGCAGTGAAAAATCTGGGGTTTGTTTCATTGTCTCTGGAAAATTGAATCCCAGCAGGACCCAGAGCTTCCCCAGTGGTATCCAAATGACAGGTGGAGGGGATGTTCTACATCCTGCCAGGACCTGAAAATCAGCCAGAAAATCTATCTACCTCCTGCCAGGACCTGAAAAATCTGCCTGAAAAACCTGTGGGGGTGAAGGTGAGGGTAAGAAAAGCTCAGGTTACAAAAGGAGCCCTTAAGCAGGGTTTAAGCCGGGCTCTAACGGAGATCCCGCGGTGCTTCCGGAGGGAAGGGACAAAGGATCCACGTGGTGACAGCGGATGGTGGCTGAGCCACCACCCTGGGGTCAGGGCAGTCCTTGAGTTGGTCATCAGGAAACGTGATGGTCACTGGGTGACGTGAGCGTGGCCATCACCCAGTGGAAACTTCTGTGGAACCAGGGGAAACGCTTGGAAATCTGATGGAAATGGGAAAATTGAGTGTCCAGCTCTGGGCCCCACATGGCAAGGGAGACATGGAGGGGCTGGAGAACGTCCAGGGATGGGAATGGGGCTGGAGCAGATGGAGAAGGGAATGGAGAATCCTGAGGGGGATCAGCCTGGAGAAAAGGGGGATCCAGGGGGAATTTTGGGCTCTGCCAGGGAAAATTTGGGATCTGGTCCCAGGGAATGGGACAGGACAAGAGGGAGGAGCCTCGAGCTGTGCCAGGGGATGCCCAGGTGGGAAATCTGGGAAAATTCCTCCTGGAAAGGGCGGCCAGGCCTTGGAAAGGTCTCAGGGAGGTTTAGAGTGACCACCCCTGGAGGTGCCTGAGGAATTCCTGGAATTCTGGGTGTCCAGGTGGGGATTGACCCCATGTTGGACTCGGTGGCCTGGGAGCTCTTTCCCAACTTAAATAATCCTGGGATTCTGTGAAACTCCAGGCGGTTTCGAGGAGGGCCTTTTGATACATCCTGAGCTTCTGGAGAACCCGAGGCTCCCATTAACGCCTTTATCACACCCGGGTCGCCTCGCGGTGACGAAAGAGTTTTGCTCAATATTTCTGTTTATGAGTTGATTCAAATTCTGACGCTGCCACGAAACGCAAATTACAACCCAAAGATTTCTTTCATCTCAGCACTTTAATTGGCCGGGGTTCACGCCTGGTAACGTTCCGTAAAATGTGTTGGGAATGACAGCGCGGATTCTGCTGCTTCATTTATTCACCTCTCATTAGCTGACATAATGCTGCTGGCTCAGGGGTTAATCATCATTTTCATCTGCTTGAAGGTGCAAGATTTTTTTCCTTTCTTCTTCACCCGTGGTAGATAAAAAATTGATTAAAACCTCGGTGTCTTCCTTGTGAAATCAGCAGCGTTTACGCATGGTTGAAATTCAGATTTGGGCAAAACCATCCAGTGCTTTTCAGAGGAAGTTACAGATATTTTTTTAAATCATCCAGATCTGTGTTTTATCTCTCCCAGATGTTCAGGCGACAAACAGAGAAAATGTGAATTGAAACATCAGCACAGGAGGGAAATCTCACCCAAATAAAAGAAAAATTAGATGAGAAAATCCACTGAAATCCTGAGGTGAGAAACCATGAGCTGGTGAAGGGAACACGAAGAGTTCACTTGGACAAACTTTTTTTTTTTTTACGTTTTATTTTTAATATTAAATTTAAGATAAATTTTAATTCTATTTCAAAATGCTGGACTGTCAGAACACAACCACATATTTATATTGCATTAATCACACCCCATTTCACACATAAACTATTAAGGAGGGTTTGGGAAGTGATTAAAAACACACCCAAAAAAACATTTGGACATGTTTTGGGGGGAATTACTCCTGTAATCCTCTGGGGACCTCCCAAAGTTTGTGGGAAACAACCTCCCAATTTCAGTGTAACTTTGGCAGAAATGCGTTTATTTAATAACCCATCCACAGCAAATCAGGAGTTTTGTGGTGGGACCTGACAAAGTTCATCTCTGAAAAACACGCTGCAATCCCCCCAGAAAAAAACCTTTTGATTTAAGCCCTGTTTTAGGTGCTAAAATATTGTTTTTTCTGAACTGAGGAAAATTGGGAATCTCCCAATCCCAGCGGGCAAATCCACGATTCCCGCAACGACCTGAGGTTTGTGGCTGCAGGTGCCAGAAACACCGGGAGGCTCCTTCCACCTCTCCAAGCATCCCATTGCAAAATCGGGGAGCAGAAGTGACGAGAGCCGAGATCCGGAGCCCTTAAACCCAAACCTGTGCACGGCAGCAGGTTCTGACTCCGATTAAAATCATTAGTGAAGCTAATGAAGGGGGAGCTAATGAAGGAAGTGCTCAGCAAATGGGATTTAATTCCCGCTGGGTGGGATGGGGCTGCTCCATCAGGCTCCGAGATGAAAGGGAGCCGGGAGCTGGAATGTGCCGATGGTGCTGGGCAGAGGTTCAGGGTGGTTTTGCAAACTGCAAGCGAGCAGAGTTTCGTCACTTTTGGGGAGTGATTTGGGCTCGTCCGAGGTGGCGACTCGCGGCTCGGCGTGGTTCAGCCCCGGGGCATCCCAGGGTTTGTATAAAAGCAGCAGCTCTGCGGAGCTTTTCCATCATTCTCCTGCTTTTCTCCTCGCTGTCAGGTAAGTCTGGTGCCTTTCCATTCCTCTCCCAGCTCCAGCCTTTGCTTTTTGAATTTTTATTCCAGCTGCTGTTCGCAGCGATCGCNTGCCCCTTCCGCTGACCCTCCCTTTTCAGCAGCTCCTTCCCTGTGTTCCAGGAACCACCTCCAGCTCCACAGGGAAATGTCCTGCTACGACCTCTGCCCCAGCCCCAGCGGCATCGCCTGCCCGCAGCCAGTGGCCAACAGCTGCAACGAGCCGTGTGTCCGGCAGTGTCCGGACTCCACCGCCCTCATCCAGCCGCCCCCGGTGGTGGTCACCTTCCCTGGCCCCATCCTCACCTCCTTCCCCCAGCAAGCCGTGGTGGGCTCCTCCGGAGCTCCGGCCTTTGGCGGCTCCCTGGGGCTGGGCGGCCTCTACGGCGCCGGCGCCACCCAGGCCTCTGGTGGCCTCTGCACCTTTGGCAGAGCCTGCGCTGCTCCCGCCTACAGCCCTTGCGCCCTGCCCCGCTACAGCAAGAAGCTCTGGGACACCTGCGGGCCCTGCTAGAGCCACCACAGCCCAGCCCAAACCCCTGCGGCCGCCTCAGCCCAGCATGCGGAAGTTGAGCTCTGCNAGGCGGTTTCGAGGAGGGCCTTTTGATACATCCTGAGCTTCTGGAGAACCCGAGGCTCCCATTAACGCCTTTATCACACCCGGGTCGCCTCGCGGTGACGAAAGAGTTTTGCTCAATATTTCTGTTTATGAGTTGATTCAAATTCTGACGCTGCCACGAAACGCAAATTACAACCCAAAGATTTCTTTCATCTCAGCACTTTAATTGGCCGGGGTTCACGCCTGGTAACGTTCCGTAAAATGTGTTGGGAATGACAGCGCGGATTCTGCTGCTTCATTTATTCACCTCTCATTAGCTGACATAATGCTGCTGGCTCAGGGGTTAATCATCATTTTCATCTGCTTGAAGGTGCAAGATTTTTTTCCTTTCTTCTTCACCCGTGGTAGATAAAAAATTGATTAAAACCTCGGTGTCTTCCTTGTGAAATCAGCAGCGTTTACGCATGGTTGAAATTCAGATTTGGGCAAAAACATCCAGTGCTTTTCAGAGGAAGTTACAGATATTTTTTTAAATCATCCAGATCTGTGTTTTATCTCTCCCAGATGTTCAGGCGACAAACAGAGAAAATGTGAATTGAAACATCAGCACAGGAGGGAAATCTCACCCAAATAAAAGAAAAATTAGATGAGAAAATCCAGTGAAATCCTGAGGTGAGAAACCATGAGCTGGTGAAGGGAACACGAAGAGTTCACTTGGACAAACTTTTTTTTTTTTTACGTTTTATTTTTAATATTAAATTTAAGATAAATTTTAATTCTATTTCAAAATGCTGGACTGTCAGAACACAACCACATATTTATATTGCATTAATCACACCCCATTTCACACATAAACTATTAAGGAGGGTTTGGGAAGTGATTAAAAACACACCCAAAAAAACATTTGGACATGTTTTGGGGGGAATTACTCCTGTAATCCTCTGGGGACCTCCCAAAGTTTGTGGGAAACAACCTCCCAATTTCAGTGTAACTTTGGCAGAAATGCGTTTATTTAATAACCCATCCACAGCAAATCAGGAGTTTTGTGGTGGGACCTGACAAAGTTCATCTCTGAAAAACACGCTGCAATCCCCCCAGAAAAAAACCTTTTGATTTAAGCCCTGTTTTAGGTGCTAAAATATTGTTTTTTCTGAACTGAGGAAAATTGGGAATCTCCCAATCCCAGCGGGCAAATCCACGATTCCCGCAACGACCTGAGGTTTGTGGCTGCAGGTGCCAGAAACACCGGGAGGCTCCTTCCACCTCTCCAAGCATCCCATTGCAAAATCGGGGAGCAGAAGTGACGAGAGCCGAGATCCGGAGCCCTTAAACCCAAACCTGTGCACGGCAGCAGGTTCTGACTCCGATTAAAATCATTAGTGAAGCTAATGAAGGGGGAGCTAATGAAGGAAGTGCTCAGCAAATGGGATTTAATTCCCGCTGGGTGGGATGGGGCTGCTCCATCAGGCTCCGAGATGAAAGGGAGCCGGGAGCTGGAATGTGCCGATGGTGCTGGGCAGAGGTTCAGGGTGGTTTTGCAAACTGCAAGCGAGCAGAGTTTCGTCACTTTTGGGGAGTGATTTGGGCTCGTCCGAGGTGGCGACTCGCGGCTCGGCGTGGTTCAGCCCCGGGGCATCCCAGGGTTTGTATAAAAGCAGCAGCTCTGCGGAGCTTTTCCATCATTCTCCTGCTTTTCTCCTCGCTGTCAGGTAAGTCTGGTGCCTTTCCATTCCTCTCCCAGCTCCAGCCTTTGCTTTTTGAATTTTTATTCCAGCTGCTGTTCGCAGCGATCGCTTTAATTTCCAGGACTTTATTTTTTCCTTTATTCTTCTTTTTATTCTTTATCCTATCCGCTCTCTATCGCACCTCATCTCCATCCCATTTCATCTCATCCCACCTCATTTCCATCACACCTCATCTCCATCCTATCCCATCTCTACCCCATTTCATCTCTATCCTATCCCATGCCTATCCCATTTCATCTCCATCCTGTCCATCCTATCCCATTTCCATCCCACCCCATTTCCATCCTACCCCTTTCCATCCCATCCCATCCCATNGCCGTGGTGGGATCCACCGGAGCCCCGGCCTTTGGTGGCTCCCTGGGTTATGGGGGTGTCTACGGCTCCGGGGTTTTCCCGGGATACGGAGCTCGCTCTGGATACGGGATCTCGGCTCTGGCCAGCGGCTCCTGCGGCCCCTCCGCGTCTCGCCGCTTCAGCCGCCTCTTCCGTGGCTCCTGTGGGCCCTGCTGAGGGCACCGGAGCGTCCAGGGAATCCTGGGAATGCCCAAATACACGGCCACGAGGATGAGGGGTCGGAATTTCCACGGCCCCTTCTGCATTCCCGATCCTTCTCCTACTTCTTGTTTGGCACCTCCTCATTGTTCGCTCTCACTGCCTGATCCAGCATTCCTGATTTATTGCTCCAACATGGCACAGCCCATTCCCTGATCCAGCATTCCCGATTTATTGCTCCAACATGGGACAGCCCATTCCTTGTTCCGGCATTCCTGATTTATTGCTCTGACATGGGACAGCCCATTCCCTGCTCCAGCATTCCTGATTTATTGCTCCAACATGGCACAGCCCATTCCCTGATCCAGCATTCCCGATTTATTGCTCCAACATGGGACAGCCCATTCCTTGTTCCGGCATTCCTGATTTATTGCTCTGACGTGGGACAACCCATTCCCTATGGATTTCATCCACAATGACCATTATCCTCAGACATCAGCCAGGAAAAGCCGACTGAGGGCATCTCGGAATGGAACTTTGGTTGGACTTTCCCCAGAATTCTCTGGGAATGGATTTTCCCTGCGTATGGATTCTCCCTGGGAATGGATTTTCCCCAGGAATGGATTTTCCCTGCGAATGGATTTTCCGCGTTCTGTGATCTCGGGCTTTGTAAAGGGGCATTTCTCGCTCATTAAAACTTTGTTGCATCACACAGCAGCCTCCAGGTTTCCCTTTTTCCCACTTTTTCCCCCCATTTTCCCTTCTCTCATTGATTTGCCCGCAGCCAAGGCTGAGCTGCTCCCTGAGGAGGAGCACAGCCTGAGTTTCCTTGGTTTTCCAAATGTTTCTGTAATAAAACTCCTCAGCAGCAGCTTTCCATCCTTTGAAGGTCAAAAAGAAAGAAATCAATTAAAATAACAGAATTCCAGAGTCATTAAGGTTGGAAAAGCCCATGGGCAAAATTGACATAGGGAATTTATCAGGTAGAAATATTCTATTATTTTCTATTTATCAAGGAATTATGAAATCAAGGAATGGTTTGGATTGGGAAGGACCTCCAGAAGTCACCCACTCCAACCCCTCTAGTTTTCCCTCACTAGATCGGGTTGCTCAAAGCCCTTTGAACATCGCAAAAAATCAAAGATTCCAGACATTCCTATTAAATTATTTGGGTTTCAAGATTTAAAAAAAAATAAAATAAAAAGGAGTCAATGGGCTAAAAAAGAAATTTTTGTTCAGTGTGTCTGGTGGAGAATTTCATTTAGATCACCTGAAGAAAATTAAATTGCAGCTCCTCCAATTGCGAAATAATAAAAATGGCAAATCCTCCCTTTGCTAATCCCACTGGAATCTGGCATTGGGCCTGCAGGGAGTTTTCCAGCCTGGAGCACCTAAAAACCATTAAAAAAGATTTTGCCAGCCTCAAGCACCTCAAATCCATTAAATAAAAATTTTGCCGGCCTGGAGCACCTAAAACTCCATCAAATAAAGATTTTACCCATTAAATAAAGCACGGAAATCAAACACGAGAGGTTAAATCTGGGATTCGGCTCAAGGCTGTGTTGGCAACGCCTTTAATGAGTCAGCTGCTGATTGCATCTCAATTAACAGCAATTCCCTTGTCCTGGGACTGAACACCGGGAAAGACAAGGGTGCAGTGACCTCTGGGGTTCAGGAGGAGAGTTTTTCTCACCCTGAGAGTTTTCTTCCGGCTCCCAGGAATTCCCTGTTTTTGTGGCAGATGGATCAGGAGCCTCAGTTGCTGCCATCGGAATTTTTCTAGCCCCTTCTTCTTCAAATTCTGCCTGAGAACTGCAGGAAACATCACAGTTGGACACATCCCGGTGTTGCAGTGGCCAGAAAATGCTGATTTTTGTATCAAATTGGCTCCATAACCAGGGGTCAGAGGAACAGAGGCTGCTCCAGAGCAGAGGTGGAAAAAGGAGGAGAAAACTCCCTAAATTTTGAGATATTTTTGGGTTTTTTCCCTGTGTTTCTTTCTTTTCTTTCCAAGCCCAGGGAGAATTAAGGAATTAAAGGTGAAGGAATTGTCTTTTGGGGTTTCATGAAACTGGAAAATGGTTTGGGCTGGAAGGGACCTTGAAGATTTTTGATTTATAGGCAGGGACTCCCTCTTGTATCCCAGTTTGCTCCAACTTGGCCTGGGGCACATCCAGGGATGGGGCAGCCAGAAATTCCCTGGAAAAGCTGTGCTGGGGCCTCCCCACCCCCCCAGGGGAGAGTGGGTTGCTCTGCGGGGAACACTTGAACAACTCTAATTTATTTTAATTGGATTTATTTACGGGAGAGTTCAAGGAATTCACAGAATTCCACCAAAAATTTGCCTTTCGGTTAAAAATTCCTGTGGGAATTTCCAAGGGAAGTTTTCCAAGGAAAGTTTTTTTCCCCCCCAGGCTATTTTTAAACAATGAAAAAAAACCATAAAATCACCGTGTGGGGCTGGAATTAAACCGCAGCCCGGGGCAGGCATTGAGACACAAATAATCCGAGTCACCCGTGTTTGACTTTGTTTGGGAACAGGGAACAGCCACGCCCGCCCGGAGGGAAGATCCCGATGGAATTGGAAGGGCTCCAAAACGTCTTTATCCCTGATGGAATGACTTTGTGTCGCCGCCGAAGGAACCTGGGCACCTTTCCCGGTGTGGAAAGGCACCAAAAGCTGCCAGAACGGCGGGAAACCCCCCCAGAATGATGGATTAAAACCACAGGGAAACTCTGGATTTTGATGCTCAATGGTTTAATGAGAAAGGAGGAAGCGGAATGGAAAACACCAGGGAAAGGAAGGAAGGAAGGAATGGCTCCAGGGCTGGCCATTCCACAGGGGTGACTCCTGGGTTTTCAGGCGTGGGAAGGTGACACGCCCTCATCCCAATTCCAGCCAGCCAGCGGTGATAGACAGGACCATTCCTGAGCTCGTTTTTTTACAGGAATAAAAGGAAAAATCAAGAGCCAGAAAAGGGAATTTGGATAAAATTGGGGCTGAGGATGCTCCGGGAATTGCTGGAGGCTCCGTGGTGGCTCTTTGCTCCTTCCTGCTCATTCCTTGGACGTTCAGCAGGGTCTGCAGCTCCCGGAGGATCCGTAGGACGAGTAGGACCTCCTGTAATTGTAGGAGCCGTAGGAACCCCCGGATCCCAGGAAATCTCCGGATCCCAGGAAGTTCCCAGATCCCAGGAAGTTTGAGGGTGCCGAGGATCCCACGACGCTCTCCTGAGGGCAGGAGCTGAGGATGGGGCCCGGGAAGGTCATGACCACGGGCGGGGGGTAGATGACAGCCCTGGAGTCCCCGCAGGAGGTGACACATGGCTCGTTGCAGGTGCTGGCCACGGGCTGGGGGCAGGAGATCCCGCAGGGAGCCAGGCAGCGCGAGCTGGTGTTGCTTCCGTAGCGAAACATCTGGGAATGTGGGTCTGGAACACGAGAGGCCGAGGCGGCAGGAAGGTCAGGGACCGATTCGGCTGGAGTTGGGGCTGGGAAGAGAGAGAATCGACAAAAAGATGGCTGAGAGGTTCAAAATTTGGCTTTTGCCATCTTCTCGTGTCCTTGTCTCCCGTTTCTCCCGACTTTCAATTGTGGAGTCAATTTGACACAAAAATATCCCTCAAAATTAATAGTAAATCCCAAAATTAACAGTAAACCCGAAAATTAACAGTATGCCTAAAATGAATATTAAACCCCAAAATGAGCAGTAAACCCTAGAGTGAACTGCAACCCCAAAATTTACAGCAACCCCAAATTAACAGTAAACTCCAAAATTAACAGTAGCACCCAAATCAACAGTAACCTTAAAATAACCAGTAACCCCAAAATGAATAGTAAACCCCAAAATGAACAGTAACCCCAAATTACCAGTAACCCTAAAATAACCAGAAGCCCCAAAATGAATAGTAAACCCCAAAATGAACAGTAACCCCAAAATGACAGTAACCTCAAATCAACAGTAACCCTAAAATAACCCATAACCCCAAAATTAACAGGAACCCCAAAACTAACAGTAAACCCTAAAATGAATAGTAAACTCCAAAATTAACAGTAACCCCAAAATGAACAGTAAATCCTAAAATTAACAATAACCCCAAAATTAGCAGTAACCCTAAAATAAACCGTAACCCTAAAATAAACAGTAAACACTAAAATGAACAGTAAACGCTAAAATGAAAAGCAAACCCCAAAATTAACAGTAAACCCCAAAATGAAGAGTAAACCCCAAAACGAACAGCAACCCCCAATCCCTGCCCTGGCCCCGCCGTCCCCACAGTTCTGGGCACGAGCAAAGCTCGGTTCAGATCCCGACAGCTCCCGGAACAATCCCAGGCTCGGCCTTACCCTTGTGGAGCTCGGAAGGAGTCGGGAGGATTGTCTGGAGCAGCCCAGAGCCGAGAGGGTTTTTATCCCTTTTCTTGGGCAATCAGCTGGAGCTGAAACATCCACGGCTGATGAATGATCCAACAAAAATTCCCTCCACCTGTCACTGCCCCAGATAAAGCGATTATTTCGCTCAGCAATTATTGCTGTTGTTGTTACATCCCCGGCATTACTCAGGCACCGTAATGATTTATTTTTTTTTTTCTCTATTTTTATTATTACTTTTTTCCTGCTTCTGGGATTGCCTCACGGATTGCTCAGAGCTTGATCCGTCAACACGAGGTGCTGACATCGCTGGGATCCCACCCTGCTTTTTCCAAGGAAAAGGGAATTGTGCAATTTCTCCCATTATTGACCCACAGCGACTCCTGTGACTCCCATCCGAGGCACGTTCGTCCACAGGCGCTTTCCTACGGAATTCGGGAATGGGAAGAGCTCCTTCCCATCCTCCTGGCCAAGGAAACACTCCCAGCCTCATGAAATGTCCAGCTGGAGTAACCTGGGAGTTTTCCAGGAGAAATCCACGTCCACTTTTTATGGAATCCGTGGGATCAGCTCTGCTGAGTGAGGAGGATTCACAGTTTGGGGTGAGCCAGGTCAGGGAGGGGATCCATGCATCACCCCTGGAAAACCTGGGAATGTCCAGGGGCAGCTCCAGATGATGCACAGGTCTGGCTGCAGCTTCAGCAGATTTATTGTCCAGATTCCTCCCTCTCCAGCCAGTCACGGATTAAATTTCCTGTTGAGTCTCCACATTTTCCATACCCAACACTATTCCCAAATTTCCTCAAGAAATGAGCTTTTCCCCTCCAAAATCCCACCCCTTCACAGAGCTATAAACTGGACAGTGGGGTTTTGAGTAGCCCTGAGAATTCTGTCCCAAAATGTCAATTTCATTCCATTCCTCAGGGAGCCTGAGGGAGACTTTTCCGGGGTTTCCCTGAGTTTCCCCAACCCCCGGAATTTTCAGTCAGGAGGATTCACCCAAACCAAAACCAGGATTAGGAAAAAAATCAGGGAAGGAGAAATTGTGGGGCCACAACCCCCAAACCCCGGGAGCTGCTCCTGCCCTGACCACACCTGGTTTCACCTGACGTGGCACCAAATGGTGACAGAGGTGCCACATCCTGACAGCGAATCCCAAAATCCTTGGAAATCACCCCTGTCCCAACCTAAAAAGGGCAAAAGGAGAAATCCAGTGGGATCAACCCAAATAAACCCTAAAATTTCTTCCTTTTTGGGTGCTGGTGTTTGATTCTCCCCCTCTGCTCTGCTGAGATCCCACTGGGAATTCTGTGCCCGGTTCTGGTGTCCCCAAGCCAAGAAGTTGCTCAGGGGACTGGAGCCCACCCTCTGCGGATCCAGGTTGAGAATTTTGGGAATGCTGAGCCTGTGGAGACCCCAGAGCCCCTGCCAGGATCTCCAGGGAAGCTGGAGAGGGATTTTTCCTCAGGAACTGCAGGGACAGGACACAGGGAATGGGGTCAGGGGCACAGAGTGGGAATTTGGGTGGGATTTTGGGGGGGAATTGTTCCCTGTGAGAGCCTGAACCAGGGAATTCCATGGATTCCCCACCCCTGGAAGTGTCCAAGGCCAGCTTGGAGCCTCCTGGTCTATGGAAGCTGTCTCTGCCTGTGAAGCAATTCCACAAAAAAAAAAAAAAAATCCATTCCCCAACATTTTTACCAACTTGGCAAAATCAGCAGAACGCTGCAGGAAGTGAAACCGCTTCCAAAAAAAAAAAAAGCAAAAAAAAAAATCCTCAAGGAAGAAACCGGAGGGGGTTGGGAGAAACTGATAATTGTCCCGAGGCGGATAAAACAATCGGAGCCCGGGCAGGGATGGAGGGTTGGGAAACGCCGGGGATGTCTCAGCCCCCGCGGGCGATCCCGGGATGGGATAAAAGGCTCCCGGCTCCCAATTCCTCCCATCCCAGCTCCGGATTCCTGAGATTTCAGCTCCTCGGGCTTCTCCTCTCCGGGATTTGAGTGAGTCTGGGGGGCGCTTTGGGGGTGGCTGGGGTGGGAGTCGCTCCTTGGGGAGATTGGGAGGGAGGGAAAGAGGAGTAGAGGGAGAGGGAGAAGGGAAAAAGAGAAAAATCGGAGTTTTTGGAGAGGGAGCTGCTTGAGAAGGAGGGAGAGAGGAACTGGAGAAGGGAAAAATCGGAATTTTTGGACAGGAGTTGTTTGAGAAGGAGGGAGGAAAGGAGAAGGACAGGGAGAAAAATCGGAGTTTTTCCAGAGCAGGTGCTTGGGAGGGAGAGAGAGAGAGGAGAGAGGGACAGGGAGAAGGGAAAAAGAGGAAAAATCTGAGTTTTGGAGAGGAGATGCCTGGAAGAGAGGGAAGGAGGCAGGGAGAGAGAAGGAGAGTGACAAGGAGAAGAGGAAAAAGAGAAAAAAAAATCGGAGTTTTTCCAGAGGAGCTGCATGGGAGAGAGGGATGGAGGGAGGAGGAGAGAGGGACAGGAAGAAGAGAGAAAGAGAAAAAAACAGAGATTTTGGAGAGTTTTTGGAAGGAGGGAAGGAAGGAGGAGGAGAGAGGGACAGGGAGAAGAGAGAAAGAGAAAAATCAGAGATTTTGGAGAGTTTTTGGAAGGAGGGAAGGAAGGAAAGAGGGAGAGGGAAGGGAAAGAGAGAAAAGCAGGATCAGGGGCTCTGCTGTCCTGATTTCTAACCCCTTCTCCTCCTCTCCCTCCCCTTCCCGCAGCGGTTCCGCCTCTCTCCTCGCACCATGTCCTTCTCCAGCCAGCTCAGCTCCCGCTGCTCCACTCCCTGCGCCGTGTCCTGTCCCCAGCCGCTGGCCGGAGCCTGGAGCCAGCCCTGTGTCACCTCCTGCGGGGACTCGCGGGCCGTGGTCTACCCTCCTCCCGTGGTCATCACCTTCCCGGGGCCCATCCTCAGCTCCTGCCCCCAGGAGAGCATCGTGGGATCCGCGTTCCCGCAGGGAATTGAGCGCCCCGTGGGGCTGCAGGGCTCCCTGGTTTATGGGGATTGCTTCTCCTCCTCCTCCTCCTCCAGGAATGTCTGGAGCCAGCGCGCCGGGAGCTGCGGGCGTTGGTGAATCGGGGGAAAAAAGCAAAGAGGGGAAAACTGAGGGGACCGGAGGGAGCTGAGCCGGGAATGTGCGGCTGGGGGAGCCCTGGGAGATGATCGGGATCCATGGGAAATGTTCAGGATCCGTGGGGAATGTTCAGGATCCGCGGGGGCTGCTCAGAACCCACGGAAAATGCTCAGAATCCATGGAAACTGCTCAGGATCCGTGGGAAATGCTCAGGATCCGCGGGGGCTGCTCAGAACCCACGGAAAATGCTCAAAATCCGTGGAAACTGCTCAGAATCCATAGAAAATGTTCAGGATCCATGGGAAATGTTCAGAACCCGTGGGAAATGTTCAGGATCCGTGGAAAATGTTCAGAATCCATGGGGATTGTACAGAATCCGTGGGAGCTGCTCAGAACCCATGGGAAATGTTCAGGATCCGTGGGAAATGTTCAGAACCCATGGGAAATGTTCAGGATCCATGGAAACCCCTCAGCACTCCTGGAATCTCCTCAGCACCCCTGGGAGCTGCTCTTCCTCTCCCCCTTCTCATTTTCAACATCAGTTTTCTCTGAATTTGCTTTTTCCCTCCCCAAACCCCGGATTTTTTTCTCCCACCCCACCCGTTCCTCGCTGTCCGGGCACAGAATTCCCAGGAATTTGTCCTTGGATGGGTTTAATTGTTTGGGATCGGGCGTTTTGTCCATTTTCTCCTTGGATACCTCCACGTCTGACGTGAGGAGCCTCACCTGGGATCTGTCCAGGATCTTTGAAATGTGACCCAAGCTGGAAAAATGTGATGAAAATTAATTGTTCTAATTAATTATCTAGATTATTAATTTAGATCAAATGCACCTTGTGTTTTTCCACTTTTATCCCAATAAACTCCTGTGTTTGCATCAAAATTTCTTGGATTTCTTCTCTTTTTTTTAAACAAAACCTCTTCAAACCCATGGAAACAAACCGTGCCCTTATCCCAGAGATCTTGGGAGGAGGGTCTGGCTCTTCCAGGGAAGGTTTTTATGGATTCACCCACCAGAAAATTCCCACTTCACCTTCTCAGGGAACCCAGTGGGTGAGAACTGCCCAGCCCTTGGGAAAAAAAATCCATGAAAAATTAAATATCCACTCCAGAGCTGTTCCAAGAGCTCATCCCACCTGAACAGAAGAGGAAAACTCCGAACTGTGATGCAGAAAGGATTTTATTGGGGCAGATGGGTGGGATTCATCCCACGACAGCAGGGGAATTCAGAGGGAATTCCAGAGGAATTCAGAGGGAATTGCAGGGGAATCCAGAGAGAATTCCAGGGGAATACAGAGGGAATTCCGGGAGAATACAGAGGGAATTCCGGGAGAATTCAGAGAGAATTCCAGGGGAATTCAGAGGGAATTCCAGGGGAATTCAGAGGGAATTCCGGGAGAATTCAGAGAGAATTCCAGGGGAATACAGAGGGAATTCCGGGAGAATACAGAGGGAATTCCGGGAGAATTCAGAGAGAATTCCAGGGGAATTCAGAGGGTATTGCAGAGGAATTCAGAGGGAATTGCAGAGGAATTCGGGCAAATTTACAGCAGGATCGATGGGAATTGCGAGCGGAGATCCGATCCAGAGGGAATCGCGGGCCCGGGGTCGTTCCTGGGATGAAGGAGCAGCCCCGGCCCCTCCCGGAGCCTCCCCCCCGCTCACAATTTGCGAATTTGCTCCTTTTTCTGCTGGATTTGCTCATCCAGGGAATCCTTGCCGGGCTTGGCAGGGCGGGAATAGCAGGGGTAGGAAACTCGGGAATAGGAGGAGGAATCCCGCGAGTAGCAGGGGTAGGAATTTCGCGAATAGCAGGAGGAGGAGAAATTCCGGCCACCGGACGAGGCTCCGGGCTCGCAGGAGCTCTGGACACCTCCGGACACGAAGGAATTTCCAATTCCCGGCGGGAAGGAGGATCCCACGATGCTCTCCTGGGGGCAGGAGCTGAGGATGGGCCCCGGGAAGGTGATGACCACGGGAGGAGGGTAGACCACGGCCCGCGAGTCCCCGCAGGAGGTGACACAGGGCTGGCTCCAGCTGTCCGCGTAGGGCTGGGGACAGGACACCTCGCACGGGGACGAGCAGCCGCTGCTCAGCATCGCTCCTGAAGACATTTTTTGGGGATGGACGGCGACCTGCGGCAGCACAGGAATCAGAATTGCAGTCCCCAAAATTCCAGAGGGAAGAGAAATCCCGCTCTGGTGCCTTCCAAGAGCAGGAAGAGAAGAGGAAGAAGAGTTTAGAAAGATTCCCAAAAACATTTTTGTGATAGAGGGAGGACTGCAGCAAAGGAGTAAAATGAAAATGTTCAGGGAGAAGACATTTTTTGGGATGGACGGCGACCTGCGGATGGACGGCGACCTGTGGCAGCACAGGAATCAGAATCGCAATTCCCAAAATTCCAGAGGGAAGAGAAATCCCGCTCTGGTGCCTTCCAAGAGCAGGAAAAATGGGGGAAAGGAAAGTTTAGAAAGATTCCCGAAAACATCTTCTGTGCTAGAGGGTGGACTGCAGCAAAGGAGTGAAATGAAAATGTTCAGGGAGAAGATATTTTTTTGATTGAAATCAAATCAGAGCTGCGAATCCCAAAAAATTCCAGAGGGAAAAGAAATCCTGCTCTGGTGCCTTCCACGAGCAGGGAAAAAGGAAGGTTTGGGAAGAGTCAGGTTTGTCGCTTTTCCAACCATCTCCCACCGCTCCCTGGGAATTTTTTAGAGGTAAATCGGACAATTTTGGAGCTCAAATCCCCCCCGAGCCCCCCCAAACCCGACTTACGCGGTGGCACAGCAGGAGATGGGGCGAGAATCGCTGATAAATGATGGAAAATCTCGGTGCGGGAGCTTTTATAGAGCTCCTCACTTCGCCCCCGGGGAAGGGAACGACTCCTTTGTCCTCCTTTGTCCTCATTGTCCCTCAAATGCCATTTTTGTTTTGCTTTCGTCTCTCAATCCAGGTTATTTGTGGCCATTGTTTCTCCCAAAACTCCACCTGGCGTGGCTTTAAATCCCGGAGATTTTGGGATGTCACACGGGGAGGGCGATTCCCACCTTTGGCACGAATCCCAGGCTGAGGATTTATTTTGCTACGAGCTTTCATATCAACTGTGGTTTTGTTTTTGTTTTGTTGTTGTTTTTTTTTGGTTGTTTGTTTTTTTTTCTTCCAAATTGTATCAAAATCCCACAATTGCGGGGAGAGGGGGCTCTCCATCTCCTGTTTTTGTTTCTCCAAACCGAGAGTTCCTGACTCAGAGCCAGGGCAGGAGATGAAAGCAGCGCGGCCTCGGGTTCCTCCCTGGCATCTCCTTCCCCGCTGAATCAACAGCCGCGGCTGGCATTTCACCTCAGACTTTTTAATAATCCCCCGTGAGGAAATCGGCACCAAAAATTACCCAATTCCTGCTGGGTGTCGGACAAATGAGGGGTTGGGTGTGAGAAACGAGGGTTTGGCGTCGTCTCGAGATAAGAGAGCACCGAGGTGGAGAAGGGAGGATTTAAAAAATCAAAATTAAAATTGAAACTCAATTGTTTTGGCAGCAGCCCGAGCCGGTGCGATCACGGAGGAAACGCGATTTCCAGGGAAGGAGTCACACAGAAATCCAGGGGTTATTCCCAGCCGAGGAGGAGGAGGAGGAGGAGGAGGAAGGTTTTGGGGTGAGGATGAAGAAGGGCAAACAATGATTCAGGATTGGAGGTGCCAGGGGTGTGGTGATATCCCAAATTCCTGTGAGGAATTCGGGGAGAAGTGACCCGACCATGCCAAGATCTCTGGAAGGATTTTGGGGCTCACTCAGTGACCCCAAACCTGCCCGGCTGGTTCAAAACTCGCGGGGAGAGGGGGAAACCCCCCAAAAATGTGGCGATCCCAAAATCCACTTTTTTTTTTTTGTGGTTTACAGAGGGAACCCCACCGCCCGCCCTGAGAATAAAATCTGTTTTATTTTCCGTCACTCTGCACTCAAAATCTTCCTCGAGGGAGGGAAGCTGAGTTCTGGGAGCCGGGGATGCGCAGGGAGGATAAATCAGGGAAAATATTGGAGCAGGAATGAGAGAATTCCAGGGAATCAGCAGCAGGTTTGGGATTAGCGTTTATAGGCTCATGATCCTGCAAATCCCGGTAATTGTTGGATGCTCCATGGGGCACCCTAAAGGGACAAATCCCGCCCGATCCTGGCAGGAATTGCCTTCCCCGAGGGCTTTTCCTTCTCAGCACAAAATCGTGGCAGTTGTACAAACACAAATGCCCGAATGGATCCAAAAAAATCCCAGACTTCCCAAACATTTAATATTTATAAGAGCAGCTTGAGGGTGAAAATCATCAATTTACTAAAAGAAAAAAAAATATTCGGAGTAGATAAAGAAATAAAAACATGTGAAATGGTGAAAATTATGATTTCTTTTTTTTTTCCCCAAATCGGTTATTCCAGTCTTCGGGCATGTAACCCAAATAAAAACTGATTAAGATTAAATTAGCATTCCAGGTCCAGGCGTAATCCAGCCTGGGAGTGTTTTGGGGAGCGTCCCGGCTCCCTTTGTTCCGCTGGGATATTTTGGGGCGGGGGTAATTGCGGGGAATGACCCGGAATTCCAGCGCGGAATTCCTCTCCAACGTGGCCATTAGGGAAGAATGAAGCGAACATGATCTTTAGGATGAAAACAGCGCCTGGGATGGCGCGGAATGGGACGAGCAGGACACGCCTGGCATCCCGAACTGCCTGGAGGGATCCGCTGCTGGCACCGGCTCCTGGAATTTGGGGCTTTGACCCGGAGCGAGGGAGCTCCAGGTCCCTCCCTGACACCGCGGAGAGGCCTTGGAAAAGCAGCTCAGGAAAGTTTGGATGCAGAAATGTGGAGAAAAGCTTGGATTTGTCTCAGTTCCCTTTGTTTAGAGGGAAGAAAATCCCCAGACAGGGCTGGGTATGAACAGGACACTAAAAATTCCCGTTCTTTTACAGTCTGAAGGTTTTATCCTGGAAAATGCCGAGCCAGGGATTTTTTTAGGAATAAAATTTTTTTTTCCCGGAAAATGCAGAGCCAGGTTTCTCTAGGAATAAAATCTTTTATCCCAGAAATCTGACCCTAAATTTTACCTTCAGTCAAGTTTGGAGCGGCCTGGGAAGAGCCTGGAGGTCGCCTGTCCCTCTATCCAAGGCTGAGTGACCCCAAGAGAGCCCAAGGAGCAGAGGAAAAAGGGAATTCGGGACGGGTTTGATGCAGCAGCATTTTAATGGGAATGCAAAGTGGAGTCGAACATTCGCAGAGAGAATAAAGCAGACAAAGAGGAGCCGACTCCGAGAAGAGCCCAAAATCACCCAAAATCACCCAAAATCACCCAAAATCACCCAAAATCACCCCAAATCACGATCGCTTGCTCCAGCCTGACCCCTCCAGCCCGACACCCCCTCCTCTCACACTTGCCGAGACCTTCCAATCCCTACGGTTCCCAAAATCCCTCGGTTCCGATCCACGCTCGGTGTCCAAAGTGGGCAGAGAGAGTCCAAAGCACAGACAGAAGATGCAAAGCCCCAAGAAGAAAGAAAAGCCTGAACTAAACTAAAGCTCTATCCTAGACTTAAATCGCAGGGTCCTGGTTTCCAGCAGCGCTTCCCTCTCCGGCAGCCTTCGGGTCACGTTCCGTATTCCTTCTCTTCTTCCCTCGTTCCTTTCCGTGGTTCATTTCCCTCAAAATCCGCTCAGATCTTCTTGCAGAGGCCCCTCTGGCATGGGTGCTTCCAGCGGGTGGAGAAGGTGTAGGAGCGCTCGGGGACGCACTTGGTGGCGCAGGGCGTGGCGCAGGGCGTGGCGCAGGTGGGGACGCACTTGGTCACGCACTTGGTGGCACAGGGGGTGGTGGCACAGGGCGCCGGGCACGG